>JACTOM010000935.1:2745382-2857294 GCA_015832385.1 Elymnias hypermnestra | reverse complement strand
TGAAAGGAGACTGACAAAAAGGATTTATGAGTCAAGAGTGAATGCGAAAGTTGGAAGGGGAAGACCGAGGCGAACGTTCCTGGACCAAATCCAGGACATTTTAAATAACGGCCAGGTCAAGAGTACTCTAAACCGACGAACTTGTATGAAAGGTTTAATGAGAATGAAAGAAGCGAAGGAGATATGCAAGGATCGTGGCAAGTGGAAGGATGTTGTCTCTGCCTACCCCTATGGGAATAAGGCGTGATGCTATGTATGTATGTATGTATTTGACGATTCAAAAGTGCTGTAATATGCCTACTTGAATAAAGATATTTTGATCTGATTTGATTTGAATGTTACGTGGACGGAGTCTGAATAACTTAAAATTTTAGATGTATTCGTCATCTATAATATTTATCGTGTTGATCTTTGACTATGCGTCCAATTTTGAAAGATCTGTCAGACTCGACAGGGAGTGTCAGTAAAGTGACAAATGCGATCCTCTTTACAAAGAATTCAGAGTATTTTTTGTAAAAACACGATTCGAAGTTAAAATATTGGCGTATACATATAATTTTTTAATACAATTTCATTTCCATAATTTATTTTTGTAATTGTTGGACTTAAAGTACTGAAGCTCTTCTTTGTTTCTTCTATAACTTTTTTGACGGCAAAAATATAACTTTTCGATCCCTCGGTTTTAAAACATTTGTATTTTGTATTATCCCATATTATTATTTGTATTAAACCATTAAACTCAGTTACTGTTACAGGTAGTTTTCATATATATAGATTAGAAAGCTGTAGAGGTTGTTTGTTTGATTTAACGTGATAATCTCAGGAACTACTGGTTAAAATTGAAAAATTCTTTCAGCATTGTATAGCCTATTTATTGAAGAGGTTCATATTTTTTTAAACCATCACGTTACGATATATGAAAGAAGAGTAATAAAGAAAAATGTTGTAAAAGTGGAGAAATTTGTTTCTTTTGAGAGCTTCTTTTACTCTTGATGCGAAAACGGTTCAAGTTACTTAATAATCATGTATGACATAAATTTTCGTCTTAAAATTTGCTACAAAGAAGGCTAAAGTAGCATATGACTATCTTTTATGGCTTATTCATTATAGTCTCTTTTGTGATTATCTAATAAGTTTGCTCTTTAACCAATTTCCTCTGACAAGTGCAGCTTTATCCCTCTCTCTCACCTTCTCTCTTATGTTATATCACTTTAAATACATATACGAGTAAATAAATATAAATTTCCTGTTATTTAGTTGAAGAAGTGGTGGTCAGCTGGTAAATTATAAATTAAAAAACACATTTCAAGTTCAAGTTTCCTTAATTTGTACAATATGTTATAAAAGCCGGATATTTTTACTAAGAATTCAATAATGAAATAAAAAACATAAGCAATCAACAGTAAAACCACAGGAAGTTTATAATTATGTAAGTATTTTGTCATTTTTTATTGCAAATGTAGTAAAAGGTTTAGTCCTTGCTTAAAGCACTTAAGATATGACTCACATACAATACATTTAGAAAGACAAATTCTCAGTAAAGATAGATATTATCACATTCTTGGTATTATAACGTAAAAGATCATTTGAAGAACCGCTTTTGATAAGTTTTATATTAAACGGAAAACTCGTTATTAGTGCATGTTTACGTTGCGAAAACAACATGTATGACGTAAGACAAAATAAAGGGTTAATAATAAAGAAAATCCATTAGTAAGTTTCGCTTATATCTTAATCCCGTGGGAATATGGGTAAAAATGATCTTAGTAATTGACTAGTTCGCGAAAGGATAATATAAACTGAATTTCAAGATAATTTGGTGATAATTTTTGGAGATCTTGCAGTAAGTGGTAGTTTATCGCTTATATATCCATTGGGTTTAAGAGGAAACTGGTTCTTAGTGAACGTCTTCGTCTTGTTAATAGGTAACCTTATATCTCTTCTCAGGCTCTAGGTTTTGGCGTGAAAGCGCAACAAACAGACAAGGTTACTTTCGCATTTACAATATTAGTAAGGATTGTTATTTTACATCCCCTAGGATAAAACTTTAACAGCCTAAAATTTAGTTTCAAGCTTCTAGCTCTTAAAATGGCGACACTTCCGTCCCGTTACATTCTTAAATTTGTAGTTAGTCAAGTTTAAAACCATTGCCTCATTTTTTTTTTCAAAATCTATAACGTATTTTATATGTACTTATGATGAAGTTAATGGCTAGTCATTCTACGTATACATAGCATCACGCATCATTCCCATAGGGGTAAGCAGAGACCACGTACTTCCACTTGCCACGATCCTTGCATATCTCCTTCGCTTCCTTCATTCACATTAAAATTTTCATACAAGTTCGTCGGTTTAGAGTACTCTTGACCTGGCCCTGATTTAAAATATCCTGAACTTGATTCGGGAACGTCCGCCTTGGTCTTCCCCTTCCAGCTTTCCCATTCACATTTGGCTCATAAATCCTTTTTGTCAGTCTCCTTACATTCAGTCTCGCTTCGTGCCCAAACCATCTAAGCATACCTTTCTCAATTTTAGTCACTACATCTTCTTTTATGCCAAAACGTTCTCTTATCACACTATTTCTTACTTCTTCACTACCATACATAAGTCTTTAAAGCGTGCAGAGCTTTATTTACCACATTTCCTGCATTCACTCTTCTTTCAATATCACTTTTGTTAATTTAGATCCCAAGTATACAAATTCATTCACATCTTCCACTTGTTCCTAACACTACGTATTTAGGCCTACATCTAAGGTCAGTGCTGTGTAAAACATAGAAAACAGTAACTTTCTAACAGGAATCTTTTGTTAAAATACTGGTTTTTGTTTTACGACGACAGTTTAGTAATACAAAGAACATATATGTACTTCCGTGTTACAATGGTTCTATTAAATTGCCAAACACCTATTATTCTTAGACGAATTTATGTCAAACGTTATTACATTATTCAGCGAGTGAGTTTAGGCAATGCAGCTTCTAGAGAGATTTAATTTTTCACGAGTCTATTATCTATTAACTCTTAACTATCGTAATGATATTGTTTAAGGTGGTAATTTGGACACATATACATAATCTGCGTAAAAGATGTTGTGTAGCAAAAAACATATACACTTTATTTGTTGCCGACTGTTTAACGCTTGATTGACACCCAACCTGATGGTTAGTGATGATACAGTTTAATATGGAAGAACGCTTACCTGGAGGTAATTTATCTCTACTTATTCTGTCATACTGCTGTTTAAAAATGTTTATAAACATTAGTAAACTTTTATCACAATGTTAAAGAATGTTTTCATGTTTGGTAACATTAGTAAACATTTCTTGACAAAGTTGTTATTATACTGCGATCGATACCATGTTAGCGAGTGTGATAAATGTTTATTTATTTATTTATTTATTAGGAAGCCAACGTTATATACAATGTTTATACTTATGCTAAATTTTATTATTTATATACTAAAGTTATACATTGTATATCCCACTTACAGGCTAACTTGGCATGCAATACAAATATGTTACGTCTACAATTATATTATATTATGCAATAAAACTAAAATATTATTAAATCTAAAAACTTACTAATACTATTTTGATAAAAAAAAGTGATGCGAAAGAAAGAAAAAACTAATAAAAATAAATAAAAAATCAAAAATGTTTTTAATTTATGTTTGAACGATGTAGAGGAGTCGCCAAATATATCTATTTTTGCTTTTTTAAATATTTCATTATAGTTAACCAATACTCTATTTAGTGTAGCATTTACTCCTATGTTGGTTTTGGAGAGTCGTGGCCTAAATGTTTCTTTTTTTTTAATATGGGATCTTGCATTAAATTTTGGTACAGCCAGTCTTACCCTTTTTAACAAACTTTTCTATTCTGTCATTATGAATATGATAGTGAGGATTCCAAATTACTGTTGTATGTAAATATTCCTATCAGTGTAGGAGCACTCAAAACATCTAACAATTTCAAACATTTTTTTGTAAATAACTTCGCATTGGAATAAAATTTTGTATGCCCACCAGTGAGTTTGGATTGAGTTGCGGATGGCTTCTTTTAAGAAACCGTTGTCTCAATTAAGGAAGCATGAGGAGGATGTTGCTGATGCCCTACCTCTCAATCGAAGGCTGGGTAGCAGTAAGCAATCCACAATTCTCCTTAGTAAATCGTAGATACTATATAGTCAGCATCATCCCGTTCACTAAACTTAATGAGGAAGGTTCCATTGGAATTTATTAGATATTCAGGTACTTCAGCGATTCCAACACTCCCGTTTGGATGAATTTCGCCATCCTGCGAGTTGTTTAGATGTATTACTCAGCTAAAAAAGGGTGATAACTAACAATTACCGAAAGCTTTCACCAATTTCAATCAAGACGAATTAGAGCATATAATTTCCTGAATTTGTGTAGATAATCGACCCTAGGATCTCTGTTAGTGAAGCGAAGAAAATATCATTGCTTTTAAGATAGCTCTTAAGTATCTTAAGAAGTACAATTTAAATAACTTGATGCTAAGTGAAGACATGATTTAAGTTGTTCGTAAATCCCATTATCAGTATATTGGAAATACATATATACATATCATTAAGCCTCATTCCCATAGGGGTAGGCAGAGTCCACGTCCTTCCACTTGTCGCGATCCTTGCATGTCTACTTCGCTTGTTTCATTCTCATTTAACCTTTCATAATGTTCATCAGTTTAGATTACTCTTGACCTGGCTCTTATTTAAAATGTCATGGATTTGATCCAGGAACATTCGCTCTGACTCATAAATGCTTTTTGTCAGTCTATTTTCATCTATTCTCACTACGTGCTCAAATCATCTAAGCATACCTTTCTCAATTTTAGTCACCAATTCTAAATATTGGAAATAATCCACTTAAATACAATATACAAGAGAGAATACAAAATATTTGAATTTCAATATGGAAAATGCATCATGGCAGTAGATTGAACATTCATTTTAGCACCTTTCTGAAACATCTCGGAACGAAAGGGTCAAGTGAGTAGAATTCTGTAATATCATAGTGCAGAAGGGATCTGCTCTTATGATATGAGATAAGGTGGTAAAATAAATAAGAACTAGGCATATACGCATTGCAACGAGACTTTAGAATTCATTGCCCGGTAATATGTATATTAAGCAGGCTTAAATATCCTGTATTGTAGTAATTGTAGTAAAATTGTAGTAATGTATTTAATAATTGTAGTAATGTATTTAATAATAGTATGTTCCAGAACGAGATCTGTCTTAAGAGAGAGGCAGAGAGAGAGAGAGAATACACTTTATTGTACACCACAAACAATATAATGAAATAGATACTAAAACTTAATCTACACTTATATTATTATAAAGAGGAAAGATTTTTATTTTTGTATGTAACCAATAAACTCAAAAAGTACTAGACCGATTTTAATCATTCTTTTTTCATTAGAAAACTACATTATCTTTTAGTAACATAGTCTATATTTAGTACTAGATTACTATAGAAATCTTTAGAAATTCCTATTAAAATCAACCGAAGGTGTAAAAAAGTTAGCCATAAAATGTCTTTCATCGCATACGTTGTGAAGACTATTAAAGATAGGACAAAAAAATGTTAGACAATATTATAGAATATATCAATATCTACAAAAAACTTCACGAGACCATATGTCTAACTATTGTAGTTACGTCACTATAACTACTTTTTTACATTTAACAAATTGATAGAAATGCCGATCAAAATCAGACCGTGTTATCCATACCATTTATAAATTTTTATCCAAATAAATAATTTAATATTCAAGACTGTCGCAATACCAAAATATATTATGAAATTAAAATAAAAATACATGCCGGCGCCGGCCGCCACGCAGCGCATCGAGTAACTAACTCGGCGAGAGAGGGGCAGTGCGGCAGAAGGGGGTGAACCATTATGAACTAGGTTACCTTACGCAGTGGACGCAAGCGACATTGAATATTTCGAGATTTTTGAACAAATTTTTATGCTTCACTTAAAAAGTTCTTTTCAGATAATATTTGTCAATTCATGGTCGTTTTAATTGTCATGCTTATAACTTAAATATCTGTACCTATTCTTGTCTACCCGTGCAAAGCCGGGACGGGCCGCTAGTCATATATAAAAAGGTAACCTTAGGGTTAGGGTAATTTTGTTACGAAAATTGGTAAGTGATAAATGAAAAAATAAATAGATACTTACAAAAATACATATTTACATAAATACGAACCCATAAATACATGTTATAATTTGAGATAAAGTTTCCTTTGTGTACTAGATTTAATTTGTACATCCATTTTAAAATAAATGGCAAATACTAAAGTAATACTAAAATATATTTATTGAAATGAAACTTCTTTAGCATCACGATCATCACGTTTTTTATGCTTATTCGTTTAAGGGTTAGGTAGTTTTATTATTGACAATTTGATTTGCCACTCGTCATTTAACTATTTAATATACTATTTTTCATAATTCATAAATTTTAAATTCAAAAGCGAAATTTAATTTCATATTTCAATTATTTATTTGTATTAAATTTCCACACTTTTAATATTTTAATGATTTTCCCTCTTAAAGTCACGGAAATGTAAAATTTTACATTAATAAAACTTTATAGTTATGGGGCTTAAGGTAAAAATAGTTTTCTTTCTTGAACAAGGGTTATACACATAATTAAGGTAGGATTGCCAACTATTATCGTATTCTAAGATGAAGAAGTAATCTAAGATTCTATTTTTATCAATATACCGAAGGAAAATAAAGAATTACAAACGATAGAAAACCTTTAACCTAAGTTGCGCATTTTACACGAAATTCTTTTATATACAGAAAGTTGATAGACGGCGAATAACAAAGACAAGCCATTATTACAATATTCCCAAGGTGGTCACCGCCATTTTCTAACTTATAAGTATAAATTGCGTGCATTTTCCGCATTTTTGCTTAATTAAACGTTGTTCAGTGCAGCTAGAAATGAATAAAGCCTTCGTGACTTCGGCGTTCAGGGCAATCTCTTCCGCTTAGCATAACGACGTTATACCCTTCGGAATAACAATAATAATAATCTAGATTCTAACAAGCTTGATCTAATTTGAAACTTTTGTAGTGAAAAGTCAGCATTGAATGCTACTAACGCGTCACGCTCCTCTATGTAACAATCCTTCGAGTAAAGTCGTCACAAGTCGATCTTCTTCTGGAACACACAACTTTGCCAGTGTCGTGTAAATTGGAGAAGTTACGGAGGAGATTGTACAGTTTATGGTATTACCCAAGCAAAATTTTGAATTACAAATAATAGACACTTTCTAGATATTAACCACCACCACTAGAAAGTAAAAGATTAAATACTTTACTTACTTTTACAATAGGGACTATATACAAGGATTAAAGCAACATGTGATATTTTTGGACAATTAAACACGTTATGGGAAACAGTGCCTTCGTCCAGGCCATATTCACAAATTGAGTTGTCCCTGATTCGGAGTTTCGCTAGATGAACAGGGGAACACAAGTGTCCAAGACGCATTCGTGGTAAGGTAGAGGAAACAGAGTGATTTGCATATCTATCAAGAAAAAAAACCAGGTCGCCTTGGGATATTTGGTTGGAAGGCCGGATAATATTCACCTTTAACCAATTTTGATGAACTCTAAAATGAGTTCCAAGACTTTGCCATGTCTGACTTGGGCGGTATAATTATATCATGTGAGAAGTTTTGAAATTGATCAAGCGTTTCATCTTGGACTGCTGCTTTAGCGCATGGTGTCAGCTGTCTCATTTCCAGGGATACCGGAGTGGCTGGGAACCCAAACAAGCAAAACATATAAATTCCGTTGACAACATGAGAACTAAGCCTCTCTGATTCTGAAGATTATAGGAAATTTAGATTTACTACGAAAGGGGTTTTCTTTAATGGACAATAAACAACTACCATCTGGTAAAAGCTCAGAGTCACTCAGCGTGCGATAGAGAGGGTTCTGCTTGGAGTTTCTCTACGTGATCAAATAAAAAGGAAGAGAAGATCCGTAGCAGAACCAAAGTCACTGATATAGTCCTACAAATCGCAAACCTTAAGTGGTAATGGGCGGGGCACATTGTCCGACGCACCGATGCACGTTGGAGCCCGAAGGTGCTGGAGTGGCGACCCCACACCGGGCGGCGCAGTGTAGGTAGACCCCCACAAGGTGGACCTATGACATAAAGAGGATCACCGGTAGCCACTGGAGCCAGGCGGCGCAGTTACTAGTTAATTGGCTGATGATCTGCCCGTGATGTCAGACTAGGCTATAGCAGCTGAAAATCGGTGCCGTTTGTCAGGTTTCTGGCACACAGCAATACCGAGCTGTTCTGCCTTTTCGGGGCTGGGTGGGGGTTGCACAGCATTTAAACCATTAGTTGTGGTTTCGATGTAGTGCAATTACTCAATGCATGTTTTTCACAGATGTTTATATCATATAATTGCGCCTATGCACCGAATAAAGTTATTTTCTTTCTTTCTTTCTAATTCAATACTTTGTAATTATATATAATGAGTAAACCTATTAAAAGTTATTGAAACTTTTCGTTAGCTCTCATAATAAAGCCTTAATATGAGAGGATGTTAACAAAATATTTGCGATCCTAAAAGTTCGTTTACGTAGCAATATGTTATAACGTTCAAAACTCGCAACTTACTTTGTAAGAGAACATGTATTTTTAAGGGTAAATTGTTTAAATTTATTGGGTTTTTTAGTTATCGTGGCATAATTACAATAGTTGGAATATGGTATCGATACTTTTTTGTAGATATTAATACGTTCTGTAATATTGTAGAACATTAATAGTGTGATCAGTATATTCACACCTTGTGTTACAATAACACATTTTTATTAGAGATCCCTATTTTTTTGAGAAAGTAATATAACCTATGTTGCTCAGTGAAAATGCAGCTTTCAAATGGTGAAAGAATTTTTGAAATCGGTCCAGTAGTTTTTGTTTTAAAACGTTACAAACTTACACATATACAAGAACACAAATGTTTCCTCTTTATTACATTAGTTTAGAAGTTATTGCTTTAGATCTCCTGTAGTTTTACTTTCGGCTGCCTCATTGGTCTTGTGGTTAGGATGTTCGACTACGAACATGAGGTTCTGGGTTTGAGTCCCGGGTCGGGCCAATTCAAAAATCAAAATTGAGTTTTCTATTAAGGTTTTCTCATTATTTGCCCAAAATTGGGAAGTTGGCGGTGTGATCCACCCCTGTGCCTTGGAGAGCACATTCAGCCGTCGATCCTGCGCCTGATCTCTCTCCGATCGTCGGATTCCTGTCATATCGGACTATGAGAGTGAAGGAATAGAAAGTACTATCCGCGGTGGATCCATGCTGGGTCTGTGCTCTAAAAACCCTCTCTCCTAGGAATGTCAAGGCCTGTGCCCAGGAGTGGGACGGTAATGGGCTGCAACTTACGTTTACTGTAGATAATAAAAAGAAGTAAGCCTTTTAACATCCCACTATTGGACAAAGGCCCACTTCTGTGATAGAATAAAAATGGGACAAGGAGATTGGATGCAACCTTCCCATACCGGAGGAGGTCGTCCTTCCATGAGGAGAATGAGGAGAGATATATGATAAAGAGAGAGAGAGGAATGTGTCAGTCATCTTCAGATATTCCAATAGTGGATGAAACGGTTCCTCTGGTTCCTACAGACAAGATTTGCAAAAGAAGGATCACGTAGTAAAGGTATTACTTTTGGTTCATTTAAAACTTAATTTGGTTGATAAAACTTTAACAACAATGAGCGAATGAGCAAATGAAAAGAGCGAAACACATAATTTGAATAAAAACAAACTTTTAGAGTGAACAAGGCTCAGAAATCATTTGTCGGGTTGAGCATACGCATTTTTAATAAAATACCTGAATCGCTGTTGGGTTTGTCTTCACATAGTTTTAAGAAATATGTTAAAAAGGTCGATTACAAAAAGCATATTATAATTTTGAAGATTATTTAAGTGACAAAGATGTTTGGACTTGATTCCAGTTGCAACACAATGTAACCTACAAAAACTATATTAAAAGGAGTAACCGTTGAGTTTCTTGCTGGTTTCTTCACAGTGGAATCAACTTTCCGAACCAGTGGTATATTTGAACCATCGGACAGACTCACAATTCGAAAGTGCTTTTCGAGTCTACTTGAATAAATAATATTTTGATTTCGTCCAGGATCGAACGTGAGACCTATTCTAATCTGTGTTGTTTTATATTTCTTTACGTAAAAATGTATTTTCCGTTTATTTCACAATAATAATATTTGCAACCGACAATACGAAATTATGATGGACTAAAATTTACATAACTCAATTGTGGGAAATGGCGTTCGTATTTAAATGTTCATCGAAGTTAAATTTTATTTAGCCTTATTTTGAATATTCCCTTTGAATCATCTATTTATCTATACTAGTGACATGCCTGATATAAAAAAATGAATTGGTGATCTTTAGTCTCGTTAAAAATTTCATGATATCAGAGAAAAGGGCAGCAGATCCAGCAGAACAAGTGCCTACGTCTGATAGTAGGAGCTCCTAGGTACGTCAGGAATGACCTTTTCCATTGTGATACCAAGACGCTTACCGTGGAATTGTTCGTCCGCCAGCTTGCGAGGAGTATGTTCCGCCTGGCGGATAACTCTCCGCATACACACCTCTACGGCATTGCCAGCCAGTACCAAACAACGGCAAACACTGGGCGTCCTGTGTCTTGTAGGCTCCTGCTGTCACCACCACCAGCCGTAGGTGATAGCGGCAAAGATGACGCGGTAGCAGCAACACCCGGAACATAACTCCCTAAGAAATAAACAAGAGGGACTCACTGGCGTCGCCGGCAGGATCCAGTCCGTATGAAATACGGGAAAAAATAGTACCGGGCATTTACTGAATGTCCGAGGAAAGATGCCCGGGCAATGAGGCTCTGCCTTGAGGCCCGTACCTCGCCGAATACTGTGATGAACCCAACGTCGAGAGAGAAAGGCTGCAGATCCAGCAGAACAAGTGCCTACGTCTGATAGTAGGAGCTCCGAGGTACGTTAGGAATGACGTTATCCACCGTGACACCAGGACGCCCACCGTGGAGGTGTTCGTCTGCCAGCTTGCGAGGAGTATGTTCCGCCTGGCGGATAACTCTCCGCACACACACCTCCACGGCATTGCCAGCCAGTAACTAAGAACGGCAAACACTGGATGTCCTCTGCCTCGTGGGCTCCTGCTGTCACCACCACCAGCCGGAGGTGATGGCGGCGAAGATGATGCGAGAGCAGCAACGACTGAAACATACCCCCCTCGGAATTGACACGCCAGCGGGATCCAGCCCGTATGAAATATGGGCAAAAAAGAGTACCGGGCATTTATTGAATGCCCGAGGAAAGATGCCCGGGCAATGATGCCCTGCAGAATGCTGCAATGAACCCAACGACGTTAAAACTTGAAAACGACTGGACTGATTTAGCTGATTTTAGTTTTGAATTACTTGTGAAAGTCCAGGGAATGTTTAAAAGTTGTGAGTAACTATGAATTTATTTGGATTATAGTAAAAACAAAAATTTCGCTTTTTCCATAGAAACTACTTTTACCTGTTGAACATTTGATGTCCATTAAGTCATTTAGAAATCAATTAAGTCTAGAAGTCGTTCAGAAATCAATTAAATTTAAAAGTGGAGATTTTGATCATTTATTAGATTTTGAATGTTAAACGTTTGATGTTCATCTCGCATAATTTACATATGCTGTTCGTTAGTCTCTCTAAAACTTTGGACTGTTGGACTGATTTGGCTAATTTTGATTTTGAATTATTTGTCGAAATCCAGGGAAGGTTTAAAAGGTGAGTGGATGAGAAAAAAATGATTGGAATATAGTAAAAACAACAATTTCGCTTTCCCCTTAGAAAGACAACATAAACAAGACTTAAAAATTAGTTTGCCTAATTTTTAACTCTTGTCTTGTAACACTCAGTAATCAGAAAAATTGTGTAGCTCAAAAGCATTAAATGTT
This sequence comes from Elymnias hypermnestra, assembly GCA_015832385.1. Lineage (NCBI taxonomy): Eukaryota > Metazoa > Arthropoda > Insecta > Lepidoptera > Nymphalidae > Elymnias > Elymnias hypermnestra. The sequence goes on along the minus strand of JACTOM010000935.1, from coordinate 2,845,268 downwards.
ACAAAAATACAACAAAAGGACTTGCTTAATTTAATTACACGCTAAATTTCTGTTTAGTAATTATGAAGTAATTATATAAATTACACGCTAGCGAAATTACGACAAGAATGCGAACATTTCTTCGAACATTTGCGGCAATTATTTATACTTTAACAAGCAAGCAGTCTCTTTGCTAGCAGAGTGGATAGGTGGGAGGCTTCGGCCGTGGCTAGTTACAACTCCACCAGCAAAGAAGTACCGCGAAGCAAAGAAATTTGTGTTCCGGACTCCGGTATGATGCTGTGTAGAAACGATAAGCGGTAAAAACCTCATATCAGATAAATGCGCTCCCATCATCACTTATCATCAGGTGTGATCACAGATACAAGAAATAAAAACAAACTGGTAATGCAGAAAAGGCCCAGATGTCGATTGTTCATAATTTTAAGAAATTTTTAGGTTTCTTGTTAGTATAATCACCAAGATTGATGAAGGATTTAGATATACAAATGATGATTCAAAGAGCTTTTTGAGCTTATTTATTTTGAGCAGCTTTTCGAAGAAAACGTCTTTACTCTCATTAAGTAACATACAAAGACTAAAATAGTAACTAGGAAGTTTCTTGCTGGTTTCTTGTTAGTATAATCATCGAAATAGATGTTAGATTTGGACAGACTATTGATGATTCAAAGGAGCTTTTAGAGCCTATTTCAATAAATAATATCTCATGACGATTCAAGAGATGTTTTAGACCTTATTTCAACATAGAATGTCGGACTAATGACGATTCAAGAGATCTTTTAAAGCTTATTGCATTATAGAACGTCGGACTAATGACGATTCAAAAGAGCTTTTAAAGCCTATTGCATTATAAAATGTCGGTCTAATGACCATTCAAAAGAGCTTTTAAACCCTATTAAAATAAAGAATCTCGAACTAATGTCGATTCAAGAGAAATTTTTGAGCCTATTTGAATATTGAAAGTCGGACGAACGACGAATAAAAAAGCTTTTAAAGCCTATTTAAATCAAGAATGTCGGACTTAAGACAATTCAAAAGAGCTTTTATAGCCTATTTGAATAAAAAATGTCGGACATAAGACGATTCAAAAGAGCTTTTATAACATATTTGGATAAAGAAAGTCGGACTAATGACGCTTTAATATTTTTTTCTCTAGTTCTTTTTAGACTAGTGATTAATAAATTCGGCCACAGTCATGAGGTCTTGGGTTCGAGTCCCGGGTCGGGCCAAATCAAAATTAATATTGTTTTCTGTTAAAAGTTGGCGATGTGATCCATCCCCGTGCCTAGGAGAGCACGTTAACCCATCGACCTTGCACCTGATCTCTCTCAGATCGCGTCGGATTTCCGTCACTTCAGCCTATGAGAGTGAAGGAATATAGAGTGCACTTGTGTACTTTGTGTACTATGCCTGCCACCCGCAGTGGAGCTGCATGTTGGGTCTATGCTCTAAAAACCCTCTCTCTTTTGAGTGAGGAGGCCTGTGCCCAGCAGTGCGACCTTAATGGGGTGCTACTGAGATATATTATAATGATGTACGAATAAAATATCTTGCAGAAACCAGGTTAGGGATCATTTTAGTCAGTTACCATTTCATATATTCGCGGGTGCAATAAAAATGATAAACGTGTTAAGTTGCTGCACTCGCCGTCATATTTCATTGTATGATGAAAGGTTTGCGTTATGCGTTGGAAATTATTTCGCGTTGTAAATTACTGTGTTTAATGTACATTTTTATATTATTTTTATGATTAAGAAGTAATGGAAAGAACAAGGGTTTTATTCTTACATTCTTAATATCTTCTTCATATGAGAGAGGGTTTTTAGAGCATAGACCCACCACGCTGCTCCATTGCGGGTTGACAGGCATAGTACACAAGTGCACTTTCTATTCCTTCACTCTCAAAATCCAATCTGACGGGAATCCGACACGATCGGCGAGAGATCAGGCGCAAGACCGACGGCTTAACGTGCTCCCCGAGGCACGGGGGTGGATCAAACCGCCAACTTTGGGCAAATATTGAGAAAATCTTAATAGAAAACTCAATATCGATTTCGAATTGGCCCGACCCGGGACTCGAACCCAAGACCTCATGTCTGTAGTCGAACATGCTAACCACTAGACCAATGAGGCAGTCGGCAGTTCTTAAATATATCAAATGGTAAAGTCAAGCTTTTTAACCGACTTCAAAAAAAGGAGGAGGTTATCAATTCGTCTGTATTCTTTTTATGTTTGTTACCTCATATCTCACGACTGGGTGGACCGATCTTGATGATTTTAAATGAAAGGTGGTGCTCGTCATAAGGTCCCATTTTTCTAAAATACAGTTCTGATGAGGGCATCCATGAGAAAACCGGATAAGTCTTAAATTTGTATAAGCATGTTCGCGACAAATGGACGAATAACTCAAGGTCACGTCAACACTTTCTCTCTCACGATAATTCTTTTTTTATTGGAAAGAATATACTTCAAGGGTTGTTTTGTGATAGTTTGGTTAGGTTCTGATGATGGAATCCATGACAAAGTGACGGAACTCTTCAATTCTTAGGAGCAAATGAACGATACTCGGCAGGATCTTCTATAGGCTATCCATGGACCATCCATCTATCCATGGACACGCGGGACACACCTACCTTGGCTGACACCGACTCCGAATATAAGAATACGGAGAACACTATAAAAGAATACGCAATTATTTCTTACTTTTTAAAGCATATTAATATATTTGTAAGTTTGTTTTGAAGGCGGTTCTTTTTTTATTCAAATTTTTATTTATGTTTGAAGTTGCAACGTTAAGTTTAGAGGTTATTTATTACATATATACAGACTATATGATTTTGGATTCCTATGGCATTTATTGTTAATACAGTATTCTGTATATATGTCGTCATTAATGGCATCAATAATTCAATTTCTATATTGTGGGCGTTGATGGGTAATGTTGGTGCAATCAAACACTTTATTAATTAACACATACTTATTAATAATAATAGCTAGGAACGCGACAGTTTCAAAAGTCAACCGCACCGGCGGGCCGTCACCCGAGAACTGCCGAGAGAAGGCGCCAGTATTCCACAGACTATTGATTGCGAATGACCTAATGTCTCAATTTGGAGTAGCCTACTCCTGTATTATCTAGAATAAATCCGTCAAAATCGGTCCAGCCGTTTCAGAGATTAACCGAAACAAATAAATTGATAGATGTAAATTTTAAAAATACTTTTTTAAATAATTTCATGTACTTTTAACTGCATTTAGTGAACAGGCTGTTAATTTAAAATAAAAAAAAATGCATTTGAAATATATATTTAAACTGGTAGCAGGTTTTAACCATGGATTCTTAGATTGTATCATCAGGTGATCACAGATAAGGGTTAACTTGTTATCAGGTAAGAGAGAGGGTTTTAGGTACTTATAGAAGAGTTAGTTTTAGAGCAAAGGCCTACCACTGCTTCAAAACCGGTTAGCAGGTTTCCTTCCGATTTTATCCTTCATTGAAAAGTACAATGATGTTTTAGAAAGAGCAATCAAACACGTAAGTTTCTTTTTTACAAAAAAAGCGTGGGTAACGCAAGTTTTCCAATATATTGTTTCACACGTCATTAAAGTATTTCATCGTGTCAGTCATATGCGTGATAAATTCTAATAAAATAATAGCATAAAGGCTATCAAAGTAAAACGTGAATAATTACTAAATACTAACACGCCTTGGTGAATATTACAACACTGTTTAACTATATAACAATGCACTGCCTAATGCATAAGCATATTTAGATAACACACGAGTTTATATCAGATCGTACGTTGTGTAATAGAAAACTAGTACGAGTATATTTCAATATGAGAATTCCTTTGTTCTTGTATCAATTAGACTGTAGAATACCCTTAGATTGATAGATTAATATGTTTTATTGAAAACCACGCTTAAAATAGGTACTTTTAAGTGTGCAATTGGGCGGTCTTATCAAACGGTCAAAGAAAGAAAAGAGAAGGCAATTGGTGTGTACAAATGAATAGGAATACAACGAAGTCGTCAGTGTTTGTATAGAATAAGCTCAAAAATTACTGAATTGATTTTCATGCGGTTATTACCATTGAATAGAGGGTTTATTAAGGTAAGTTTTGATATATAATTTGTTAAGGTTTTGTTGAGAATTCGTTGAAATATAACGATAATTGTTGGCAGTGTCGGAATTAAAGCTGCATAATCACTTACAGATATAACAGAATAATGTATGTTGGGATGGTTCCACAAATTACGTATCTTTTTAGGATAACTCACTATACCTTCCTATTTTACCGATATCTTAAAAGATAGTCAAGTATAATGCGTAAATAACCGAAGCACATACTATAAATTATCGTTGCTATGAATAAGTAATAATATAATATTTTAGTAAAAACATTTTCAATTTTTTTTTTATATTTAAAAAAAAAAGCTTTGAATTACGTCACTAATCTTTTCAAAGCAGCTATTACTTTTTTAACAACGTAATTGATTGATATTGCTGTAAAAAACATTGGTTATCTTGAAAAAATTGGGTCATTAAAATATTGGTCCTTCGAGCCGGATTTGAGCCACCAACCTATGGTTTATAAATTATTTTGTGTAATATTTAATAATAAAATTGATAGATATTGCTTTAAAAAGCAAAATATACGCAATTGATTGATATTGACGTAACGGATATTAATAATCTTTAAAAATTTTGGTTCATTAGAATATTGGTCCTTCGAGCCCGATTTGAACCACCGAACTAAGCGTTATAAGTTATTTTGTGTTATTTAAATACTAAAAATTGATTGATATTACTCTAAAGAACATTGATAACCTTAAAATATTGGGTCAATAGAATATTGGTCCTTCGAGTCGGATTTCAACCACGACCTAAGGATTATAAATTATTTTGTGTAATATTGAATACTAAAATCGATTGATATTTCTGTAACAAGCAAAAAATACTTAATTAATTGATATTGTTGTAACAAACATTGATAATCTTTAAAAATCTTCGTTCATAATAATATTGGGCCTTCGAGCCTGATTTAAACCACAGACATAAGTTATTTTGTGTTAAATTGAAAACTGAAATTGATTGATATTGCTGTAAAGAACATTGATAATCTTATGGAAATTTGGTCATTACAATATTGGTCCTTTGAGCCGTATTTGAACCTGTCCTTTGGATTATGTTATTTTGTTTTATTTTGAATAGGTACTGAATTTGATGTATATTGCTGTAACAAGCAAAAATACGGAATTGATTGATATTGTTTTAACGAATATTGACAATCTTAAGAAACTTGGTTTATGAAAATATTGGTCCTTCGAGCCGGATTTTAACTACCAACCTGTGGATTATAAGTTATTTTACATTGAATACTTAAATAAATTGACATAGCTGTTACCAATATTGATAATCTTCAAAAAACTTGGTTAAAATATTAGTCCTTCGAACCGGATTTGAACCATGCACCTAGGTATTTTATATTAATTTCTTTTATATGAATACTGAAATTGATTGATTTTGCTGTAAAGAACATTGAAAACATTCAAAAAACCTGAACCATTAGAATATTGGTCCAACGAGTTGAACCACCGATCTGAGGGTTTTATTTTATGTGTGTGTTTAATATATTAAAGACTGAAATCGATGGATATTGTTGTCATGAAGATTAAATCTCCAAAAAACTTTGTTCGTTTGAATACTGGTCCTTCGAGCCAGATCTGAACCAACTGATCTGGAGATTATTTTGTGTTATATTTAATACTGAAAGTCATTGATATTCCTGAAACGAACATTGATAAGAGTCAAAAACTTAGTTTATTAGAATTTTGGTCCTTCGAGTCCTATTTGAACCACCAATCTGTGGATCATAAGTTAATTTGTGTTGTAAATAATGAATTATGTAGTCAGTTGAACTGGAAAATTGTTAAGAAATATTAAAACCACTGAGTATGTTAAAAAAATATATTGCCTTAATGATTTCGTGATGTGTTAGGTCAAAATAAAATCACATACGACTTTCACTGTAACCTTTGACATAGCACATTTTGATAATGGCGTAACCCTCATGAATATTACATAATGATGTCATATATTTAATTTACTGGCTTTTGTTCGTGGATTTGTCTGCGTCCGTGGATTACTATTAATTATTAATAACATTTTGAGTTTTCTGCTTATTTTTGTAATATTATAGAACAAAATCCTCCGCCGAGCCAATCTTTTCGTATTGCTGACTAGTTAGCGTTTTAATGTGATCATATTTGATGGTAAGTGGTACAATATAAGATGTTGGTACGCTAATCTCGTAAAGGCCAATTTTACTGCGCCCGCGAGGCCGTCTGTCTGATACACAGCTTAACGGATTTTCATGAGGTTTAACAGACTAACCATATAGGCATTATATATTATTAAATCCGTGAAAAGCTAACATTATATATAACAATTGCGAGGCCAATTTAAAAAAAAATCACCATTAGAAAGCTGATTTTTCACTGATGTAGGTTATATAACTTAAAAAAAAATGGTCCTTGCTCAGAAAGATGCATTAATAACCTAACCCAAAATTTAAACCAAAAAATCTGTTATCACGTGCGATGCGAAAACTATTGCAGATAAGAGAAAAGAATGTTCTACAATATTATAGAACGTATTAATATCTACCAAATACCTGGTGATACCATACCCAACTATTGTTTTTTTTGCTGAGAATTGCTTTTGCGCACGTCAGATGAAGTTAACTCCATCCGACAGCGTGGGACTCGCTGGCTGCACCAGAATACCCACTAAAACACAGCGAAACCCTCTTCATCCGTATGCTGGGGGCCAGATGTTCGTTGACGCATTCAGCTTTGGCACTCTGGATGATTCCGACTCATACGTTCAAGGAATGGGAAGCATACGGGCAAAACTGCGCCTTCTGGCACCCCTTCCCCTCCGCCACAATCTCCCTTTCCCTCTCTTATGCCTCCTTCTGCAAGATGACAGACTCACAAAAGGAGGAGATAGCTCTCCAACTTGACTCCCCACCGAGCATAGCACTAACTACGCTCGACAAAGAGAGGTCACTCCCAACCAGGGATACCATGAGATGGCGCTGTGGTCCCCAAGCCGGGCATTCTGCTAGAGTGTGGTGCGACTACTGTAGTTATGCCACTATAGGTACTTTTTTAACCCCTAGTACAGCCACTTTAAATTATTTAGAACATATATCTGTCGCAGTGCTATAGTCTGTGAAGCGCTGGCACCATCTGTCTATCGGCGTGGGACAGAGTCAATAAGTGACAATCTGGCGCGCGTCTCCCCAGTTCTCGGGTAACCACCCGCCGGTGCGGTCGACTTTAGAAACTGTCGCGTTTCTAGTTTATTATTATTAATGAGTTTGTGTGTTGCACCACCATTACCCATCAACGCCAACAGTATGGAAATTATGGATGCCATTAATGATGATGTCGACGGAGAACCCTACGCCCCTATGCTTTATGCTCGTTTCTCTCTTTTTCTCCGACATATCTACTTCCTCTCTTATTTATATTAGTGTTTAATAGTATTATGTGCAATTTGCATACTATTAAACTTGTGATAATTGTTTTATAAAAACGTAGGTAGGAATGCCATACTTTCGTCCCGTGGTGCGTATACAATTTTCCAACAGACCTGGATCGAAACTTCGATGAAAATATAAATAATAATGTTTAAAATAATATGAAATAAAGTCAAATATTGAATCAATGCGAGCTTAGATTACATAATTCAGCAACAAGTTGTTTAATCATTTATTTATGACAACTTTCAAGCATAATCTATATTAATAGCTAAAAAATAAGTTTAGATATTCAATCAAAAATGAAATAAATCTACGAAACAAAGTAAAATATTTTAAATAAGTTTTATTTAATCGTAAGAAGATAGTCAAGTGAATTACAAATTTTGGTGCCGCAGCAAAACAAATTGTTAATTATTGACTTATAAAACAAACTCGCATGCGTCGAAAATTTAAGCCATGCCCACTAAATTACGCATTTATTTAAAGTTGAAGCAACGTGGCACTTTTGTCTATTAAAAAGCGCCGAAAGTACGAACTTTCGATACAGGTACGATGATAATAATTTTAATTATTAATTAACTAGAAAGCATCATTTTTTTTATTCGGTGATAAAATTTTGCTTGTACATGTGATTGTATTATAGATAGATTAAAAATAGGTACCGAACCCGGAACCTTAGTTAATAATACCAATACTACTATTACAGTAACCTGGACAACTGATTGTCATGAGAGTGTAATTATTGTTCCTCATTAGAAGGAAGTCTTTGGACAAACTCCGAGACATTAATAGGCTGTTAATCTTCCTTCTCATTTCATTTTATGATCTTAAAAAAACCTCTAAGGCCTCGTTAAGCCTTAACGAATTCGCAAAATGTACTTTTGTAATGGAATATTTAAAAAAAAATCTGTTAATCTCAATTATGCAGTGAAAGCCTTGCGTTGTTAACGTCATTTGTAGCTAACTGTTTGTAAAAATTGAAATATAAAGTTTTTTTTTACAAAAATAACATAAGAACAATGGCCTTTCTATGTTCGGCTTCTTTTCGACAGTATTTTTAGAGATTATCTCTAAATATATAAAAATCTGGCATCCACACAAACGTTCTCCGAAACTAATTAAATAAATCTCGAAGATTTTTTCGTATTTGTGAAAGCACATCTGGGACCATTCGATGCTAAGATATCTAAGAGGAATGTTATATGGTATTCTAATTTAGGATGATGTGGCTGGTATAGGTTTACAATATGGGTTCCAAAGATAAAAACAGTGAAAATAATGACAGTTCACTGCGTACATATATTAGAAAACTTTTTCTATGTCCATAAAAATATTGACATAAAGATAAGTGCAAGTATCTAATAACAGACAAATAGTTCTGTAACTCTAAGGACTACTTAGATGATAAAAAAGCGTGGGAGTGAATAAATTGCTCTAATCTATCTATTCATACATACATACCATCACGCCTCATTCCCATAGGGGAAGGCAGAGACAACGTCCTTCCGCTTGGCACGAACCTTGCATAACTCCTTCGCTTCTTTCATTCTCATTTAACCTTTCATACAAGTTCGTATGTTCAGAGTACTCTTCACCTGGGCCTTATTTAAAATGTCCTGGGTTTTGTCCATGAACGTTCGCCTTGGTCTTCCCCTTCCAACTTTCCCATTAACTCTTGACACATAAATCATTTTTGTCAGTCTCCTTCATTCATTCTCTCTACGTGCCCAAACCATCTAAGCATACCTTTCTCAATTTTAGTCACTACATCTTCTTATTACGCTGTTTCTTACTTTGTCACTCAGTTTCAAGCCAATATACTTCTCAACGCTCTCAACGGTAGAGATACCGCATTTATTTCATTTTATGCTTCTCCTGCGCCTACCCATGCCCTCCATTGCCAGTCAGTCTGGTCTGGAGATACTGTCTATTCATAAAATGAAATATAATAAATTAATGTTATAATGTTATGATGATGAGGAATAAAAGGGACACCTGACTGAATTTGTTGTGGTCCCTTCTTAGCAGAGGTTGTGATGGAACCCTCGTAACTTCAGATTATAATAAAAACAACTATATTTGTCGATTCAAATGCGCTGCAATATTTCTGGGTATTATTATAAGAAGTTGGTGAATATTTTTAAAAATCAGTTTCAAATCGTTGTAGATACAACGTAAGATGTGGTCACTATCTAGTTTCTTAATTTCCCGAGGGAGCCGCGGACAAATCGAAATGCTTCTTACGTATATGTCATAGCACTTCGCCTCTGGGATCGCGTTACTTTTGTAAACAACATTAGGCCTTGTCCATATAAAGTCACTAATTTATGAGACTTCTTAAGACTGTCTTACTTGGGAATAGCTTTGTGTAAAATTATGTATGTAACATTTCATATATATGTTTCACTATTCCTTTTCTTATTGTTGTCAGTTTAGCGTTTGACTGTGGTCACACCTGATGGTAAATAATACAGTCTCAGATAGAAGCTTGCTAACCTGGCCTCTTACCTCTTTGGTTACCACATCGTACTGGAAAATAAATCTATTTGCTGACTGACTCATTGTTCTAGTGTTTAGCATGTTCAACTGTTAGCATGGTCGGGCCCATTCAAAAATTAAAATTGAGTTTTCTATTTAAGATTTACTCAATATTTGCCCGTTAAGTAGTAAGTTGGGAAGTTGGCGGTGTGATTCACCCTCGTGCCTCGAAGAGCACGTTACGCGGTCAGTCCTCCGCCTGATCTCTCTCCGGTCGTATCGGATTCTCGACACATCGGACTATGAGAATGAAGGAATAGAGAGTGCCCTTGTGTACTATGCTAGCCAATCCGCAGTGGAGCAGCGTAGTGGGTCCATGCTCTAAAAACCCTCTCTCCTCGGAGTGAGGAGGCCTGTGACCAGCAGTGGGGCGTTAATAGGCTGCTACATACTTACTTTTACTATTTACTACTACTAGGTAAGGTTTCATACATGATTTAGATATCACATTGTAAAAGTGATTATTTAACTATCTAGTTATCACACATATAGTAAAATATGGCGTATTTTTGATGCGACTGGCCATTCTGATGGTAAAGATTCCTTATCCGTTTGGAGATCCCTTATTCTCTTCATCTTACCAAGCTCATATAATTATTTATTGGTTCACTTTGATAAACTTTGTCTGTTTTTTACAATGTTAAAAAATTTTTACTTAATTTTAAGTGAACCATTTTTACGTCAATTTTTGTGTAGCTTCGATCTCATAGCCGTGTTTTGATATCTTTATATATCTTTTATATACAATGTTCTATACTGAACACCGTAAATATACACTTGTAACACACAATTAAAGATACACGAGTAAAGCCTTATCGCTACCTAGCGATTTCTTCCAGGCAACCTTTGGGTGAATGGAAATCTTAGTGTAAAATATGATAGGTGTATCTTTTATGTGTATCTAATAAGATTTTTTTAATTAAAAGTAGTGTTTTAAAGACAAGAATGATTTTTTTAGATGATCGTATTTGGTAACTCGCTGATTATCTATTTAGAAAAGTATTCTTATAAAATTACATAGTCTTAGTTGATCCTAAACGTTGTGAAACAAGGTTAAGCTGTATGCGTCCATCAGGCTTAACGTAACATGATACTAGACTTGCTTACTAAAAGCAGTCCTTTGCCTTGGAGAAATAGATTTTGATGGATGTTTTTGTTGTTTTAATGGCTCTGTGGAAACTTTGTACAGTTATTCATATCTACATTGCTTCGAGCCATCTTGGAATAACAGGGCTGCCTTTTCATGTCTATTTTGTATAATAGCTAAAACAACCAGAAAATATTGAAATAATCTAACAGTACTGAACATTAAATAATTGTCGGACTAATTAGTTGAAAGTTCAAACATCTTTGGTAGTATATAATTTATTTTTGGAATACATGGTAGCATTTTCTATGCCATAGAATATCTGTTCGCGCAATCTGGCGCTAACCATTGGTACCTCGGAAGGGGCGTACTGGCGCCATCTGCAAGCTTTCCGCCGTACTAATTAACTGGCTATCGGGAGGCGCGCGTATACGACACGAGAGAGCGCCTCCGCGCTGCTCCATGAGCATAGAGCAATATAGTTTATAGATTATCTGTAGTCACAGGAGAAGTCGAGATCGTGTTGTCAACCACGAGTTTTGGTGACGATCGCAAAATAAGCCCGCATCGTGGGTTTTACCTGGTTTTGTCAGGAAAGTGCGGTAATTCCACGCGTTAATTGGTTTTATGGTGCTAGTGAAGTAGTTCGTCGCGTTTTGAAGGCCAAATCGTAGCCCACGACGAAGTGCGGTGGGTCATAGCGCGGCTATATTATTTCCGCCCACGCGGTGGCCGCAATTGGACTTCCCTGAGTGTGTTTAGAGTGGAATAGAAGACCGGCGTCGCCTACAGCACTTTTGGATGCCTTGGCAGGTTACTGACACATTCCATAAATACGCACACATACAAATACACATCCACTTGATAATACCACTGCCAGGGCTCGTCTCTGTCGATGAGATCGGCGCCGGGAGACCAGGTAGGTATACAATTCATTCATATCTGTTCGACTCCTGTGGAATATCTTCCCTTACATTCTCCTCCCGCCGTCTCGGGACCGATTCGACCTGGACCTTTATGGGCCGGGTCCAGGGTCACGGCCGGCGTGAACAATATCAATTATCTATCATTAGAGTGTCTTCAATTTTAGCCTTATTATTTCGGAGAAATATTTCGATAATCATAATAATAGACAGCTAGATATATTGATAGTTAAATGAATGATGCAGAGTAATAGATTTGACAGTTGTTGTCATTTCTTCATTATATATTCTTTATTATATATTTAAACAGTATTTTTTGTAGTAGTTACTGTTATTCATGCGGAGATAAGACCAACAAGTCATTGACCATTGAATTTAGTCCAGCTGTTCTTGACGAAAACGACTTTGCTTTTAGCTAGTTAAGAATTTGTTACAGAAATACTCTTTATTGTACTCCGAATACATAAAATGTTCAAATACACATTAAGCAGGACAATTGGCGACCTTATTGCTAAAATAGCAATATCTTCCAGGCAACCAAAACTGCTTGAAAGGTCAGATGAATAAAGAAGCGAAGAAATTAAGCTAAATAATCATACAAAAACAACACCCATTATGAAGTAGTATTAACAATAAAATTTTGCAGCTTCTGTAAACCACTTTGTTTAGAAAGGAAGTACTATTTCACTTATCATTATATGACAGATATATGATGCAGGTGACATTTAAAATACAACGTCATCAGTGCCTTCTTTGAAGTGAAGTTCAGCTGTCAGTTGATCTAAAACATTTCTCTCCTGTGCCTAATTTCCTCGTCAATTGTGCCTAATCTTCCTCTTTAATTGTGTCTAATTATGACTGGTTCTAAATGTCTCTTATTATAGAAGGAAAAGAGCTTCGCTTTATATGTAACCTGTACTACAACCAGAAGGCTGCGTTACGCATAGACGGAAGTGTCCAAAGAGGTGAGCATAAAGAAAGGAGTTCTACAGGACAGTATTTTGTCTCCTGCACTTTTTAACTTATATTCGATGTCAGTCGTGGTGGTAGAATTAGTAGATCTAAAGTGTGGTGTTAATGGTCGTATCATCAACAATTTACAATACGCTGATGACACAGTCCACCGATAAATAGAAAAGATAAAATACAAAAGATACTCGACCGAGTCAATAAGTGTAGTGAAGAGTCTAGTTATGCTATAAATATCAAGAAAATAAAGGTCGTAGTAGTATCTCATAATGTTAGCATAGATCCTAAATTTTGAGTGGCTAGCGAAGTACTGGAGAGAATTAAGAGGTATAAATATCTAGACACTTGGCTGGCTGAAGAATGGGATAGTAAAAATTACATCAAAACCCGAATAGAACTCGCTTGTAGTGCTTTTCAAAGCATGAAAAAACTACTTACTAACCATAACCTTTGCCTCATTGGCCTAGTGGTTAGCATGTTCGACTACAGACACGAGGTCCTGGGTTCGAGTCCCGGGTCGGGCCAATTCAAAAATCAATATTGAGTTTTCTATTAAGATTTTCTCAATATTTGCCCGAAGTTGGGAAGCTGGCAGTGTGATCCACCCCCGTGCCTCGGAGAGCACGTTAAGCCGTCGGTCCTGCGCCTGATCTCTCTCCGGTCGTGTCGGATTCCCATCACACCGGACTATGAGAGTGAAGGAATAGAGAGTGCACTCGTGTACTATGCCTGCCAATCCGCAGTGGAGCAGCGTGGTGGGTCTATGCTCTAAAAACCCTCTCTCATGCGAGTGAGGAGGCCTGTGCCCAGCAGTGGGACATTAATGGGCTGCTGCTTACTTACCTTCAACCATAACCTAAAAATGACATTACGCATACACCTTCTTTGTTCTTATACTTCTATACGGATGCGAGTCTTGGACGATAAAAGTGGGTATCAGAAAACGTTTTTGCATTTGAGATGTGGGCCAATCGACGCATGCTCAAGATTAGCTGGACCAGCGAAGAAGTATTGCGACGAATGGATTGTCAGCGGGAACTTTGAAAGACCGTCAAGAAGAAGAAGATTGCTTATCTGGGGCACTTTTTGAGACATGACAGATACGGACTCTTACAAATAATAATAATGGGTAAAGTAGCTGGCAAGAGGTGTAATGGCCTCAAGGGGAAGTTGCGCAACATCAGGGAGTTGACTGGGATTCCGAGTGTCACTCAACTATTTAGCCTCGCGAGAGATAAAGTTAAAATATGGACAACTGACTGCTAACCTTCGCCAGTCGGAGAAGCATATAAAAAAGAAGATGATCGGTCCACTCCTGTCCATCTAATACCGCGTCGATCTACCAAGAGGTCTTCTTTCAGACATCCTGGCCTTTAAGATCAACCTTAGTTGCTCAAATAGGGATTCTAGTTGAAGTTGTCAGAAAAAAGCAACCTTTCTTCGCATGATTGAGAAGCTCGTCCCATTTGATATTAGGAATATTAAAATTCAATATAACATTAATCCCTGACAGATGAATATTGGAGAAATTTAATAAAGGTGCCGTTGAACGATATTAACATTTTCAAACGTTCATATGTTGGAACACGTGTCGTGCTTAACTGAAATCCGTTATCCGGTACGGTTCTCAAAGGATTTAATTTCCTGTCGACGAAATGAGAATCGATTAGTTTGATTTCCGACGGCCGCTGGCACTGGTCGATAGTTTCCGACTCGACTTGGCCAAATTTAATAAGACATACGAGCTAATCTAACTGGGGTGCACCTCACTTCCTGACTAAGTTTCTAGTCTTCATTTAGATTTTACAGGTTCCGTAACCCTTGAACCTGCAAATAAGAAGTGCTAGAAAATAGCAATTCTCACCACTTCTATTATACTTACTTTAATGATCAGCTGTCTGGGATATCTGAAACAAAAATAAATGGTATTACAATAAGAATACTACTTACTTTGTTAACAAGATTAGTTTTATTTAACTGTACTTCACAAAGAAGCAAATCAAAGCCTTTCTAGCAGATAGTATTTAGTCTTAAAATTGCATTTTTTATTTTATTAGTGCATAAAATAAAATATAGTTTTGACCTTTTTCATTTTTACTAGTGGATGCCCAGTGGTCGAAATTCGACCGTACTTAATTGAAATTATAAGTTTTAACATTATTAAAGTTCTATTTCAACCACTTGGCGATCACTGGTATTAATAAAATGATAACGTTTACAATATAATTACTGTTTTTTGCTCCTGTCAATCATAAATATACAGTAAAGTTGTATAAAAATGAGTTTTACTGTCCTGGGTTCAGGACTTTTAATAACTTGATTCGCATACTTATGTCAGACAAGAAGAAAAAAAAAATTTAATAATCAAGATTACAATTTTTCGATGCAATTCTAAATTTCTTTTAATTCTCAGGTTATAAGTCGCTGTTTATTTTTATCATCCACAACAAATTATATGATAATATATATGTCAGAGTACAGTAGTCTGTGGAATGCTGGCGCCATCTGTCTATGGCATGGGATAGAGTCATACGTCGTGAGCCAACGGCGGACTAGTTCCCGAGTGATAGTCTGCCAGAGCGGTCGACTGTCGCAAACTGTCGCGTTCCAAGCTATTATTATTAATGAGTTTGTGTAAATTGATACTGGGAACATTAATCTGAGTTAATTAATAAAATGTTTGATTGCACCAACATGACCCACCACCGCCCTCACAGTAAGGATGTGATCCACACTAACGATGACCTCGGCAGATTTATGCTTCTTCTCCTTCTCTCTTATTCTCCGACATATACAATATTAAACGATAAATAATTATAATAGTAATAAATAAACGGTTAATTATGCGATGAGTTGACTATGACATTCTCATGTCGACTACGTTTAACGAGGGTTACAAAGCTTAACGTGACGGTTCAATCACATTCAATACTCACAACTCAGTTTTCGCTACAAATATATAAAATTAGCCACAGAATTCGTCGTAATATGATATTTTATTAGAGTTGACATACAAAACTAAGCGTTGTACGTGACATGCGTTATAACGGATCACTTAGCATTTTCATCTAAGATTGAGTCACGTTTTTTTATATTTTAAACAGGATATAATTTTTTTGATGTCTATCTTTACGTCCGTCTGGTTATTTCATTGCTTCCTAGTATTCTGTGCCATTTAATTTTAGTTTATAACTGATGGTTAGTGATGTTAGTCTAAGATTGGCGTTAACATTGCATCTTATAGAGCTAAGCTATCTACGATCCACTGGAGAGTACAAATTTGGACTAATATAAACACGTGTCTCTTTTCCAGTTAGCTGTGACTCTATGGAAATTGCTTTTAGAATGGGAGAAGTGTGGGAGTCGGGGAGGAGGCCTCGCAATTACTACTAAAACCCAGCGGGAACCTCTTCATCCGTAATTTAGACATCACGGGTTCAGTTTACGCATTATTCCATGGTGCCCCAGATAACTGAGATGAAGAACAATCTAATGCATTCTTCCTCTCCCGCTCGTGATTCGATTCCCGAAAGAGTTATTAAAAAAAAACCTTCGGCTGTGGCTACTCACCACCTTACCACCAAAGACCTTTAAAAGGTTATTATAATTAATTCTATTACAGTGACCTTAAATGGTAAGAGAAATTCAAGAAACACCAACTTTTCAGCAAAAAAAAAAACGATGGTAAATGAAAGGTTCTCGGCAGTGTAGCTAAGACCAATATGGCGGTGCCCATCGTTAAATTGGATACTGCTCGTCAAGAAAGCAAAAAAAATTACAAACTCCCAAAAAGTTTTTATAGATTGAAAAAGCAATTCACAGTGAAAGTATCCGAATTTCACAGAGATTTATAATGTTTCTTCTCTCTGGTACCTACTCATTAATCACGTTAGAACTTTTTTTTTACACTTTTTACGCAGGTTTCGCAAAATCTAAGATACGAAATGCCGAGATAATAGGCTGTAAATAAACATTAGTTGATGACACGACATTTATCTACTTTTTAACCGGTGAATTGGAAAAAATATATTGTAATTTACGGTTTATTTTGATACGATGATGGTATATGTATGTCTATTGGATCTCGTAATAAACCAGATGTTTTACTTATTTATGAAAGATGTATTCAAAATAACGCTATCTAATATAAAATTTCAATTTACGCTTTTGTACTGATGTATAGAATTAAAATTTTTGAAGTATAACTTCTATTCGTGCTCGAATTACAGATTTAATTGATGATTAAGATAACATTAAGAAGATTGGTAAGAGATATAAGTTAGTGAAGACAAAAAGAGAGCTAAATTAAATACATTACTTTACTAAAAAAACACCAGAAAAGATACACACAATTAAAAACAGGTGGTGTTCGATCGCAAGGGTCAACGACCTCTAACTGCCACCGCGCCGGCACCTAAAGGTCGTTGACCCGTGCAGAGACGTCAGCTGTTTTAAGTTTTACGTATCATTGCTGGTTTTTTTTTATTAAAGTTATTAAACTATTTATCATTTAGCTCATATATATCTATAGCTGTACTAACACGATGGAGCGTAAATAAAATATCATTTTTTTCCATATCCAATCCCATTCAGTTCCATCACCAAAGGTATGTATGTATAATATTGATACAGAATTAAATTATGGGTATTGTTGTTGTAAAGTTTTTATATATTGCATGTCATTTTTTTGTTCATCTATTGCATGTTGCAATACAATATAGGTTTTTTAATTGCATCATATCATAAAAACACCCAATAATTTTATAAAGATTCTATTCTAGATGCTCGAGTATACCGCNTTTTTAATCGAAAATAACACAATCCTCATTAGCTACCTGAGAAGGGACTACATAATACTGTGTGATATGTTTTTATTGATTTCTGACATGATATGTGTGTATATTTAATTTATTGTGAATTTGCATATACACAAACTATATTATTTATTGTATCAAAAGGTTCTCTGTTGAATCGCCAATCTTCTTAACCCAATTTTTTAAATAGAGATTATATTCACAGCTGTTGTATAAAGACAGTAACCGATCTCGTGTAAATATGGAGGAATTTGTTAGTTATCGTTTAAATTCAATCAATGTACACTAATCTTGAACCTATTTTTACACAAATTACATTAAAATAGTGCTAGCTGTTTAGAATTTCAGTCACATGCACAAGTGCAAAACAGATATACATGTCGAAGTGCAATAGTCTGTGGAACGCTGGCGCCATCTGTCTCTCGGCAGTTCTTGGGTGACGGCCCGCCGGTGCGGTCGACTTTTGAAACTGTCACGCTCCTAGGTGTTATTGTTAATGTTTTTATTTAAATTGTTATCGGAAACATTAAGTGATTGGACATTATAATCTGAGTTAATTAATAAAGTGTTTGATTGCACAAACATTGACGATGAACGCCCACAGTATGGAAATTATGGCTGCCATTAATGACGATGTCCATGGAAAACCCTACGCCCCTGTTTTATGCTTCTTCTCGCTTTCTCTCTTATTCTCCGACATAAATATATTCTTGTATTTATTTTTTTAGTTGGTTTATTCTTTATTTATATATATTTATTATGTATTCTTTATTTAATGGTTTTTAATCGAAACAATCACCATTTACTACAGAAAACTGTATTGTTTGGTTTTCTATCGCCTGTCCTCGTTTTGGGAAAAGGAAAGGTGTCTAATCACGCAAATACAAAACACGGAGTTTTCAACTGTCATTAATTTATAAAACACATTATGTATATAGGGAAAATACTTTATAATAGTAACATTAGTCACCAATTATTACTTTTAAATATATAAATAACCGCTGTCTCTAATAGATCGATGTTTATTGAAGCATAATTTGAAATTTGGAGCGACACAAGTTGCGGTTAGCCGGCCACGGGCTGCGGCTACGCGATAATGCAACACAAGTGTGGCAACTCGGTTTTAGTTTACCTACACACGAATATATACTGAATTTAGATATATTCCCTTGATAAATTAATAAATTGTTAGTTTTTAATTTGAAAGTTTCTTTACAAGTCCTTTTCATGTGTTAAGGGACATGTGAAAGTGATATTGAAAGGAGAGTGAATGGGAATATGGTAATTGGTGCTCTGCACGCCTTTATGAATAGCCAGATGGTGTCTCAACTGGGTATGGTAGAAGAAGCATAAAAGTAAATTAAATGCGGTAGAGATGAGAGCGTTGAGAAGAATGAGTGGATTGAAACTGAGTGACAAAGCAAGAAGTAGTGTGATTAGAACGTTGTGGTATAACAGAAGATGTAGTGACGAAAATTGAAAAATTATGCTTAGAAAGTTTTGGAACGTAAAGAGAATGGATGAAAGGAGACGTTCCTGGACCAAATCGAGGATATTTTAAATAAGGGCCCGGTCAAGAGTACTCTAAACCAACGAACTTATATGAAAGGCTTAATGAGAATGAAAGAAGCGAAGGAGATATGCAAGGATCGTGGCAAGTGGAAGGCCGTTGTCTCTGCCTACCCCTATGGGAATGAGGCGTGATGCTGTGTATGTATGTAGGATCGAAAGAGTTATAATAACTGCTATTCTTAAAAGATGATTGTTGTGAACGCTCGTAAGGGTATTGAATGGATTGAGCCGACACGCTCGTTCAAACATGACTACCCGCAGGGCCTTTGCACTCCAAGAAGAATCTCAACTGCAGCTGGCTTTAAAAAAGAATAGCGCAGCGCACGCGAGAAAACATATACACCTTGGGTTACATCAATGCATTTTTATTAGAGATCCCTATTTTTTTGAGGCAGTAATATGGCGTATATCGCTCAGTGAAAATGTAGATTTCCTATGGCAAAAAAAGTTTAAAAATCGGTCAAGTAGTTTTTGTTTGAAAACGTTACAAATATACAAAAACTAAACTATATTTAAAAGAGTAACCACTGAGTTTCTTGCCAGTTTCTTCTCAGCGATATCATCTTTCCAAGCCAGTGGTAGATTTGTTACCAACAGATAGACTACAGACGATTGTCAAATCGATTTTTGAGATCACTTTACTAAAGAATATTGAGATTTAACTTCCCAACGTTTACGAAATGATATTTAATTAATGTATTGCATTTGTTTCGTTTAATTTAAATTAATTATAAAATTAATCGAGTTTACATAACGAGACACAATAACCCAAAAACCTTGGGTTAATTTTAACATATAATAATATATAATCGTGCTTACATAACACAATAACCCCAAAAGATTATTGCAAATACGATAAAGCGAGATTTTAAAAGATTTATTATGATAGATAAAGGTTACGTAAAATGGTATAATACTATTTTGGGGTTAAAGGTTACAGTGAAAGCGATAGATATTCCTAATTTAAACTATATTATACATACATACATACATAGCATCACGCCTCATTCCCATAGGGGTAGGCAGATACCACGTCCTTCCACTTGACACGATCCTTGCATATCTTCGCTTCTTTCATTCTCATTAAACCTTTCATACAAGTTCGTCGGTTTAGAGTACTCTTGACCTGGCCCTTTTTAAAATATCCTGGATTTGGTCCATGAACGTTCGCCTTGGTCTTTCCCTTCCAGCTTTTGCATTCACTCTTGACTCATAAATCCCTTTTGTCAGTCTCCTTTCATTCATTCTCTCTACATGCCCAAACCATCTAAGCATACCTTTCTCAATTTTAGTCACTACGTCTTCTTTTATACCACAACGTTCTCTTATCACACTATTTCTTACTCTGTCACTCAGTTTTAGTCCACTTATACTTCTCAACGCTCTCATCTCTACCGCATTAATTTTACTTTTGTGATTCTTCTGCCATACCCAACTTTCACTACCATATATAAGTGTTGGCACCAACACTGCTGCATGCACTGCCAGTCTGACCTTTTGAGACACCATATTTTGACGTAATAATTATTATTTAGAACTAATATATCATTTATTATCCTCGGTTTTAGATTATAAACTTTTACATTGCGTTTATTCGTCTGTTTATTTGCTATAATCTCGGAAAATATAAAACTTATTTTTGTAAATTTTACTCCAATGGATAGCGTGTTTCTTGAGAAATATTTATGTATATATTTTGTATAGGTTTCTTTATAATTGTTTGAAATATCAAGAGAATTGTTGGAAGAGTCTTTCTATGAAAATGCGGCCTTATTACTTAGAGATAAAACAAAATTATGTTTTATAGAATAATCCCTCTTTTTTAACCGACTTCAAAAAAAGGAGGAGGTTATCAATTCGTCTGTATTTTTTTATGTTTGTTACCTCATATCTCCCGACTGGGTGGACCGATCTTGATTTTTTTTTAAATGAAAGGTGGTGCTCGTCATAGTGTCCTATTTTTTTTAAAACAGTTCTGATGATGGCATCCATGACAAAACCGGATAAGTCTTAAATTTGCGTAAGCATGTGCGCGACAAATGGACGAATAACTCAAGATCACGCCAACCGATTTCGATGATTCTTTTTTTTATTAGAAAGTATATACTTCGTGTGTTGTTTTGTAATAGTTTGGTAAGATTCAGATGATGGAATCCATGACAAAGTGACGGAACTCTTCAATTCTTAGGAGCAAATCAACGATACTCAGCAGAATCTTCTATAAGCTATCCAGATTTTTGAGTTGCCTACCGCAACTTCGGTCATATGCTAGTCGTAGTTAAATATGAAGATCAATGGAACTCCTCAACGGCTTACAGTAAGAGTGTGATTTTTGGAAAAATCTATCACTGTCTGTAATCAAAAGCCAATGACCTTACGTTTGTTGGTGCCAAGTGGACACACGGGAAACATCTTTTTTGGCTGACACCGACTTCGAATATAACAATAAAAAGAACACTATAAAAGAATACGCAATTAATTTCTTCCTTTTTAGAGCATATTAATGTATTTGTAAGTTTGTTCTGAAGGCGGTTCTTTTTTTGTTAAAATTTATATTTATTTAGATGTACAAAAATCTCTGAGATGATGTATGTCTATCTTGTCAGGATAACTCACAATATGCATTTAATTCTAGTGCTGTAATGTTGTAAACTTAGCCGCTGTAATATCTTTTATGACATCCATTTTAACAGAATGATGTTAAAGGCTAATTTGATGTATATGACTCAACGTATGTAATGTATTTAAATAGATAAATGATAATTTTATTGTTTACACACCGGCATATTTTGGTTAATTACCCAGTTATTTTAATAATAGACAATAAAGATGGTTACTGTGAGTTATCCATTAGAGGTCGTCGTCGTCACTTCTACCGATGGACGTCCCCTGCTGGACTTTGGTCTCACGTAATGATATCCACAAAGCCCGATCTTGCATCACCTGGCTCCAGCGGCTACCGGCGACCCTATATCGTCAGTCCACCTTGTGCAGTCACCACTATTCAAGCATCTTCTGGCTCCAACGTCCATCAGTCCATCAAACTATGTGCCCCGCCGATTGCCACTTTAGGTTCGCGATTCATACGACTATGTCTGGAACTCTGGTTCTGCTATGGATCTCCTCATTTCTGATTTGATCATGTAGAGAAACTCCGAGCTTAGCCCTCTCCATCTCTCGCTGGAATACTCTGTGCTTTCGCATAAGGCCCATAGTCAGCGACCACGCTCCGGAGCCGTAGGCCATCACTGGCAACACGCACTGTTCAAAGACTTTAGTCTTCAAGCACTGACGGATATCGGACTAAAATATCTGCCGTAGTTTACCAAACGCTACCCAACCGAGTTAGATTCGTCGGTTGACCTCCTTATCCTATCTAGCCGGACTATGTGTCCCAGGTATGTGTACTCGTCTGCAATTTCGAGTGCTCAGTTTTCAACGATGACTGGGTGGAGCGGAATATTGATATTGGGCTTAACTTTGTCTTATCCATGTTCATTTTAGGTCCACCTGTTGAGAAGCTCTGCTTAGGTGAAAGACTTCTGCATTGAGTTCTTCCAGAGCCTCTGCCATAATGACCACGTCGTCGGCAAACCGTAGATTTGTGATGTACTCGCCATTAATGTTGATGTCCAGTCCGTTCCACTCTATAAGCTTAGAGAGGTTTTCCATGTCGCAGTAATGAGCTTCGTGGAGATGACATCTCCCTGTCGCACTCCTCGCTGCATTTGGATAGACTCTCTACTATGTCCTATATACGGATTAACATTAGAGGTAGATATACACAATTGCGGACTTTTATCGATTTTATTTATTTTTAAGAGCTACAAGTCTTGGAGGACTGAGTTTGTTGTGGGCTTTTCTCAGGATGTGAAGGATCTTTCGTAACATTAAATTGTATCTAACGTGTTTAAAAAAACATTTGAATTTGGATGCCTCTGTCCAGCACTGGGAGGGAAATGGGCTGCTACTTACCTTAGTTACTTTATCCGTGTAAAACCGGGGCAGGTAGCCAGTTCCTCAATAAAGATAACCGCTAAATGTCACTCGCTAATGTTATTCAATGAAAATATGAATTAGTTTAATCATTCAAGGTCTACGCAAAAGAAACTTCTGAACTTCTAAAAGTGACGAAACGAAGGAATTAAATTTTCTTATGTTCGTGAAGTCGGTGAAATTGATTAACATAATACAAGTTATAATGAAAATGAACGCCTCACCTGGCGCCCGAAAATCGGTCACTTAACAAAGTTTTTGTCCTCTACCGTTAGATTTATACGGACCTTTATTTTAACATATAAGACATTTAGGGACCGCTTAAAAAGACGACGATAGACCGTAGTACTAATGACACCATTGATGATGGGACAGTTTCATAAAAAATGTATTACTAAAAAGAAAAACCCGCAATGAACTACAAAATCGAAAACAGCTGAAGCTTGAACGTACGGGTCAACGCCCGAATATGGTGCAGCGCGGCGTTCTTTCAGTTCGTTGACCCGTGCATCAATCGATCGATTAATTTTGTATTTCATTACTGGTTTTAAAAATATGATTTTTTTTCGTCCCATCATCAAAGGTATATACTATAGTCTGCGGAAGCTAGTTTTCGGAAGCGGTCTCCTAATATCTTGTATATAATACAAAAATATTTGTATCTGTGTCCATTACATAGTTGAAAATCATCAAATGGTGCTAAAACTAAAAAGTGAAGTTAATAAATTGAGATTAGGCCGATTGATTTAAAGTTCATTTTAAAATTACAAAAACATCTAAATAGCAATAATCTAAGTAACAGTAATCCTTGTAATTTTAAAATGTACTCTACGTAAATGAATAAACAATAGAAACCTAACCTTCGTACACTGACATAAAGTACATTTTAAAATAACAAGGATAGCTGTTACTGTTATGAAATATCAGTTACTGTTATTGCTATTTAAATGTTTTTATCATTCTAAAATGTAATTTAAGTCAATATATTCAGGTTCGATGTAACAATACATTGGATCAAATAAATAATTAGGTTTTTATATATCATATATATAAAATACGAAAATTGTTTGTACCCGTGCTCGTAGTAGTAACTGTGCTTAAAGTTATCAAAGTTAATAACTTGTTACATATTATTGTAAAGGAAATCAAATCTTCACTCATTGACATAAAGCACAATTTAACATAGCAATGATAACTGTTACTGTTATAAAATATCAGTTCCTGTTATTGCTGTTATGATGTTTGTTTTATTCTAAAATATACTTCAAGTTGTTCAATTAAGGTTCAATTTTGTCTAACAATACGAGGGTTGATTTTTAAGACTTTTTATAGAGAATAAATCGTTAAATGTTGTTTATTTTATATTACAGCCATTCTTATTCACTAATCGTGTCAGATTTATTGGATGATTACAACAAATATAGATAGAAACAGTTTAAAAAAGGGAAACGCAAATATTTTTATAGTATTACTAAAATGATTTAATTTAATGTGGTAAATCAATCACGAGGCTTTCAAACAGTTGGAAAACCACTTCCCGATTGGCCATAATAAACAGGAAGAACTTAAAGTGAGATTGTGCGTCAGGTTTCATAACATGTAATCACTAGAAATGTGGTCGATTTTGTTTCAAATCATATTCAATTCTAGCATCCTGTTTATAAAATCAATCTGGTTTTATAATCGGAGATTTACATTTAAAGATATGGCCTTCATAAATGTTTCATGTACCGTTTTATTGAGCAGTAAAAATATAACACCATCTATCAGAGTTTATGCAAACTACCTATAAAATTTCTATCTGTACATCTCTATCTCTCTCAATGTTTAACCGTGAGAGATTCTAAAACCAATCTGATATAAGTTGTTGAAAATTATTGAACAGTAAAAAAATCACCACCAGTTAGACTTTATGAAAACTATATTCAAAATATCTACCTCTCTCTCTCTCTCTCTCTCTCTCTCTATATCCCTGTGACAGTATTTGATCGCTTTGCATTCTAAAACTAATCTGATATAAGCTTTTAAAAAGTCCCTTGTTGAACTGTAAAAAAATAACGCCATCAATTAGAATTTGTGGAAACTATCCATAAATTCTCTCTCTCTCACACACATACACACAAACACACAAACACTCTCCATCACACAGTGTTTGTTCGCGAAGCATTTTAAAACTATTCTCATAAAAGTTGTTAAAAAGTCATTATTGAACAGTAAAAAAAATAACGGTATCAATTAGAATTTATGAAAACTATGTACAAAAGCTTTCTCTCTCACACATACACAGAGACATACTCTCTATCTTTCTCTCCCTCTCTAACCCTAATATTCCGATATAAGTTGTGAAGAAGCCCTTGTTGAACGGTAAAAATGTAAGGCCATTAATTTGAAGTAATGGAAAATATTTCTCTATCTCTTTCTCTTCCTCTCTCTCTCGCTCGCTCCGATATATATATATGTCGGAGGGCAGGTGTCTGTGGAACGCTGGCGCCATCTGTCGATAGGCGTGGGACAGAGTCAATAGTGGCAATCCGGCGGGAGTCTCTCGACAGTTGTCGAGTAGCGCTCGACCGGAGTAGTCTACTGTTGGAACTGTCGCGTTCCTAGCTATTAGTATTAATGAGTTTGTGTAAATTGATAACGGGAACATTAAGTGATTGAACATTACAATCCGAGGTCATTAATAAAGTGTTTAATTGCACCAACATTACCCACGAACGCCCACAGAATAAGAAATTAAATAATGGATCCAATTAAGAACGATGTCGGCGGAGAACCCTACGCCCCTGTGCTTTATGCTTCTCCGTTCTCTCTTATTCTCCGACATATATATATATATATATATATATATATTTATTAGTTCATCATATAGATTAGAATTTTTTAGTTCATGTATAAAACTTCTCTCTTTTTCACACCCTCACTCTCTCCCTCTTTCTCTCCCTGCCTGTCCAAGAGGTGACTGCGTTGAATTCAAAAAATGATCTTATATCATTAGTTGTTAATGTGTCCGTGTTTTAAGATTGACTCCCTTTTTACAGTAATCCAATTTATTATTCTCTATATTTTATCTGCAACAGGGAAATTTTAACATATTTAAGTAATTATTAGCCTTATCCACCTTCTGATATATATAACACGATGAAATTTAATTGAATTCAAACTTTCTATGTTCAATATCTTATTGTCGTAGTAATTCGTTAAAACTTGCGATTTAGTTTCAAAAGGCACAATTGAGAATAGCTACGGAGGAATAGGAATCGGAGTTTCTCGCGAAATTTTAATGAGAATTTCGTATCTTATTGCTTCGGAGACAGAAGAGGTTCAGTGAATTCGCCGAGTTTCACTTCAACTTATGTTTTTGGTACTAAATCTGAATTTCTGATCATGTAAAAGGTTTCGGGGGTCAATAAAATAACTGTTACTTTTATACATTTAAGATTTTAACGTGATTTGAATGAAGTACGAAAAAATGGAGATCGTCACGAAATGAAAAAGCATCATTCCTCTATTAATCTTTTGTTTGCTTTTAATCATTTGTAGATTATTATTATCTCGTTTTTCAAAGATAATATAGCGCTTGGTAATCAGTAAGTACATTTTATATGAGAGCAACTTAATTTGAATGAAATTGGGACAGAAATGACACTTTTTCATTACGTGAATGAAAAAGTGTCATTCCTGTCCCCGTTTCGGTCTTTTGCTTGCTTTTAATAATTTAATACATTCATAGCATCACGCCTCATTCCCAAAGGGGTAAGCAGAGACAACGTCCTTCCACTTGCGATTCTTGGATATCTCCTTCGCTTCTTTCAGTCTCATTAAACCTTTCATTCAAGTTCGTTGGTTCAGAGTACTCTTGACCTGGCCCATATTTAAAATGTCCTGGATTAGGTCCAGAAGCGTTCGCCTTGGTCTTCCCCTTCCAACTTACCCATTTAATCTTGACTCATAAATCCTTTTTGTCAGTCTCCTTTCATTCATTCTCTCTACTTGCCCAAACCATCTAAGCATACCTTTCTCAATTTTAATCACTACATCTTCTTTTACTACAACGTTCTTATTAAATGACTTTTATTATTTCTAAATAGAGAGAATATTTTGTCATTTTATATACGTTTTGGATTGCAAATCTTATATCCAGTTGTGTGAGAAACGTAAAAGCCTCATGTAATTGAAAACATATATTTGCTTTTAATCTTATATAACATATTTGAACTATTGTATAATTTAAACGATAATAAGTGGTAAGTTCTGTACAATTTGGTATGAAAATCTTAAATGCAACACATGTGTTTTTGGGGAGGGATTCAAGACCTCACAAATCCCTCCAGGATCAGTGAACTGCATGGGTTTTTAGGGCTTCGATCCCTGGGTTTCAGTGGGTTCGGTGAATATTCGGGTCGCCACTATTTGGAGCTTGGGTCTTCAGTGTTTAGTGGTTCGAATCTTCCACGTTTAATGCTTCGGTCGTTCAGGGTTCGTTATTCATTTGTTCATTACCGATTTAACTAAACTCTCTTAAGGTTTAATATCCACAAGTTCATTTAAGTTCGAGTAAAGGGAATTCAACTGGTGGAAGGTCTACCAACGCTGCGCTTACGGGTACGTGGTCGCCACTACAGTACCTTGGGACCCCAACGTCCATCGGTTCGCCTAGTTATGTGCCCTGCCCATCGCCAGTTCATCTCGGCAGACTCTTCGAGCTACATCGGTAACTCTTATTCTTCTGCGAATCTCTTCGTTTCGGATTTGATCCCGAAGAGATACTCCGTGCATAGCTTGTTCTATCTCCCGCTGTGTTATCCTGAGCTTCCCAATAAGGCCATTATTATTATGGAAATCCTTGGGGGCGACCTATGTCCAGCAGTGGAGGTCCATCGGATGAGAGGATGATGATGATGAAAGGGAATTGTTTCTAATATCAATATAGCTAAGACGTTTCCTAATTATGATGATGTATGGAATATGGGTGACCTCGATAATTTCTGAATTTCAAAGACTTTGAATTCATTTCAATAGAACTTAACTTCGGCATGTTTTACGGCATAACTTTCTGCGGAATATTTTTTTATCACTCCAAATTAAAACGTAATGAGTCCAAGTTAGGCCATTTTGAAGTTTCGACGATGCAGATTGAAATTATTACCTGGACTTGTCCGACTCCTGGTGCTAACGATAAAACTCCAAAATTTATTCCCGCGGCCAGCTGTCGGCGGAAATTGTAGAGGGGAAATTTTGTCTTTTCAAATTTAAAAAGTTGTCAAACAAACAATTTTCAATGGCTATATTTACGATGCTATTTAACGTAGTACTTTAAAGACGATGAGTGAACACTTCAATGAAAATTCTATTAAAATCAAGTGCTAATGACTGCCTCATTGGTTTGGTGGATAGCTTCTTCGGTTACAGACATGAGGATACGAATTCAGAAATCGATATTAAGATTTTCTCAATATTTTCCCGAAGTTGGGAAGTTGGAGGTGTGCTCCTCCAGCGTGCCTCTCAAAGCTTGTTAAGCCGTCGGTCCTGCGCCTCATCTTCCAATGAAGAGTCAAGAAATAGAGACTGCACTTGTATTCTGTGCCTACCGACCCTCAGTGGTGTAGCATGGTGGATTTGTGCTGTAAAAACTCTCTTCTATGAGTGACGAGCCCTTTATCTGATAGTGGAATGTTAAAGGTCTGCTGTTTACTTTTTTATATTTTTGAAGTATTAGTTAGATGCGTAATT
Organism: Elymnias hypermnestra; assembly: GCA_015832385.1. Taxonomy (NCBI): domain Eukaryota; kingdom Metazoa; phylum Arthropoda; class Insecta; order Lepidoptera; family Nymphalidae; genus Elymnias; species Elymnias hypermnestra. The sequence continues at coordinate 2,816,082 of JACTOM010000935.1, read as the reverse complement.
TTGCTTTCTTCGACCAATTTACAAACATACGAAAAAGAAAATTATTATATTTTAGTTTAAGAAGTATTTGTTTGAGTTCTAGTTCCTTTTTATCACTGTGAAATGATTTTATGCACAAAAACCCAGCGGAACCCTCTACTTTCAACTTTCGCATTCGTCCTTGGTGTCCTGTATGAGTTCGACTGAGGATGAGCCTTGAACCCCGTCTCCTCCGTCGTTGTATATGATAAAAATAGCTTATTAACACGTCGAGTTCTTTTAGACATCTATTCAACTTTAATTGATCTGACCTTCGTGTAGGCAGATTAAATTCAAGACCATCAAACAACCGGCAATTATTTAAGTTTCGCGTGACTAATGCATTATAAATAGATACATATAAACTAAGTGTTAAAAAAATATACAAAGACCATAAATTTAAAGCCAGACACGCAAGTATGCTGTACATTTAATTCTAATGTAGTTATGCGTTATCTAAGTTATTATTTCACTCTGATAGATAGGTGTATTGACCTTGCAACATTTCATTGAGTAAATATAAATACGAGGTAATACCGAGACGCTTTGTGAGGTGAGGGTTCCGTTTTCTGAATTTATATTTATTTTGTTTAATGCTACATGCATACTCTGCACTGATAAGTAAGTTATACTTGTATCATCTGCTAATGAGCTACAGGAAATGGTAAATATTATGAATGAAGCTTTGAAAAGGAAAGCAAAGAAAGTGAATGTAAACAAAACTAAAGTTATGCTTTTTGAAAGAGATGAATCTATGATGAATGGTAATATTTTGATAGACGGAGAACAAGTGGTGGAGGTGAAAGAATTTGTATACTTGGGATCTAAATTTACAAAAGATGAAACATATGAAAGTGATATTGAAAGGAGAGTGAATGCAGGGAATATGGTAAATGGTGCTCTGCACGCCCTTATGGATAGCCAGATGGTGTCTCAATTTTAATTAATGGAACCCCAGAAAACNATGCAGGTGTATTGGTACCAACACCTATGTATGGTAGTGGAATTTGGGTATGGCATAAGAATCACAAAAGAGAGAGATGAGAGTAGAGATGAGAGTGTTGAGAAGTATGAGTGGATTGAAATTGAGTGACAAAGTAAGAAATAGTATGATAAGAGAACGTTGTGGTATAAAAGAAGACGTAGTGACTAAAATTGAGAAAGGTATGCTTAGATGGTTTGGGCCCGTAGAGTTAATGAATAAATGGATTTATGAGTCAAGAGTGAATGGTAAAGTTGGAAGGGAAAGACCAAGGTGAACGTTCCTGGACCAAATCCAGGACATTTCAAATAAGGGCAAGATCAAGAGTGCTCTAAATTGAGCTTGTATGAAAGATTTAATAAGAATGAAAGAAGTGAAGGAGATATGCCAGGATCGTGGCAAATGGAAAGACGTGGTCTTTGCCTATCCCTATGGGAATGAGGTGTGATGCTTTGTATGTATGTAGATGCATTTCCCTGGTTCTTGCCAGGTAAAATCTTTAATAAACAATATATTGATAGCTCTACTATTGTAAGACAATGTTTATTAAACATAAGAAGATTTTAAAGCTGTAAATTAGATCATGTTGTAGGCGTAAATAACAGATACACACACATACACAAATATGATAGTGTATCCTATAGATATAACAAAATAATGAAGCGATAACCCATATACGATAACCCATATCTTTTTAGGTTTACTAAATGTAGTATAATTTAAATTTAGCGTAATAAATTCTTTGTTTCTTTAGCTATTGAGTGGTGTAATTGAATTTTGGATGGAGGTGATAGCTGCAACCATAAACTGTATCCCCGGATTTTGTTATCATTAGCTTTCTTGAATTGCGTATCCACGTCAAAAATATATAAAGTTACATAAAATTTTGCATCTTTCGAAGTATTTTAATTAATGGAACCCCAGAAAACTATTTCTGTGATGTCATAATATCACATAGAAGGAAGCGAATACCTTGTCACGTCTACATAAATCTAATATCTAAAGAAACGTGTGCGCCTCGTGACGTGATCTCACGCTTTATGTAGGGGGTCGTTTTGTCTACATTATATATAAAAAATGTTTGTACTTATGTTCGTTATAGACTTCAGAATGTATCCAATCGATGTGCTTTAAATTGGCAATAATACAGAGACTGTTTCAGACTAATAAACTCGCGCATTCATCACGAGATCTTCGAAGCTATTAGAACATGTTTAAGGAAAAAGGGTGTGAAAGTGAGTTTGTTTGTTTGTCACGTCTAAACCGTTAAATCTATTGTAATGAGTTTTGGTAAAGAGATAGGTGAATATATAGAGAATATGAAAACTACAATTAATTGAGAAAATATGGTGGGGATAAAAGCAGGGGGGGGGGATTAGTATTGTATGAAGCGTATTTTTGTATTTGCTTCAACTTTAATGGATAGGTAACTTAGTTAATAGCAGAATTCTTACCTCTTGATTAAAAAAATTAGAAGTAAACCAATCCTATTTCCTAAGTTGGAATAAATTCCAGCAGAATGCAAAATTATTATTAAAATTCGTTAAGTAGTTACGATGTTAGGCTTTTTTATGTATATATAGATTAAGGTATGCATTTTTATTGATAATTTCATTGTTGATAGGGAGATAACAAGCTACAGCCGAAGTCTCCAAACAGTTCAGACCCAGATAAATTAGTAAATCCAATTACCTACCGAGGATCGAACCCAGGACTTCAGCCAGCAAGTACTATTCACACCACTACACCAGCGAGGCTTTCTGGTATTTATAAAGCATAATTTTAACAGACCAACAAACGTTCTTTGAAAGTTCACCTTTTCAGTAAAAAAAGGAGGGTCTTTAGGGTGCTAATTGGGAAAACATGAAGGAAATTGTTCAGTTTATAAGAACATATGAAGTTTAATTTTGATTACCTATAAATAGTTGAAATATATTGTTAAACCATCACCAAATAAAACGGACAACACAACATTAATATATGCATACATATGACTAATAATAAACAATTATGTTATAATTTAATTCTATTATGTTTAATATATCTACATAAATAAAGTCAAATTCAAAATATCTTTATTCAAGTAGGCCTATTACAGCACTTTTGAGTCGTCAAGTATCGTTTTTTCTATATATTAATTAAATGAATGACTGATGATAACATTAAAGAACGACTTACAATCTTAATACAAGACTTAACGGTTCTGAGATGAGATCGCTGACTATGGGCCTTATGCGGAAGCTCAGAGTCACTCAGCGTGCGTTGGAGAGGCTATGCTTGGAGTTTCTCTAATTAGAAATGAAGAGATCCATGGTAGAACCAAAGTCACCGACATAGTCCTACGAATCGCGAACCTGAAGTGGCAATGGGCGGGGCACATAGTCCGATGGACCGATGGACGTTGGGGGCCGAAGTTGTTGGACGGCGCAGTGTAGGCCCCCCACAAGGTGGACCAATGATAGAAAGAGGGTTGCCGGTAGCCGCTGGAGCCAGGCGGCGCAAGATCGGGCCTTATGGACGTCACCAGTGGACGTCCATCGGTTGAAGCGACGTAAACGACGACGACAAGACTTAACAAATATTCTACATTTATAGGACGAGGGATATGTGGAGTAGGAAAGTGTGGGACAATTAAGAAGGATGTTAGAAATACAACCTTCGTCTAGGACACATTCACACATGGAACGGTCTCTATTCCGGAGTTTGTCCAAATGCACAGGTGTGCATGCATAACCAAGGCGCAGCCGAGAGATGGTACTGGTGATTCAGTGATTGGCATATCTATGAAGAAAAAACCAGGGTCGCCTTGGTATGTCCGATTGGATAGAGGCATTATATTTATTTTGAGCAATTTTGATGAAGACCACAATGAATTCCAGGATTTTTCCAAGATTTTTTGGAGAGTGAGGTTATGTCTTGTGCACAATTTTGGTGCTAATTTCGCACATGAGTCAGCTGTCTCATTTCCAGGTATACTGGAATGGCTGGGAACCCAAACAAGAATATATACACTGTATATTATATACTAGCTATTGTATACTATATATGTTGACATTTCTCAGGTCAAATCCCACATCACAATTGTAATTGTTAGGTCACATTAGAAACCTTGCACTAGAATCTATGAATATAAGAACAATCTAACTTATTTGACATATTTGAGATTAGCGTGAGATTGTTTGCGAGTTTCTGTTGATAATTCTCATGAACGAATTATTGAAGTGAAACTTCTTAAGGCGCATGAGGGTAAAATTGTCACGTTTTTTCGTTAAATTTTTATTTTTTATTTTATTGTAATCAACAGCAACTAATATAAATATACGTACAGTTAGAGATATTATACAAAGGCCACTTCAGATTACACATAGATAATAAGAAAAAGAAGAATAAGATATAATAAGTTGACAATATGACATATGAAGATAATAATATGTAATTATATAATACCAAGTGTTCAAGAATGATAACTCTAGTCGCATTAATTTATTGGGTTTTGGTGAAAGATTTAAGATTTATCGGTTACTATTGTAGAGTTTAATAACACATATTCATAAGTATAATTCTATTAATCCCGTTTTATACACATATTTATATTAAACATTAAACTTAATACATTAATACTTTCTTACATTAGTACTCTACGAACAAGCTCCGCCAGCCTGCCAAAGCAACGTCATCATTCGCACCGCTTGACGTAGTTAATACATAAACTAATATCATGACGCAAACATATTTTAACATTCTATTAACGCACTTAAGGACCTGGGTTCAAGTCCTGGGTCGGGCCAATTTAAAATCTACTAAGATTTTCCAATATTTGCCCGAAGTTGGGAAAAACTTGGCGGTGTGATCCGCCCCCGTGCCTCGGAGAGCACGTTAAGCCGTCGGTCCTGCGCCTGATCTCTCTCCGGTCTTGTCGGATTCCCGTCACATCGGACTATGAGAGTGAAGGAATAGAGAGTGCACTTGTGTACTATGCCTGCCAATCTGCAGTGGAGCAGCGTGGTGGGTCTATGCTCTAAAAACCCTCTCTCATATGAGTGAGGAGGCCTGTGCCCAACAGTGGGACGTTAATGGGCTGCTACTTACTTTTTTTTACATTTTAATTATATAGTATGAAATTAAAAATTCACAACTGAAATTCGTGTGTGATGTGTGTGCGTGAGTGAGCAATTGCGTTTGAGGGGGGGGGAGCGGGGGTCTGTGTGTAAGTGTGTGTGTGTGTGTGTGTTTGAATGTATTTAAAGCTTGTGTTTACTATTTTTTTCTTTCAATTCCATCCCTAGGTTGGAATGATGTGCAGCAATTGCTTTTTTAACTGCGCTTTAGTTAGGTGAAAGAGGTATATCGCGCTAATCGTATCAAGACAGAGCTCTGGGCATAAAATGTATTAGTTTTTGGTATTGCTAATAAGTGAGTTTTAATTCGTTTGAAGGTTAGATAGTTTCAACATTTCCAATTTAACATACTATTTCATAAATTCTCTTTTCTTAATTTTAAATTTTTATTAATATTTTCGAATTTTGACAACAAACACGTGGCATTTAACTTGAGATTTCAATAAAAAAACTTGTAGTAATTTTCGACACTTTTAATATTTTAATGGCAATTAAATTCATAACTTCCTTTTTCCCTATCCCTAAGGCTGGGAAATCTAAAGTTTTACATTTGTATAAATATAAACGAAGCTTAAAAATTTGTTTGCCAAAGAAGTTTTACTTCTGACATGTGTAGTTTGTACGCACGCACTTTTTTATTTTTTGCAGTGGAAAGTCTACTAAATCAGAATATTTATTTTAGTTAGCATAAACGTTTTAAAATTCGTTATATCTGTTGAATGGAATGTCCGATTTTAATAATTTAAAAAGTATTTTATAGGTATTGAAACAGTTCTTAATAAAATAACGTTTAATAGGATAATAATTAATACATAAGTATGAATAATATGGTTTGATTAATGTCGGCGCTTTTATTAACTTTTAAAATGTGAAAGTAGTTATAGTGGCATAACTACAGTAGTTAGATATATGGTATTGGTGACTTTTTTGTAGATATTAATACGTTCTATAATATTGTAAAACATTTTTTTGTTCTATCATTAATAGTTTCCGCAGCGTCAGCGATGATAGATTTTTTGTGAATAATTTTTGTCACACCTTGGGCTACATTAATGCGTTTTTCTTAAATATCTCTAGTTTTTATAAGAAAGATATATAAGCTATGTCGTTTAGTGAAAATACAGCTTTCTAATGCTGAAAGAATTTTTGAAATCGGTTAAGAAGTTTTTGTGTAAAAACGTTACAAACATAATATATGTAGACACAAAAAAATATACTGCACTGTAAAAGCATTAATCAATTCTCATGGGCTTCCTGAGATCATTTGAAATTATAATTACATAAATAATACATTAGAGAAATATAAATCACACAATACAACGTGGAATGCGATAATTTTCTGGGTCGAAGCTTTACACATGTTATAAGGAAGTGCAGGCACGCTTGTACATGTGTTTTTGATACATACCATTTAAGTTACGATATGGTACATAAATAACCAATTTAATCACACATTTCCTTGCTTTTTACAATCATATATCAATTCACGATATAACTGATGGAAAATGGATTTATTTATTGACTTGAATCATCAGGATCTATTGATCTTTATATCTAAATTGTGAGATTTTCGATGGTTCCATCGACACGTCTGTTTATGTGACAATTACCTGATAAACTCAAAAACTACTAAACAGTTTTTCATGCAATATTTACTTATATATAAAGTGATTCATTGGAGAGGTTTTGGTATATAATTTATTTAGATATTGTGTAAATCTGTTGAAATATAACGACAATTGTCGAATTGTTGTGTTCGAAAAACTCAACCCTGGGAGCTTTAATCGAAATTACTGCCTGAGCCATTAGAGATATAACAAAATAATATATAGTTGTTTATTCCTCTTTTATAGATCTACAAAAAAGTCTTTTATAGTAAAAACCTATCTTTTAGGGATAATTCACTATACCCGTTTAATTTCACAGATTATTGTGATAATGGGATGTGAAACCTTATCAATTTAAATACGTTACTTATCTTAAGAATTTCAAGCACATTATTATATCTTATTAAATTCTTTCTACGACATTTTATAATGGACAAATATATATAAATATATTGCGTCATTTTCTAAAAAAGAACTTACAATAACTTACAAGAACTCACTAACAACACAGCGAGCAAATATCTCAGTTTTTTCTTTTCATTGTTTCCTAATTCTTACTTCCTAATATCTACTCTGTTATTTTGAATATTATTTAATAATTTGTGTAATCCGTAATTGGCCTTATTTTAAGTATATTAATTATTCCATGTAACAATTTGTGAAAAAGCTGTTGGGTTACCAATAAATAAATAAATAAATAATAAACTCAGCGTATCCTTTGTAGTTTTATCATTATTATAATATAATTCTAAATATATTTTATATCGATTACAGCAATTTCAATTCAGTTTAAATATTAAACGTTTTATGGCATACAATCAAAATTAATCTCAGTAGACATAGCAAAAATGATTAGAAAAAATGATGACAAGACTCGCTTGATAAAACTAATACTACATAGAAAAACTAACCTTGCGAAGCTATTTATAATTTTTATTGAAATAATGTCACATTTCTCGAAGCCTTAATATAAATAATTTGATTTCATTTAATATTTATTGATTTAAGATGTCCTCCCATATTCGTATGTAAAGGAAAGTGGGCGAACATGTCGCTTGATTGAAGCAATACAATCGGTGAAAGCGAGATGTTTGTTTTAAGTTAAGTGTTTCTTTAACTCTGATAATATCCACTTATTTTAAATTTATTTATGTATATTATTATATATCTTTTTGTTAAATAAACCGGTAAGAAATAAGGCAGCACAAGATGTCCTTATTACTTCAAGTAAACTATTACTTCTTTTTTTTTTTTTCNCTCATCCATGAGTGAGATCACTAGAGGTTCCCTAGCTGCATTCCACTCTAGTGACCCGGATGACACCGACCACGAGTACCTATCACTCAATAGGGAGAAACATGAAGCGCATAAGTGCGACTTCTGCCACCAAGTCTTCTCCGACAGCTAGGTAGAGCTTCAGCCTCTTGCTCCTTTAGTCTCCCATTTGCCTCCTTCAGCGAGATGACAACTTCACTGGAGAGCATTACCCCTATTATGCTCTCCAATGAAATGTCTCCTCCAAAACTATTACTTCTAGTAAAGTGATAACTTCAAGTAAACCTATATATTTTAAGTAAAATTATTTGTCAAGTTAAACATTATATATTTTAACAAAATATTATGACCTATTTTGGATTTGCTTTTACTTAATTTTAAGAAATATCCAAAAAAATACTCAGATATAGTCTTAAAACTTCGGTAAAGTAATGATGCCAAGTACTCCTTTCATATTCACTTTTTCAGTCTTTTGGGTGGCTTCGGCCGTGGCTAGCTATCATCCATCCAGTAAAACCGTGCCGTCAAAAAAAAAGTTTCGTTCAAAGCAAAATTGTATGGTTTAGAAACTATAAAAAGTAATTTATCTCGTATCAAGTTACCTCGCTTATATTTTACTTTTTATCATCACTTACCATCAAGTGGAATATAAAAAGCATAATATGTTAAAGATTATTACATTTTAAGTTAACTTTCATATAATTAGTTTATTTAGTCTCATTGAGGGAGAAGGCTTATGACCATTAATATAACTTTAATAGGCTGCTACTTACTTAATGTTTATTTAAGGTTTACTCAAAAATTACTAAACAGATTTTCACGCAGTTTTTAATAATAGATACAGTGATTAAAGAGAAAGGTTTTAGTATATTATATGTCTAGGTTTTGTGTGAATCGGTTGTAATATAGCGATATTTATTGGTAGTGTTGGAAAAATCAAGGGATATAACTTTTACTACGTTGCCATGCTTATATTTTAGATTTTATCATCACTTACTGTCAAGTGTGATATAGGAAGCTCAATATAATTTTAAAGATTAATAAATTTCAAACAAATTTTCATGTAATTACTTTATTTACTCTCATTGAATGAGGAGGCTTGTGCCCATGAATAAAAGGGCTTTCTTACTTTAAGTTTAATTAAGTCATAAACTACTAAGAAGTTTTTCATGCAATTTTCAATAATACATACAGTGATTCATGAAAAAGATTTTGGTACATAATTGGTCTAGATTGTGTAAATCTGTTGAAATATAATGATAATTATTCATAGTTTCGGAAAAAATCAAGCCGCCTGAGAGCTTTTATCAAAAATACTGCCTCATTAAGTTGTCGCGCTTATATTTAAGATTGCATCATCACTTATCACCAGGTGGGATATACAAAGCGTAATATAATGTAAGTTAAAGATTATTAAAATTCAAATACGGTTTTTTATCTTACCTTTACTTTATCTAATACAACTTGACTCTGCATGGATATTTACCTGTAAAATAAAGATCATTCCATTATTATTCCAGCTCCAACCAAATTCAGTTTTATACAATGAAAAGTATATAAAAAAAACTATTAAATACTGAAATAGATTAAATTGACAAAAGCTTCTATTATTATAAAAAAAATATAAGTATGTTGTCAGTGGTATATGTCTATCGCTCATTAGATACTGCACTAGCACTGTTAGCGCTGGGTTAGAGTGAGAGAGGAGGAGCCTATTTACCACTTGAATGAAAGGGATGGCAGATAAAATGGCGATATAACGCGTTACAATTATTAAGAGAGTGGCTTCTATTTAGTAGACTTCTTAGTAGAATTAACTGTCTTAACTGGAGAAATTGGAAAATACTATTTCGTAAATTTCTGGGGAATCTAACCTGGGACCTCTGGTAAACAGGTACTCGTACCATGACGCCTGATCTCTATCTGATCGTGTCCGATCTCCGTCACATTATAAGAGTAAAGGAATAGAGAATGCACTCGTGTACTATGCCTGTCAACTTGTAGTGGAGCTTGGTGGGTCTATGCTCTAAATACCCACTTTCCTATGAATGACGAGACCTGTGCCCAACAGTGGGACGTTAATAAGCTGCCTACCATACCATTACGCCAAACCGATGGCACAGTCTAAGATTAATCTGATAAGAGGCAATCCACCTCTTATGGTTTCTACACAGCATCGTACCGGACCACAAATATCTTTATTATATGGTACGTATTTTCTGGTAGGGTGGTAACTACTGCTAGTCCAGATTCAGACAAATTAGAAAATGCAATGTCCAATGTTACGTTATAATACCTTATATCTATAGGATGATGCTTACAAAAGAAATGTTACAAGCGCATTCTCTACACGTAATTCACAGTCGTGCGTTGAAGTCTTTAACAACAATATAGTCATGGTTTCAATTTGTACGGTAGTTACGCAATTTTTTCATTGTATACAGGTCAGGAATTAATTGTGATATCACTTGATGATAGATGATTATACAAATATCGATACTAACGTGGTAAAAGGTAATCTATTTTGCGTCCAAATTGCGTAAACTATTTTCGCTAATGAAACTGTTTTAGGGTACACCAATGGATGATTGTAAAGATATTTTATTGTGTTTTGGTAAACGATTTTAGATTTATCTGTTACTATTGTAGAGTTTAATAACACATATTCATAAGTATAAGTCTATTAAACCTGTTTTATAAACATATTTATATTAAACCTTGTTGAAGGTTATTTCAAACCATATAGGTTCCCTACAAGCGAACTATATTCAAATTGTCAGGTTCTTACGGTGAGGCAATTGTATATACAAAGGACAGTTTTGAAAATACATAAATCTATTTTATATTATAGTGTAAGTAAAAGAAGGAAAGATAAGCCAGCCGAAATTAATGCGAACAAAACTTTTTTTGCCGACAAACATTACGTGACACGTTCGGCAATTATATACAATAAAGTTAATAAAATACTTGATATATATACTATGACACACTTTGAATTGAAAAATCATTGCCTGAATTTAAAAAAAAGCTAATTATGAAGACAGAAAAATTATTGCAACGACTAGCATAAAAATCAATTAAATAAATATTAAACTAAGGTAAATGTGATAATTCACACGCACATATAGACACACTCACAAATACCCTTGCTCGAAGTCACGCACGCACATACAAAGACACACACACACACATACACACACACACACACACACACACACACACACACACACNCAATAAACGATTTTTCATTTTCATTTTTCAAACATTAAATTCAATACATTAATACTTTCTTACATTAGTACTCTACGAACAAGCTCCGCCAGCCTCCCAAAGCCTCCCTCTCTATTCGTATAACAAAAGTGGCGAACTTCAAAAAGGTATTTCATGAAATTCGTTCTTTAAATAACATCGAATCGCAACACTATGTGTTTGCTTTTCAATATCGATAAACAAGGTGTTAAAAGACCGAAAACTAAGACAGATGATAGTACTAATGACACCTTTTATCATAGAACGGACAAAAATCGATCGTGATTTAAAAAAAATCATATTTTTCATAAGTTTTATTATCATTATTTACGCTCCGTCATCTTAGTACAGTTAAAAGTTATAAAAAAAAAAAACAAAATCCAACAATGAAACATAATCGGCTCATGTGCATGTAAAAAATCAAATAAAATTTTCGCGCCCGGGCATTGACCCGTGAGTCAGCTGATATTGTGTTTCTTTATTGGATTTTGTTTTTTTTTTGTAAAGTTTAACTGTACTTACGTGATGAAGCGTAAATAATGATAATAAAACGTTTTAAAAATATGCTTTTTTTTAAAATCAGGATCGATTTGTTCCATCCCATCGTCAAAGGTGTCATTAGTATTATCATTTGTCTTCGTTTTCGGAAGCTGTCTCCTAACACCTTGTTTAATACCAAAGATATAATAATAATATGATTAAATAGATACAATTTACGTTTTACATTATATCAAGAATATATGTCGTAAAATTTAAATAATAATCATCTTATCTCTTATACAATACTGCCTTTCTGTGTTAATATTTTTATATGGATTTCAGATGGAAGCAATAAATGATGGTTTTCATTTTCCACAACTGAAATTACTTAGAGAAACTTTAATTTTACTGGTATCTGTAGATAAATCTACGTAACCAAAAGCCACAAGAGTCTAATTCATCCAACGGTCAACCGAATAAGCCGAAGTTAATGATTAGATGCGCTAGTTTGTTGGGAAGTTTCAATCCAGCTTCCAGTTTGCCTGTAAATTGATAGTAGAGAAATTTGCTCATTTCATGCTTTTATTTAACCGGATATACTTAGAAAACCTTATTAACCTATTCATCCATTATATATTACTTCTAGTAAGTATATAATAGTGGTGTACATTAAATGTATAAATAAAAAACGTTTTGTAATTGTTTAGCAATTTTTACATATAAACATAGCATCACGCCTCATTCCCATAGGGGTAGGCAGAGACAACGTCCTTCCACTTACCACAATCCATGCATATCTCCTTCGCTTCTTTCATTCTCATTAAACCTTTCATACAAGTTCGTCGGTTTAGAATACTCTTGACTTGGGCCCTATTTAAAATGTCCTGGTTTTGGTCCAGGAACGTTCGCCTTGGTTTACCCCTTACAACTTTCCCGTTTACTCTTGACTCATAAACCCTTTTTGTCAGTATCCTTTCATTCATTCTCTCTACGTGCCCAAACTATCTAAGCATACCTTTCTCAATTCTAGTCACTGCGTCTTTTTTTATAACACAACGTTTTCTTACTATGTCACTCAGATTTAATCCACTCATACTTCTTAACGCTCTCATCTCTATCGCATTTATTTTACTTTTGTGATTCCTCTGCTATACCAAACTTTCACTACCATACATAAGTGTTGGCACCAACACTCCAGCATGCACAGCCAGTCTGGGCTTTTGAGACACCATCTGGCTATTCATAAAGGCGTGCAGAGCACCATTTACCATATTCCCTGCATTTACTCTCCTTTCAATATCACTTTCACATGTTCCATCTTTTGTAAATTTAGATCCCAAGTATACAAATTCTTTCACCTCTTCCACTTGTTCCCCATCTATCAAAATATTGCCATTCATCATAGATTCATCTCGTTCAAAAAGCATAACTTTCGTTTTGTTTACATTCACTTTCATTCCTTTCCCTTTCAAAGCTTCATTCATAATATTTAGCATCTCCTGTAGCTCATTAGCGGATGACGCAAGTATTACTTGATCATCAGCGTAGAGTAAACATTTGATGAGTAATTCATTCATTCTTAACCCATACATACTTTCTTTTAAATCTGTCAAACATTTATCCATGAATAGGTTGAACAGCCATGGTGACGCAACACATCCCTGTCGAACACCTCTTTCGACAGGAAACCACTCCGTGTACGCTCCGTTTATTCTGACACAGGCACTAGAACCCTCATAGAGAGACTTCAATGCTTGGATCAGACAACCGCTCACCCCATACGTAGATAACGTTGACCACAGCTCATTCCTCACCACTCGATCATAGGCCTTTTCTAAATCTACGAACGCGCAATAAACTTTTTGGTTCATTAAAACAGTTACAAAATACATTACAGACACTAAAATATAGAGTATATATGCGTATCTTTCAATCGCTGACAGTTATGTCAAACGTCATAAGGTTACATTAAAAAATTGTTATTGACAAATGCACGAAGGAGGTTACATTAGTAAAAAAAATCTGATATTCTACGCAGCTTTATTTATTTTTACTTTCATAAAAACCATTTCCTGGCTATAAAATACTATATAACAAAAGAAATATCGAAATTGGTCCAAAAATAGGGACTTATTTTTATATTAAGCGATTATTGTAACATTTTCTTCGTGTATATATAGAAGGAGTGTACAGTGATAATACATTTAAAAAATATACATTGAAATTCATTAAAACAGATACAATATGCGTTAGAGACACTACAATATAGAGTATATATGCGTATCTGTCAATCGCTACAGCTATGTCAAACGTCATAAGGTTACATTAAAAAAGTTTTTATTGTCAAATGCACGAAGGAGGTTACATTAGTAAAAAAATCTGATATTTTACGTAACTTTATTTTTAATTTCATAAAAACCATCTCCTCGCTATAAAAAACAGAAATAGGGACTTATTTTTATATAAATCTATTATTGTAACAATTTTGTGTAGTCTTTGACAATAGGACTTTAATAATGCTCAAAATTATTATTTAAGGTCAAATTTCAACCACTTGTATAGATAAATGTTTTGAGGCAATACATCAAAGAATACAACAGTTAGATCGAAGTTACGATATCGCTTTTATAAATACATCAGTAAAGTAACATCTTTAATTCATTTTTATCTGTTGCAAAAAATATCTCATGACATAGTTTTTATCGTTAACACTATTATGTTGTTTATACAACAGTTATCTAACGATGTTTTAAACGTTATTTGAACCACATAGACGTTGTGAGTTTTTATAAACAGATACTGGGTCGAAAATTGGCAAACAATGTTGCCGATGTCCACAGAGCGTCCCAAATGCATCGCAATAACAGCTCTTTGGCAACTGTCGACTGGCAACCGAACTACTTAACAAACCGTTGAAAATATAATACTAAATCGATGTTTTCTATTACTTCTACATTAAAAACTAGCAATGCCCTGCGGTTTTGCGTAGATACCGATCTCGTGGCAGTGGAAAGTCTACGAAGTCAGACTATAGATTTTCAAATCAAAATTTTTGAATCGTGATGGTATTAAAGAACGACTTAAAATCTAAAATTACGAGGGTTCCTTCGCGTCCTGATCTGAGAAGAGCCCACAACAAACTCAGTCGGGTATTTCTTTTTTTGTTACCATCATCATTACAATATCATATTAGTTTGATATATTTCAATTCAAATTAGTGCAGTTCGTTTACTCCCACGCGTTTCTATCGTCTAAGTAATCTTGTAACTTATAATACGATTTTATATCTAAAACGTCTTATGGGAGTTTATTATAGAAACGTATACAGTTACCCTTAAATGAGTTGTCAATGTTATGCAGCCTACTGGAATTTATAACAAGTTTGTTGTTGTTTCGTAAGTTATATGTAGTCTTTTTATTAAAAAAAGTCAATTTTTTTATGTACGTACATGTATTTTCGTTATCATAATTGTTTTATTTCAATTACTTCATTTCAGAAGAACTGTGCTAACGAATAAAAATAGTCATTTTGGAATACATAAAGTCTTTTCTGTCTATATATGCCATCGCTATACTATACAATTAATATCCTTATATTTTTTGAATGGAATGTCTGATTTTAATAATTTAAAAAGTATTTTACAGGTATTAAACGGTCTATAATAAACTTTACTTAATAGTATAATAATTAATACAGAGGTAGGAATAATATGGTTTGATTATCGTCGGCCCTTTTATCGATTTGAAATGTAAAAAAGTGGTAATAGTGGCATAATTAAAATAGTTAGACAAATGATTTTGAAAACTTTTTTGTAGATATTAATACGTTCTATAATATTGTAGTACATGGTTTTGTTCTAATATCAATAGTTTTCGCAGCGCACGCGATGACAATTTTTTTGGTAAGCATATTTTCACACCTTGGGTTATATTAATGCGTATTTATTAAGGATCTCTATTTTTTTGAGAAAGTAATATAGCTTATGTTACTCAGTAAAAATGTAGCTTTCTTATGGCGAAAAAAAAAATTAAATCTGTCAGTAGTTTTTGTGTGAATACATTACAAACATATATATATATACAAAAACACAAATGTTTCCTCTTTATAATATATTATTTAAAAGAGTAACCGCTGAGTTTCTTGCCAGTTTCTTCTCACTGGAATCAAGTTTCAGAGGCGATGGTAAATTTGTTACCAATGGACAGACTACAGACGATTGTAAAGTCGTTTTTCTACAATAGTAAAGAATATTTTTCTTTAACAGCCAAACGTTTACGAAGTGATATTTTATTAATGTATTGCTTTTATTTTGTTTAATTTAAATAAATTGTCAAATTAATCGAGTTTACGTAACGAGACACAATAACCCGAAAACCCTGGGTTAATTTTAACATATAATTATATATAATCGTGCTACCACATACAAAAACACCAATACTAGAATATAATCTATTTTAACAATGATGTATATATATACTATTATTATACTGATATGTATATACAATTACATCACTGGAAAGCTAAAAAATCAAAGAATTCATTATGCTAAGTAAATACAAGATCTCATTGAAATAATTTGATGATCAAGGCTTATTAATAAATTAGGAAATCCTATGCAAAGCTATAACAACCGTCTTAAAGGAACACTGTATTAAGGAAACATCTTATATACCGGAAGTTTTAGTATATTTATTATTTATTTCACTTATTTATTACCTTAATACTGACAAAATAGTTTTAACTGTGTTATAAAATGACCGTTTCCTTTATTAATTGCACTTTTTATTGTACGTGTGAGCCACAGAGGTCTTTATTATTCAAATTATAAACGTTAACCGTTATATCTAGAGGTCATATTACTTTATGTTTGTTTTTTTTATAAATAAATTGCAGAATTTTATTATTTGATATCTAGTTTTATTGCATAAGGTCATATCTAAGATTAAAGCAATGTTTAACCATTTATTTGGTTGAACAAGGTTCAGAAATCATTTGTCGCATTTTTAATAAGATAACGCAATTAATTTTGGATTTACATCCATATAATTTTAAAAAATATACTAAATACATCCTTTTATAAAAGGTATATTATAATGTTGAATAATATTTAAGCGATAGAAATGTTTGTTTCAAGTTGTACACAGAAGCTAAATACATTGTAACTTACAAAATTATATTTAAAAGAGTAACCGCTGAGTTTCCTGTCGGTTTTTTCTCAATAAAATCAACTTACCTAACCAGTAGTAGATTTGTTACCAACAGATAGAATACTGACGATTTAGAAGTGCTTTTTGAGCCTACTTAAGTAAGAGAATATATTGAACTCTATCGATTTATCACAGGCTCGAATTCTTCCGCCGAGAAGAAACCGTTAATAAACTGCTGATTTTAAAATATGAAGTCATGGGAGTCCCTTTAAGTCTTTATCAGAGAAAAACCCAAAAATAAACACAGTCAAGTACTTTTTTATTATAAAAATGGCACTATTACTTCCAAAAATGCTTAAATCAAGTCAAAATATTTTTTGATCAAGCAGGCATAAAAAGCACTTTAGAATCGGCAATAGTCTGTCCGTTGGTAACAAATCTACAGCTGGTTCGTAAAGTTCTACTGTTTAGAAACTGACAAGAAACGCAGTAGAAACTCGTTTAAATATAGTTTTTGTAGAGTTACATTAAGTTACTTGAATCCAAGTCTAATTATATACTTTAAATAATGTTTAACAATATAAAATGTCTTTTGTATAAGAATATTCTGGACAGATTTCTAAAAATTTCCTAGCAGTATATTGCTAACAAAACGTATGCTCAACCCAAGAAATGATTTCCGAACCTTAACCCTGAAATATTAAGTTATGATTTTGTTTTTTTACAATCGAAATAAAATGTTAAAATAGAAAATTAGATCAGTTATCAAATTATCGATAATGTTGATAAGGGGCGCCAAGTTAATGCCATTTAAATGGATGTTAGTAAAGCTTTCGACCGTGTGGATCACACAATTTTAATAAATAAGTTACACAACGCTTTTCAAATGCTGTCCTGGCTCAGGTCTTATTTATCGCACAGACAACATAAAGTGGTGAATTGCGGATACCAGTCAGATACGTTCATGGCTCCATCTGGCGTCCCTCAGGGATCCCATCTAGGACCTTTATAATTTTTAGTTTTTATTAATGACGTATGTGATCACATAGAATCCACCAATTTTGCTTTATTCGCTGACGACTTAAAGATTTTTAAAGTTATTCAAACACCGTTAGACTCTTTCCCTTCAAAACTCTTTCCCAGTGGTCTGTTAAAAATAAATTGCCCCTTAATGACAAAATATGCCAACAGATAAAATTTAAGAAGAAAAGAATACTAATTAATTAAATTGACTACTCTCATTTCTACATTGTTTAGTTGTTTTATATGTAATCTGGTGTGCCTGTAATTGGATTTACACCATAAATATACTTATTTGTTATTATTTTAAATCAGTATAGTGTATAATCTTTTGGTAAACCTAATAAATAATGACAGTTCACTATAAATTCACTATAAAGAATAATATAACTTTTTCATGATTTATCCTGTCCAATGAACTAGTTTCTGAACCTTTACTGTGAAATGTATATCTATTTTAAGAAACGTGACTCATTTTTTAAAAATATACATCACGTTTATTATGTAACTCATCACTGGCGTATAATTAAATTTATTTGCAATCAGATTATCGCAATTATATCATTAATGTTGACAGCTACGATATCCAATTGTAATGTCGCCAAAGGGCAGTCCAATTGGCATAATTAATTAGTTACACTTTCCCCAACAATTGCATTATTTCCTGTTAACTAAACTCTGTAGATTAATATGATATTACTTATTTCATTAACCCTTGACTTTATAGTAACATTAATACGACCAGAAACTATCCTCACTAATATTATGAACGCGAAAGTAACTTTGTCAGTTTGTCGGGGTTTTATGCCAAAACTACTAAACCGATTTAAATGAAATTTGCTACACAGATAGTGTAGAGCCTGAGAAAAGACATAGGCTACTAAGTAGAAAACGTACACACTCACTAAGCACGACTTTCTTCATATTCCCACGGGATACTTATATGTAAGCGAAAAAAGACTACTTTCTGGAGTATCTCCAAATATACTCACCAGATCGACTTGGAATTCGGAAGATATTAACTTCGCGCGATGTACTCTCTTACAAAGAACATGTTTCTAATGAATAAGTGAAATATACTGAGAAATTTCCTTTACCATTCACCCTTTGATTTGATATTCGTTATACGAGTACATGTTCATTTCGCGAGATAAACTTGCATTAACGACAGGTATTCTGTTATTCCAAAGGAATACTACGTGAGTAAAACCGCAGGGAATAGCTAGTAATGTATAATTGAATAAAGTAATATAAAACAACGATGCAAGGTTAATAATTGGCTTTGCTCCCATTGATCTTGACGAGATTTTATGTAGCCTAGAACCTTCCTCGATAAATAGGCTATAAAACGCTTAAATAATATTTCCATTAGAACCAGTAGTTCCTTAGATTAGTACGTTCATACATGCAAACAAACTGTAGCTTTATAATCATGCATTATTAACTAATTAACGCATTATTAACCTGCGTAATTTTGTTGACTTAATTTAAGAGCGACAGGGAATAAATTTGATTACTATAAAAACTGTTACAGTGAGTCATCCTTAAAAGATAGATATATGTTGTCACAGACTTTTTTTTAGAACTTTTAAAGCGGAACAATTTTGTTATACATGTTATTTGCGAAACTTTAACTATTAACGTAGTAAATGCAGCAGAATCTTTCAAAGGAAAAATTCTCTGATTTTGCGACATTCTTAGTTGGTACATCGATTTTATTAGGCTTAGCGTGATAATATATAGGCCATAGCCTTTCTCAACAAATGGGCTATTTAATATTGAAAGAATTTTTCAAATCAGACCAGTAGTTCCAGAGATAAGCGCGTTAAACTCTTAATAGTTATAATAGCAACAGATCAGCCAAGACCAACATGACGGCGTCCATGGCCTCATCAGCTATTATATTAAATTCCATTTGCATGGTCCTTTCATTTATACCTCGTAATTTTCTATTTATATGTCGTACGATGGAGAAAACATTTACTTGAAACAAGAAATCCACTTGATTTAATTGTGTATTTCAATGGACGTTAACATTATCTGTGATTGACGTTCATATTTATGATTTCTCGCAATTCGATGCAGGTATTTCGAAATTAATTAACTTCAAAGATTATTTTATCGTAAACATATTAATTATCTCACCTCGTACTTGTAGTGAGTTATTTAAAACTACATTTATTGTCTGTGTATTGAAAAAAAATGGGGTGTGGCTGTCTTATGGACACGATCCAGACATATGCAGCCCCTGCCTGGTACTCCTTCTGCTCAGGGTACCAAAGGCGAAGGCTGCAGATCCAGCAGAACAAGAGCCTACGTATGATAGTAGGAGCTCCGAGGTACGTCAGGAATGACGTAATACACCGCGACACCAGGACGCCCACCGTGGAGGTGTTTGTCCGCCAGCTGGCAAGGAGGATGTTCCGCCTAGCCGATAACTCCCCGCACACACACCTCCATGGGATTGCCAGCCACCATCCTAGAGTGGCAAACACTGGGCGCCCCTTACCTCGTGAGCTTCTGCTGTCCCTACCATCAGACGTGGGTGATGACGGCACAGACGACGCGCCGGCAGTGGCTACACCCGGACTGACCTCACTAGACTAGACCTGGATGGGCCCGCTGGCGTCGCCGGCGGGAACCAGCCCGATTGCCACTACGGGCAAAAATAAATTACCGAGCATCCGCGCGATGCTCGAGGCTTAGCCCTGGTAATGGGGCAAAAGCCCAGAGGCCCGTAATCCTCATCCTCATCCGTCATCCTCAAAGAATACGTCTTGGAACGGTGCCTCCCCCTCCACCATGCGCGATGTGTTACAATCCTTACTTAGCTTAATAAATTCATTGATCCTTTAGCTATCCAATGATGTAATTTAATTTCGGATGCAGCTGATAGATATGTAGCTACAACACCAAAATGTATCCCCCGATTTTGTTATCATTCGTTTTCATCACATCAAAATTACGATAAAATACTTGTATATATAACGAATTCATCATCAGTCAAAGAAGTTTCACTTCTTTCACGTGTACGCACGCTTGATTTGCGGAGTAGGCTGGTGAATGCGTGACGTGAGCGTTACGAAAAGTGTGATCGTGATAAATTGACAGGGAATTATAACTTAGTGAAGATAGAAAGAGAGATTTACGTTTAATTCAGTTGTGTGGTCTAAAGCTTGTTAAATATTTAATCGTATTACATAGAAAGAAAGCTTTAAGCTTTGACGTGAGCTTTCATTAGATATACAAACTAATGCTTTATTATAATGACAATGGTAAAAAGAGATACTCGACTGAGTTTTTTGTGGGTTCTTCCCGGGGTAGAGTGCAAAGGAACCCTTGTACCTTTCGAAAGTAAGCCGTTCTTTAATATCATCATCATACATTGGAAATATAATACGGAAAAAACTATATTTTAAGCTTCAAAAGTGCTGTAATAGTTTATTTGATTGAAATGTTTTTTGAATTTGATTTTGTTTATGATGTGGAAAAACGATTAACTTTAAACTTGAGGATTCAAAAGCCTTATTGAATATGGAAATTCTGTGTTTAATATCAATATGCGGACGAAGTCACAGTTATCACCTTGTGCAATTGTAACTTCCACGCATAAACACATTAACTTAGGTACTTGTATTTTACTGACGATTTTCTATAACACAAAGTAATTTATAGCTCCTTGACACAAATTGCTCTAAGGCAATCCTTTAAACGGTTATTGAAGATGACATTGTATTGACTCTGACGCTGATTAGAGTCATTATGTGTCATCTTTGAATACAGGCCCTTTGAGCTTTGCAAAGTTTTAACTTGGTTTGATAAATAAGATTGTATAATAAACACCTAATCGAAATGAGCTGACGGAGAAGGATGCTGCGTCTACCAGATTATTTATTATATAAGTTAATTTGGTCACATTGCCCATCGCCAGCCCATTAAAGTAAGGTAATAGATCATTAAAGTCCCACTGTTGGGCATAGGCCTCCTTATTCTTAGGAGAGAGGGTTTTGTAGGGCATAGACCCTACCATTGATCCACTGCAAGATGGAAGGTTCTTTCATTGTCTGATGTAACGCCATTCCGACGCATCGGGGGCTGGATCGATGACTTAGTGTGCTCTCCGATGCACAAGGGTGGAGTCCACCACCAGCTTCCCAATTTGGGCAAATATTGAGAAAAACTTAATGGAATACAAAAAGGCAATCGTCAGCACCGTAACTTAAACAAGTTACTGGCAGAAAGCTTCAATCAGTCAAGCACTCAGACGCTTTTCGCGATATGCCTAAAGAAATCTTCAGGACTTATCTAAGAACTAGGCATGAATAAGTGAGAATATTAGATCTAAATTGGCCTTGGCTGTTGTGTCAATAGATTTAAAGCGACATGCGATAAAAGGAGGAAAAAGTGGCGATGGAAAAAGTTTCATTTTAAGAATGTCTGCCTTTGTGCAATCTGTCATTAATAATATTACGTAATTCAGCATTAGGATTGCAGTAGAAGACTGCCTCATTGATTTAGTCGCTAGCACGTTCGACTACAGACATGAGGTCCTGGTTTCGAGTCCTGGGTTGGGCCAATTCAAAAATCGATATTGAGTTTTCTATTACGATTTTCTCAATAATTGCCCGAAGTTAGGAAGTTGGCGCTGTGATCCACCTACTTGCCTCGGAGAGCACGGTAAGCCGTCGGTCCTGCGCCTCACATCAGACTATGAGAGTCAAGGAATAGAAAGTGCAGTTATGTGGTGCGGTCAATGCTCTAAAAACCCTCTCTCATATGAGTGAGGAGGCCTGTGCCTATTAGGATTACCAATTTAACTGTGAATTGTAATAAACAAACATTTTTACATAACTTAATGTACTACATAGTCTTGCTAACTCTCATCAGTCTAAATCTGGTTCAACAGTTTAATTGCAAAAATGTAGCAGACAGGCAAACAGTGTTACTTTCGCATTTACATTAGTAATATCTTAGTAATTAAGTCTGTCTTGTTACAAGAATAAATTATTCTATTAAGAACTTATCGCCTTCAGATTTTCGCTGCTCGAATAAACTCCGACAGCTGAAGTGAAAGGAAGAAGATAAACAGGTTACAAGTTAGTTTGTGCAGATTTCTTTTTGATCTAGTTTGTATAATTCTTG
This sequence comes from Elymnias hypermnestra, assembly GCA_015832385.1. Lineage (NCBI taxonomy): Eukaryota > Metazoa > Arthropoda > Insecta > Lepidoptera > Nymphalidae > Elymnias > Elymnias hypermnestra. The sequence goes on along the minus strand of JACTOM010000935.1, from coordinate 2,793,043 downwards.
TTTGAATTGTTACTTTTAATCTTTTAAGAGTTAAAGCGCTTTGGGTAAATGGTCGTCTAACAATTTTGCGAAACAAAACACAGGCCTCGCTTTCATTGGAAAGTTGCGTCGCGTCGCCGGAACTGCCCGGTTAGGGACACCATGTTTACCTTTAACTTCAGAACTCCTTTTACAATTTTTCTATTACATACAGTTTATTACTAACTTGGAGTCGTTAGGTGAGACCTATGCCCAGTAGTGAACTTCCACCTTTCGATGACGATGACAACAACGATTACAATTAAAAGCTCGACGCTCGATAATAATCTTTATTTCTCAGGTAAATACCCAGAACAGTTACACACCAATATACATACATACACTCATAGCATCACGCCTCATTTCCATAGGGGTAGGCAGAGACCACGTCCTTCCACTTGCCACGATCCTTGCATATCTCCTTCGCTTCTTTCATTCTCATTAAACCTTTCATACAAGTTCGTCGGTTTAGAGTACTCTTGACCTGGCCCTTATTTAAAATGTCAAATTTAGTCACTCTTTACTCATAAATCCTTTTTGTCAATCTCCTTTCACTCATTCTCTCTACATGCCCAAACCATCTAAGTATACCTTTCACGATTTTAGTCACTACGTCTTCTTTTATACCACATCGCTCTCTTATCACACTATTTCTTACTCTGTCACTCAGTTTTAATCCACACATACTTCTCATCTCTACCGCATTTATTTTACTTATGTGATTCTTCTGCCATACCCAACTTTCCCCACACCAATATAGTCTTAAGAAATTAAATATAAAACTTTTAACAACTAATAAAAAGAAAACACAAAGATTAAGCCATAATTTGTCAAATAAATACTTTCAAATGTCAAAATAGATTCAATATAGTATATATCCACATTATATATCAATTGTTACTTTTTAAACAATTTTTATTAAGTTTTATATTAAAATGATGATTTACCGACATTTTTCAAGTTCAAATATTCGGAGAACGCTAATGTAAGGTAGTTAAAATATACTTTTTCGTTAAATAATGCCGTTTATTCCTCAATACGGAACGATATAAAATCAAATGAAATCAAAATATTCTTTATTCAAGTAGGCTCAAAAAGCACTTTTGAATCGTCAGTACTTTGTCCGTGTGGAATAAGTCTACTACCGGTTCGGAAAGTTGATTCCGTTGAGAAGAAACCGGCAAGAAACTCAACGGTTACTCCTTTAAACATAGGTTTTGTTATAATGCGTTTAGCTTTCATGTGCAACTGGAATCATGTCCAAACATCTATGTCACTTAAATAACCTTCAACATTGTAATATGCCTTTTATAATAGGACGTTTTTAACATATTTTATTATTTTTTTATATATAATGACGAATTATGATCTATGCTTACCTACGGATCGGAAACGTGGTCGCTGACTATGAGCCTTATTCGAAAGCTAAGAGTCACTCAACGTGCGATGGAGAGGCTCGGAGTTTCTCTACGCAAACAAAACAGAAATGAGGAGATCCGTAGCAGAACCAAAGTCACCGACATAGCCCTACGAATCGCGAACCTGAAGTGGCAATGGGCGGGGCACATAGTCCGACGAACCGATGGACGTTGGGGCCGGAAGGTGCTGGAATGGCGACCCCGCACCGGACGACGCAGTGTAGGAAGACCCCCCACAAGGTGGACCGACGATATAAGGAGGGTCGCCGGTAGCCGCTGGAGCCAGGCGGCGCAAGATCGGGCCTTGTGGGCATCATTTCGTGAGAACTATGTCCAGCAGTGGACGTCCATAGGTTGAAGCGACGACGACGATGTAGTGTATTTATTATTCTCACCACCTACCTTTAAACTCTCAACTCAGTCTCCTTCTTAATGTATAATTACTTTGTGTGGTGTACAATAAAGTATAAATAAATATTTCTTAAAACAAACCCAAAAGTGATTTGGGTGTCTTATTAAAAATGCGTATGCTCAACGTGACAAATGATTTCTAAGCCTTCTTCACGCCAAAACTATTGTAATACTACAAGTTTTTCTTGTATTTAAATTGATATAATTATTTTCTTGTATATGTGTGAAGTGGCTTTATTTTGTATAATATCTCTAACTGTACATATATTTGTATTACTAGCTGTTAATTACAATAAAATAATAAATAAATAAATAATGTAAGATATAGGACTATTCTTATTTCTGGTTATAGTTGGTCACCCTACAGGCGTCGCATTTGCTCATAATTCACGGCTCTCCGGTTTTTACGAGGAAATTACACCCACCACTCGTTTCATCTTAGTGTTTTGTATACACAACAAGTCGTGGTTTATTATGATTGAACGGGATATACTCAGGTGTTATACTTTCAAATTACAGGGTAATATAATCTACTAATCTCAATATATTGCACTGGATAATATACAATACTCATACATAATTACTCATCAATAGTTTACTCTACGCTGATGATCAAGTAATACTTGCATTATCTGCTAATGAGCTACAGGAGATGGTAAATATTATGAATGAAGCTTTGAAAAGGAAAGGAATGAAATTGAATGTAAACAAAACGAATGTTATGCTTTTTGAAGGAGATGAATCTGTGATGAATGGCAATAATTTGATAGATGGGGAACATGTGGAAGAGGTGAAATAACTTGTATACTTGGGATCTAAATTTACAAAAGATGGAACATGTGAAAGTGATATTGAAACGAGAGTAAATGCAGGGAATATGGTAAATGGTGCTCTACACGCCTTTATGAATTGCCAGATGGTGTCTCAAAGGGCCAGACTGGCTGTGCAGAAAGAATGAAAGAAAGGAGACTAATAAAAAGGATTTATGAGTCAAGAGTGAAAGCGAAAGTGGGAAGGAAAAGGCCAAGGTGAACTTTCCTGGACCAAATCCAGGACATTTTAAATCAGGGCCAGGTCAAGCGTACTCTAAACCGACGAACTTGTGTGAAAGGTTTAATGAGAATGAAAGAAGCGAAGGAGATATGCAAGGATCGTGGCAAGTGGAAGGACGTGGTCTCTGTCTACCCCTATGGGAATGAGGTGTGATGCAATGAATGTATGTATGCAGATACTATCCAGTACATAAAAAAACAGCTTCACGTTGCATTCGCACGGATAATATAACATATTTGGATGAGATTTAAATATATTTTAACATACAGATGATATAAACATAAACTTGGACTATTATTCTTTATATTCAACATTGTTAACTTCCGCTTGATTACGTTCGACCGATATAGAATGGACAACAGCGAGAGTCGCCTTATACAATCCAATTTGTTTCGTGTGTTAGTGTTTCTTCTGTATCTCCTAACACATATATTTGAATTACGTGGTGTAAAAAAAGCTTAATAATGTACATAAAACGCTTAACGTAACTGTAATATTTAAATTGACAATGGTTAATACTGTAACCGTCTGTATAACTTTCCATTTACCGCATAATACGTGGCCTGAAGATAAATTATTTTCCTTATATCATTTATGCATGTTTCTGAGTTATGCTTAAAAGATAGACGTATATCATTAGGAACTTTTTTGGAAATTTATAAAAGAGGAAATATTCTGTCATACATTGTATTTTTATATCTCTAAGGGATTAGGCAGTATTTTGGATGAAACAAGAGCATTCATGCAATGATGGTTCGTTTTTAGACACATCGAACAATTATCGTTGTATTTATATTAATTTCACACAAAATCGTGACAAATTATATACAGAAATATTTCTAATGAAACACTCTATCTATTGGTGAAAATCACTCGAGAATATCTTTGTAGTTTTTGAGTTTATGGTGGATAAACAGATTGAGAAACGCGGGGGGGGGGCTTTATAATATGTAAAGACATGGGTACGTTGATATTGACAGTCACAGCTATTCTTTTTTAAATAAATAATAAATAAATAATCGTTTATTTGGGATAAACAATTAACAAGATGTAAGATACCAGATACAAGTAAAAATAACAGATATCCCAAATGGGAGGCACCTCAGCATAATGCCGCATTGGTACGCAAACCAATATGACGCTGTTTTTCAGGCGTCCCCGAAGAAAAAAATAGAAAAAGAAAATAAAAATAAAATAAAACTAAAGATACAAAATTAAATAAATAAAAATAAAACACAAGTAGCGTTCGGACCGCCTCGGCCTGTTGACATATTTTGCGACTATACTAAGTAAACTACGTAAACTACAATATATTCTTATATACTAACTGAACTACAATATTTTAAAACTATTCATACGGTTACGATAAACTAAATCTAGTCTTAAACTTAAAGAATTGAAAAATAAGTATACAACACATACTACCTAACACTATAAAGAATAAATTCCCCTCCAAGACCGCCAGAGAGTATTACACGCGTTTTTTTTTTTTTCAGGCTGCTTCGCCGGCTAAAAGTTAGTGTTATTACTATTCATCCGCTTTCTGTTTGTCCAGTAAATAATTTTTAACTTAATATTTGAAGACAAACAATGACGTACTGTTTTGAATGGGGGGTGGGATAATATTCCAAATTTTAGCAAAAGCAAGCCTGAAACTTCCACGAAATGCGGCAGTCTTGTGTCTTGGGACTGCTATTTGACAAGCCGAACCTCTAGGTGCATATCTACCGTGCTGTCTTCCCCACTCGATCCGTGAAAACAGATACTCCGGCTTACCTGATGATATAACGCCAAATAATAAGGTGGCCAGGTGTAAATTTCTTCGGGCTGACATATTTAGCATATTGGCCTTGTTCAGGTAAGGGGTTATATGTGAGCGTGGAGCAATGGGATAGATGAACCGTGCACAGGCATTTTGGACTCTCTGTATTAATTTCTTTGTTCTTTCCAATAAACAAGGTCCATATGCCGTATCTGCATAGGTTAGCTTAGAAAGGACAAGTGAATCACAAAGCCGTGATCTTACTTCTACATTAAGGTAAGGTCTTATTTTGTAGAGGATTTTCAATCTGTAGAAGCAATTACTAATAATTTTAGATATGTATGACTCGAAATGGAGATTTGAATCAAAAATGATACCTAGATTCCTCGCCTCATAAACTTTCTCTATGTAATTGTTCCCTATAGTAATTTTTGGATCTAGTGCTTCAATCACTTTTGTCATTTTTGTGGTTCCTAATGCCATGTATTTTGATTTTTGGGGATTCAATAGAAGTGAGTTTTTTTCTGACCATTTCGATATTCTACTTAAGTCCTCGTTAATTTTTCTTTCAGCAGTTTCTACGTTTTGCGGATTGAAAGAGAGATATAGTTGAACATCGTCGGCATAGAGATGATATTTGCAGTGAGAGAAACAGTGCACGATGTCTGCTGTGTAAATGGCAAATAGCAGCGGACTGAGCGCAGATCCTTGTGGCAATCCACTAGGTACTAAAGAAGTTGATGACGATAGTTTTGTACCATCGCCTTGATCTATTTGCACAAATTGACTCCGGTTCTTAAGAAAACTATCGAACCATTTTATAGTCGTGCTATGAACACCATAGTAGGATAACTTAGACAACAAGAGTGAGCTGTCAATTGAATCAAAGGCACGAGAGAAATCGAGTAATACTAGAATAGTTCCCTTGCCCTGGTCTTGAGCCGTCAGTATATTATCAATTACGTCCATTGTCGTAGTTGCTGTACTATGATTTCTTCGAAAGCCGGATTGGTACACTGGTAATATTTTCTTTTCCTCCACATATGTAGTTAGTTGGGCAGATATGATCTTTTCTAGGATTTTGGAAATACATGGTAATATACTGATAGGCCTGAGATCCTTCACGCTTGTTGGGTGGTTAACCTTCGGAAGTGGTTTTACTATTGAAGTTTTCCAGGAGATTGGAATTTTATATTATTATTTTGAATTTGTTGAGGTTTTGGGTTCACTGCAAAATAATAACACTTAAATATTCACATTTTAACCTTTATCAAGTAGTGTAGGCACAGAAAAGTGGATTACATTCAAACCGGTTGAATAATACTCGTAATTAGTGCATTCATAGGCATGCCTAGGACTTTATAGGTGACTCTAGACCTCAGGATATTTACATTCAAAATATTTATACGAAAGCTAGGAACTAACCAACTTCCAATGTATAACAAGTTTACACTTTGCCCAACATCATTAAGAGATATAGTTTATTACATTTTAATTGGAACAATTCTTTTTATGCAGTGCATGCAACAGAAGCTTTTGAGAGCTTTCAAAAGGAATAAAATTTCCTCGTTTTTGTATATTTACAGCGATGCACTGTTCTTTTTTTTAACTGCCTCATTGGTCTAGTGGTTAGCATGTTCGACTACAGACATGAGGTCCTGGGTTTGAGACCCGGGTCGGGCCGATTCAAATATCAGTATTGACTTGTCTTTTAAGATTTTCTCAATATTTGCCTGAAGTTGGGAAGTTGGCGGTGTGATCCACTCCCGTGCCTCGGAGAGCACGTTAAGCCGTCGGTCCTGCGCCTGATCTCTCTCCGGTAGTGTCGGATTCCCGTCACATCGGACAATGAGAGTGAAGGAATAGAGAGTGCACTGGTGTACTATGCCTGCTAATCCGCAGTGGAGCAGCGTGGTGGGTCTATGCTCTAAAAACCCTCGCTCCTCGGAGTGAGGAGGCCTGTGCCCAGTAGTGGCACGTTAATGGGCTGCTACTTACTTACTTATAGATTGTGTTTGAAAGTTGTCATAAATAAATAAGTAAACCTGTTGCTTAGTTACGTAGTGGAAGCATGCGAGCTATTGATTCAATATTTAACTTTATTTCATATAAAACGCACTACGGGACGAAAGTATGGCATTGCCATCCGCGATTTCATCACTAAAGTAAGCGGTAATATCATACCTTCGGTTCCAGGTGCGTAATATACAGTTGTTTTATTAAATCAAGTTAAATTTACCAGTTACAGGACCGCACCTTAAGTGAATTTAAGTTATGAATATTAATATCGTTGTTTTTATAGACATATTGCTTGTCTTCGCATGAAAGTATGTTAAGACGAATCCGCAAAGAGTCAAGTTTCTTTATCAAAAGAAAGTTGCGTCAAGATTTTGCGTAATATTGTTTTGTATGGTCATGGTTACCGAGATCAATGACTTTTTAATCATTGGCGTAGAAAGTGTTAAAGCGGTGTTATTTCTGATGATAATCTCGTTAAATCAAAACTGTTCATTATGGATTAAATTATAATGCTGCCTCAAAGCACCTGCATTTGATTGCAGCAGATGATTACATCTTTAACTTCAGTATTTTAAATATCTGTTTCGAATTATAATGTACTTTTGTATTAATTAGATACAATTAAACTATTTTTTGAAGTGTAACTTTTTTTTTGTATGCTAAATCGTTTCAAGGTTAGGTAGTTTCAATATTTACATGTGGCATTTTAAGTGTTTGCTAATTCTTTTTTTTAAATGTTCGTTGAAGTCCAAGAATAGTTTTTACGACAAGAAAAGTTCGAATAATTGCAGAGGAAACCCCCTAAACCAGCTCTTTTCTGATTCCCAATAATGTATTACAAGTACTCACTGTTGTCTAAGCAATGTAGGTGTGTTCATAACGTCAAAGAGTCAATTTGCACTTTATTATCGCTGCACAAAGTTCAAAATCAATTAAATAGTCACAAAATGTAAGAACTATAAATATTTAGCGCTGTTGCAAATTAATTTCGAAAATCATTCGTAAAACAAAATAAGAGAACGTTGTGGTATAAAAGAAGATGTAGTGACTAAAACTGAGTAAGGTATGCTTAGATGGTTTGGACACGTAGAGATAATGAATGAAAGGAGACTGACAAAAAGCATTTATGTGACAAGAGTAAATGGGAAAGTTGGAATGGGAAGACCAAGGTGAACGTTCCTGGACCAAATCTAAAGCATGGATCGTGGCAAGTGGAAGGATATGGTTTCTGCCTACCCTATGGAAATGAGGCGTGATGCTATGTGACCGTGAACTTTGAAGTCAAAACCGTGGTACGAGCATTTATATTATAAATCAACCATCTGTTATAAAGAATGTACAAAATATTTCTATTCAAATATTTGAGCACGAAAATTACAGCAACATTCCTTAGTGTAAATAAAGGTGTAAATATTAAACGGAATTGTTCGCAAGATTCTTGTTTGAAGTTCCGGCTCGTTGGCCAAACGTCTATCGTTTGCTGCATCCATTTTTTGCTTGGTTTTCTCGCAACGTATCGTTACTGCGAATAAATGAAAATAAATAATTCACAATGCAACTGTGAAATTTGAAAACGTATTTCCATTAATATTTATATAGATTATCTTGGACAATACAAATGTAGGACACGTCAAAGTAAGTGCAAAACTAGATCGGTTATAGGCTCTATTTAAATAGGTATAGTAGGCGCCATACTTGACAGTGGGATGAAATGGAGTTGCCTCTTTCTACGAAGCCGTCATTTCTTTGAAGGAGGCAATGGAGCGAGAACGGGAAGCTGCAGCAGATGCTGCTCTCCTTCGGAATAGGAGGCTGGGCGGCAGGATGCGTCCTTACGAACGCCTCTTGTCTCCTCCTTGAACATCCTCAGTCGGTTACATCCGGGAGTGTCAGGGTGAATGCGCAAGGGAGTCTCTGACACTCCCTGCCTCGTGTCCTGGGTACGCAAATGCATTTCCCAGCGGAAAAAAGGCTCTATTTAAATAGAGTTAGCTTGGATTAAAAACGACTGTTTTACAATCTTTTTATTTCCATATTAATTATCTTTATTGTACAACATCTTACAAACAAATAGTGGGTAAACTACAGGCGATCTTCCATACAACTTTAACAGCAAAGAAAGACCTTAAATAATTAGAATGAAGATGAAATAAAGAGTAAGTGCATGTAAACCATGTATGGCCGGGAGAAGGTCTTAGGAGTATAAGCAGAAGGCGTTCTTATTTCTTTATAGCGATCTCTAACACATAAACTTAAAAGCGAATAACAAAATATTAATAATAGTAACTAAATAGGGCCTGTGAAAGTTCCATGGCTAGAAAAATTGTCTCAGGCTTCATATGAGGAAGGTCTCGGTGTGTAAACCCTCCACACTACCTTAATGTGGGCTTTTAAGATTCGTATATACCATATAGTTGCTCTTAGGGTATCTTTGGAAGCTATTATAATAGAAAGAGCGAGAGAGAGAGACAGAGAATACACTTTAATATCCACCATAGAATATGAAAAAAATTACAAAATAAAACTATTATGATATAAGGACTTGGTAGGACTATTCCAAGATCCGATCGTGTGAGTTTAGTAAGTGTTTAATACAATTATATTAATAATGCTTATTTTTACATTTGTGTATGTTTGTCTATTTATCCGGGCTATACTCAGAAGCAACGAAATGTATCTCAAGAATAATTTTGCGACATAGAATACTGTAACATCAAATAAACGAATATAGTGGGTCTGAGTTCAAAACCCTCTCTTTTATAAATTGGCAAACCTATGACCAGCTTTGAGAAGACAATAAGCAACTACTTTTAACATACTTCGTAGAAATGGTCCTTGTTTTGATTCCCGACAGGGCTTAGAAAATCATATTTTCTACAACAATTTATCTAGTTTTGGACATGTATGTTATGTAGAAACAATTAAGCAGTAAATTACCTCTTAGGACAAATTGTATTTGCATCTATCTACAAATTCAATACAATGTTATAAAATACTATACGATGTTGCAATACTAAAAACCATTTCACGTCTAAACGTAAAACCTTACAGCAAAACAACACCGCAAGTATAAAATTGAACACAAAAATAAGATGGAAGCAAAAATGTAACACGTAGAAAGTACATTGAAATCGCTGTTCATCTTGTTTAAAGTTGTAGTTGGGCTTCTTCCAGCTCATCTCGCTCCACGAAACTAAAATAAAATTACACGGTAGCCAACTGCTAAGTAATGGAATGGACCTACGAAATGGACAGACTGCAGAAACTCAAGTAATCTCAACTGAGATTAAGTCCCGAAGTTACTGTATTGACTGTACCGAGTGCATTATTTCGCAAATTCGATTCCAAACTTTATATTTGAACAGAATCATTTCTATATTTTCAAAACAAAGCCACAAATACAGTTCTAAATCAGTGCATTTTATTAAAAAAAGACTTTAGACCACACGACTAAAATAAAACACGACTCCATCTCTTTCTATATTCATTAGCTTATCCTCCTCAATCTTGGGCGTAAAGAAGTTTTACTTCAAAAACTTGGTGTGTCTTTAAGAGCACCACGACTAATTTCAACACTTTATCAAGACGTTAATAACATATTAAGTAAATAAAATGTATTAGTATCTGCCATGCCATACCATACATAGCATCAGGCCTCATTCCAATTGGGGTAGACAGAGACCACGTCCTACCTGCCACGATCCTTGCATATCACCTTCGCTTCCTTCATTCTCATTAAACCTTTCATACAAGTTCGACGGTTTAGAGTACTTTTAAGATGGCATTTAATTAAAATATCCTGGATATGGTCCAGGAACATTCGCTTTGGTCTTCCCATTCCAAATTTCCCATTCACTCTTGACACGTAAATCCTTTTTGTCAGTTTCCTTACATTCATTCTTTCAACGTGCCCAAACGATCTAAGCATGCCTTTCTCAATTTTAGTCACTACATCTTCTTTTATACCACAATATTCTCTTATTTTGTCAGTTTCAATCCACTCCCTTTTCAAAGTTTCATTCTCAATATCTGCCATCTCATTAGTAGATGATGCAAGTAACAACTGATCATCAGTTTAATGAGTTAGTTTTTCTCAATAATGTATTTTTAATAATATTATATTAAATATTGAATTAAATTGTAGCAGTGACGCATTGACTACATGTCTGTCGCTTTCTTAGTTGATGAAAGCCGATTTCACTTTAAAAATGTTTGGTTTGACTATAGATTTACTTAATTCATAAAACTGAAATAATGTAAATATAAGGCAGCGAACTGCTAAGCAAAGGAATGGAACTACGTAATGGACAGACTGCAGAAATTCAAGTAAACTTAACTGACATTAAGTCCTGAAGTTACGATATTGGGTGTACTGAGTCATTATTTCGTATATATTTGTCATTTTTATATTTTCAAAGCAAAGCTACAGTTACAGCTCATAATCATTATAGATTTTTTATGAGAAAAGATTGCTGATGCCCTTTTAGTTAAACCAAGGGCTGATATCGAGTTTGATAATATATTCAATTCTAAATCAAGCCCAACTTAAAGAGCTGATTATTCTTTAGATATCAAAGATGAAGAGTTGTGTCTAGTAAAGAACTTAATAACAATTCTGAAGATATCACTGATGCAAAAAGCGGAGATCAAGAGAATGTAACAAATGACTCATCTAGTAAGTTTTACACAAAAGTGGTGTCAGTCACAGCGATGAAGGAAATGATAGCAAAATAGTAAATATCTAAACGAAATTTATTAATTCAGAGGAAGCTAACAATTCTGATGATCACTCTGATTTGAAGGAGGCAGAAGGTCAGAGCTATGATATATATGTAGATAAAGTTATTTGTAATATTAGAGATTACCTACTTATTTCCTTTTTATGTTAGTATGCAAATATATTATAAGAATACTTATAATGAAATTTCCTAACCAAATCCTTGGAAATTTTGTTATAGAATTTTCTGGAAACAACGTTGCAAGAATACAAATTAACCGTAGGACGTTGCTACAAAATAAACAATACGTAAATGTCAATGAGGTGTATTGAAAAGTTTGGAAACGTGATATAAATTGGTAATCAACAGTAATATTACAAAGCGGAATACTTCTTTGTTTGTATGATTGAAAGAGCTTATCTCAGATACTATTGCTTATTTTTTTTATTAGATATTAATCAATAGAGGCAAAGAATGACAGTACAACCAACAGAGCTGAAGAATCTATGAATAATTACGCAAATAAAAAGAAAAGAGCATCTATTGTGTGTGTAAACGATTAAATTTACGAGGAAATTATTCTTTTTAAAAATTCGGGACCCATGTCAATATAGGGGAAGCCTTTTTTTGAAAGGAATATGAATGCTGAAGTTGAAGTTAACTGGGCAAATAGTTTTAGAGGTTTTGAAATGTGCAAGTGAGTGGCCATTTTTTGTTTAACACACAAGCGTACAATTTCGTCTGCTTCAGATAGGACAGAGAAAGAACAAATTTGATTACCTTAAAGTAATAAATTTTCTATATCTTTGGCTCTTAAAATTTGGTCATCAAAACAATTCTGTTATGAATGATTATTTAACATTACTTTAATGCAGGCAACGGAAGCTTTTATTGTCCTGCCTTTTCCATTGATACTCCGCTCTTATTAGATGTACCACCATGTAATATAACCTTAGAATAAGAATATTTTAGCTTTATAACTCTGCGGTTAACCATAATATCAAAAAAAAAACAATAATTCACCAATCGTACACCGGATATATTGCGTTCATCTCATAACAGAAACTAGAAAGTTTGAAATACACTTGCGATATTTTTGAAGGCTTTATCTATATTTTATCGTTATTTCCTTGTACCTGCTATGGTTAACAGCTTTCGCCTTTCGATTATATGCGAATGTCATTATCACACCTATATAGATAGACCAAAGAAATATTTCATTACAGAATTATGAGTGATGATTTTTGGACGTAATGACATTGTTATTGTAGACAGCTTGTTTGATAACAGATGAAAATTTACCGATTTTTATTTTTTCCTGGGTTGGACCATTTCAAAATTAATGATTCATTGTTAAAATTGTTAGTATTACGCCTCTGATCTCTTTCCGTGAGTTTAGGTTGTAGAGATTGGACGTGTGTTTACGCATACATTTCAGCATTATAATACGCAATAAACTGTGACAGATTTAGTAACCTGAGTCCACAGTGTCACTGATTTGCGGAAACCTCTGGGATTGGAGGCGATACTCTCCAGTGGAAGATGGAGTTTGGAAGTGGCTATTTTCTGTAAGATGGTAGTTTTGCTAATGCAGGCCCACGAGCGAGAAAGGGAGAATGCAGTAGATGCTCGGTCTCAGTGCTGACGAGGGTGGAATACTCAGCTGATTTATTCGGGATATCAGAGAGGACTGCGAAAATGAAACCCGTTGCATCTTACTCACGAATAAAGATGATTTCACTGGGTTTCAGAGGGTATTGCGAGATGTCTTCCATTCTACCCGTCCTTCTACTTGTCACGATCCTTGCATATCTCCTTCGCTTCTTTCATTTTCATTAAACCTTTCATACAACTTCGTCGGTTTATAATACTCTTCACCTGGCCCTTATTTAAAATGACTTGTATTTGTTCCATGAACGTTTGTTGTGATCTTCCACTTCCAACTTTTCCGTTCACTCTTGACTCATAAATCCTTTTTGTCAGTATTTTATCATTCATTATCTCTCCGTGCCTATACCATCTAAGCATACCTTTCTCAATTTAAGTCACTACATCTTCTTTTATGCCACAATATTTCTTACTTTGTGACTCAGTTTCAATCAACTCCCTTTTCAAAGCTTCATTTACACCACAACGATCTCTTATCACACTATTTCTTACTTTATCACTCAGTTTCAATCCGTTCATACTTGTCAATGCTCTCATCTCTACCGCATTTATTTTAATATATTTCCCACTTTTCAATAAATTTACCAGCGATAAAAAAAAGATAAATGGCTAAATCTTTGCATGAGATTCTCGCTCCTTGTACTTATTGGTTAGGATCTTTCGCCTGTGGTTTTACGCGAATGTCATTAACTTGTTTCATTTTGATTAATTGTAGGTCAGTGACGTTTGCCATCCGTAGGCAAACATGAGTAAGAAACGTGTTCGCCTCCTTGATCTTGACACAGATATAACGCGAAATAAATCTTTCTGCGACCAAACCTGTTTGCTACATCGCCTATTAAGTGTTTCTAATATAATTAGATGCTTCATTACGCATATATTAGGATATTGATTGATCTAAATTAGTGATTTCTAAAACTTTCTACGCATTAAAACGACAACTTAAGTCAACACAAAAATTTACTTCAATTTTAAAGTATTACCAAGTTTGCTTTTGTATCTAGAAAAAACGTTGCAAATGATGATACAGTCAAAGATGTAATCGCGTTAATCTGTTATAAGGTAAGGGATAGTTTACCTCTTATAGTTTCTACGCAAATGAATGAATTTGAATTAGAAATACTGAAAAATTATTATCAGAAGAACATATCTACTTTGAAGGATTAATTTGACCACAATAATACTAATTAAATAAATAAATAAAATAAAAAAGTACGTCATCCTGATTGACATCATCACGTATTTGACAATTCAAAAGTACTGTAACAGCTTACTCGTGTAAATATGGTTAGCTTTTATTATTTAGAATTAGCCTGGGATTCAAATCCAGGAGATCAAGATCTTTATGAAATTAATAACTAGACCATTGAGGCAGTAAAATTACACGTAACACAGATAAAGCTAATTCTAACACTCAACGTAACAACAGAATTACGTAAACAATTGTAGATGACACTATTTTATTTAAAGATAAGATGGGAACGGAATCTTTTCAAACACCTTTCCATTCTGTTACTTAAGTACAACATCTATTAATTGAGTGAACACAAAGTTAAAAAAATCAATGATAATGACAAAAAGTAATATGGTTTTGGAAACAAATGACCAGAAACCAAGATATATATTACTATTTCATTTGTTAATTGATTTAAATTTAAGTAAACCGATATATTAGTTACCTAGGTAGAGAAACAGGGCATTTTCACCCGCGAAAGTTGGGCCTGATTCAATAAACAAATGATTACTACCTAGAGGAAAGTGAAAGACCAACATGCGAGCCAGTATAATCTAACAGGGAGAGAACAAGACACTTTTGTTCCATATACAAGGGCCGAAAAACTAATTTTTCATTACAGTGTAAGAAAAATATTAATTTTAATTGTTTATAATTAGCCCTTAACTGTGATCTCATTTGATGATTAGTGATTTTGCAGTCTTAGATGGTAAAAGTAATTTATCTCTTATGGTTTCTGCCTAAGATCGCAATTATTTGCTTGGTGCCAGGGTTTTTCTGGTAGACTGGTAGCAAGCAGTAGCTGAAGCCATCTATCAAATCAAATCAAATCAAATCAAAATATCTTTATTCAAGTAGGCATATTACAGCACTTTTGAATCGTCAAATATTTTTTTTTTCTTTTCTTTTCTTTTCCACACTAATTCTAATGTACGTCTGATGATGATACTCCAGAACGACTTAAAATCTAAAGTAACGAGGGTTCCTTCGCGCCCCGATCCGAGAAGAGCCCACAACAAACTCAGTCGGGTGTTTTGTTTTTTTGTTATCATCATCATTACAATATCATATTAGTTTAATATATTTCAATTCAAATTAGAGCAGTTCGTTCACTCCCACGCGTTTCTATCGTCTAAGTACTCTTGCAACTTATAATACGATTTTTCTATCAACTTTCTTTTAACAAAGACTTTGAATTTATTAATTGACATTTCTAAAACGTCTTGTGGGAGTTTATTATAGAAACGTATACAGTTACCCTTAAATGAGTTGTTAATTTTATGCAGCCTACTAGAATTTACAACAAGTTTGTTTTTGTTTCGTAAGTTATATGATATACATTCACTCTTTTTATTAAAAGAGTCAATGTTTTTGTGTACGTACAACAAGTTTTCTAATATGTATACGCAGTGAACTGTCATTATGTTAACTGCCTTGAATTTGTTTCTTAGCGACTCTCTTGGACCCATATTGTAAATCGCACGAACGGCCCTTTTCTGCAGCACAAATATTGCATCTATATCAGCAGCATTACCCCAATCTATCCATGACTAGATGAATTAGGAAATATATTCTCCTAAATTTACCGAAAATCGAACTCAAAATCTAAACCAGAACTTGGATTACTTCTGCAAGGTAGATTTTAAACCTTCTTCAAACTGAATTTTGTAAGCTTTCACTTCGTCTTTTTAGATAAAATACTGTTAACGTCCGAATTAAGATATGGAACTACGTTGAAATTATAAAGCCACGTAAATTTAAAGTTTTTTCTAAAAGGATTCGCACTCGGACCGTGTTTTTCCAGTTTTTTATCACCGCCATTATCATAAACAAACATTCATTACATTTTACACGACATATTTGCAATGGTAGTCAAAGTGCACTTTTGTTAACTAAAATATACTGCTTATTATATGTATATAATTCGTATGTATATATATAAACAATTGAAGTTTTCTTAAAGTGATTTTCTTGTAGTTTTGTGTGTGTAAGATTGTCAATTTGATCCAGATTTCCTCATTATTCCACGGCATAGGGAACTATGTGGTAACATTACCATTTAACCTATATATATGTCGGAGTGCAAGAGTCTGTGGATCGCTGGTCCATGTGTAATAGTCTGTGGAACGCTGGCGCCATCTTTCTATCGGCGTGGGGGCAGAGTCAATAAGTGGCAGTCCGGCTCGTCTCTCGGCAGTTCTCGAGCGGAGGTCGGCCGGAGTGGTCTACTATTGAAACTGTCGCGTTCCTAGCTATAAGTGTTAATGAGTTAATGTAAATTGATGTCGGGGATGTTGTTCAGAGGGTGCTTAGCCAGATAATCTGTCCGGTTACTAGCTAAGCATACGGGTAAGCGACCCCGGACGCCTCGAGCTATTACTACCGCTCTTCACTCTCCTGCCCGCGGCAGTAATGTCCTATACCTAACCCTAATGCTCCCCAAAACTCCTCTTATCCCACATACCAAATCTTTCCTATCCAACTCCCATACCGATAAATGGCGGTATATCCATTTCTCGCTGACCTAAATGCCACAGACCGATAACGGGCAGCAGCGTTATCGGTGCGAGAGGGTCAGCACTGCGATCACCAACCCGCCTGCCAAGCGTGGTGATTATTGGCACAACCACGATGAGTACAACAAGGCAGCAATGGCCCCCAGTCCCCGGCAGCCCCGCTATTCCTAGCTCTGGCAGCGGTTATGGTAACGGCGGGGCAGGGGGTGCTAAGAATCTCCGGAAGAGATTCCGCTGCCAACCCCGACGACTTGACCTGGCAACATACAACGCACGCACTTTGAGGACCGACGAAAAGATCTTCGAACTGGAAGAAGCAGTAAACAAGTTACACTGGGATATTATAGGATTGTCGGAAGTCCGTAGAGAGGGGGAGGACACGATAATCCTCAAATCCGGTAACTTGTTCTACTACCGGGAGGGCGAACACCAGTCCCAAGGTGGTGTCGGGTTCCTCGTCCACAAATCTCTCGTCAACAGCGTTGTAGAAGTTAACAGCGTGTCCAACAGGGTAGCGTACCTGATACTCAGAATTACCAAACGGTATTCGTTGAAGGTCATCCAGGTTTACGCACCCACATCATCGCATCCAGATGATGATGTAGAGGTTATGTATGAGGACATTTCCAAAGCCATGCATACCTCTAGGACCTTCTACAACGTTGTTATGGGTGATTTCAACGCAAAACTCGGCGAACGAAGCGGGGCAGAGTTGAGAGTGGGGCAATTTGGGTATGGGCAACGGAACCAGAGGGGACAGATGCTCGCTGATTTCATGGAAAAGGAGGGACTCTATATGATGAACTCTTTTTTCAAGAAACAGCCGCTCCGAAAATGGACCTGGCTGAGTCCTGATGGTTCCACGAGAAACGAGATTGACTTCATCATGTCTACGAAACGGAACATATTCAATGATGTCTCTGTGATCAATCAAGTGAAAACTGGGAGCGATCACCGTATGGTAAGAGGCACATTGAATATCAACGTACACCGAGAGCGGTTCAGACTGGTGAAGTCTACGCTCCGACCCACTCGCGCGCATATCCAAAACCCCGAGAGCTTTCAACTAGAGCTGCAAAACCGCTTCGCCTGCCTCGAGGATTGCGAATCTGTGGACGAGCTAAACGATAGGCTAGTGGAAACTGTCCATACGGTTGGGATGAAATTTTATAAACCCCGTAAAAAGCAAACCAAGAGATTCTCAGACCATACTCTTAATCTCATGGAACAGAGACATGCAATGAGCTTGCAGTCTACAGCAGACGCGTCCGCATATCGGCAGATCAATAGACAGATCTCTAAATCGCAAAAGCGTGATGTGCGACACTTTAATGCCGAGCGTATACGAGATACCATCGAACGCAACAAAGGCACTAAAGTGTTCGCAAAAGATTTGTCTATCGGTCAGAGCCAGTTGACGCGGCTGAAGACCCATAACGGCGAACTCATTGCATCTGGACCTGAGATTCGGAGGGAGGTTGAGAGCTTCTATGGACAGTTGTACACATCGACTTGCAAGCCTATTGATAGTTTGGCTAAAGATCCCCGTGCCAAACTGACCCGGCATTATACCGAAGATATCCCGGACGTCAGCTTGTACGAGATTAGTATGGCTCTCAAACAGATGAAGAACGGCAAGGCACCGGGTGATGACGGAATCACAGCGGAACTCCTGAAGGCGGGTGGAAAACCCATTCTTAAAGTCCTTCAGCGAATGTTCAATTCCGTCATCCTGGAAGGCACGGTGCCCAAGGCATGGCATAGGAGCGTGGTAGTTCTGTTCTTCAAGAAAGGTGACAACACCTTATTGAAGAACTATAGACCTATTGCGCTGCTAAGTCATGTCTATAAACTGTTCTCGAGGGTCATCACGAATCGTCTCGCTCGCAAGTTTGACGACTTCCAGCCTCCCGAACAAGCCGGATTCCGAAAAGGCTTTAGTACCATAGACCACATCTTTACGCTGCGGCAGATTATACAGAAGACCGAGGAGTATAATCGGCCACTTTGCTTGGCGTTCGTGGACTATGAGAAAGCCTTCGATTCGGTGGAAACATGGGCCGTGTTGAGATCTTTGCAGAGATGCCGAATTGACCACCGGTACATACACGTGTTGAAGTGTTTGTACGAAAACGCCACCATGTCAGTCCGTATACAGGACCAAAGCACAGCGTCTATCCAACTGCAGCGTGGAGTGCGACAGGGAGATGTTATCTCCCCGAAGCTCTTTACTGCGGCGTTGGAGGACCTGTTTAAGCTTATGGAGTGGAACGGACTGGGCATCAACATCAACGGCGAGTACATCACTCATCTACGGTTTGCCGACGACGTGGTCATTATGGCAGAGACTCTGGAAGATCTCAATGCAATGCTCGATGACCTCAGCAGAGCTTCTCGACAGGTGGGCCTAAAAATGAACATGGATAAGACGAAAGTTATGTCCAATATCCATGTTCCGCTCCACCCAGTCATCGTTGAGAACTCTACACTCGAAATTGTTGACGAGTATACATACCTGGGACACATAGTCCAGCTAGGTAGGTCCAATTTCGAGAAAGAGGTCAACCGCCGAATCCAACTCGGTTGGGCAGCGTTCGGGAAGTTCCGGAAGACTTTTTCGTCCAATATCCCTCAGTGCCTGAAGACCAAAGTCTTCGAACAGTGCGTGTTGCCAGTGATGACCTACGGTTCTGAGACGTGGTCGCTGACTATGGGCCTCATGCGGAAGCTCAGAGTCACTCAGCGTGCGATGGAGAGGGCTATGCTCGGAGTTTCTCTACGCGATCAAATCAGAAATGAGGAGATCCGTAGCAGAACCAAAGTCACCGACATAGCTCTACGAATCGCGAACCTGAAGTGGCAATGGGCGGGGCACATAGTCCGACGAACCGATGGACGTTGGGGTCGGAAAGTGCTGGAATGGCGACCCCGCACTGGACGACGCAGTGTAGGAAGACCCCCCACAAGGTGGACCGACGATATAAGGAGGGTCGCCGGTAGCCGCTGGAGCCAGGCGGCGCAAGATCGGGCCTTGTGGGCATCATTTCGTGAGACCTATGTCCAGCAGTGGACGTCCATTGGTTGAAGCGACGATGTCGGGAACATTAAGTGATTGAACATTATAATCAGCGCTAATTAATAATGTGTTTGATTGCACCAACAATACCCATGAACGCCCACAGAATAAGAAATTAAATAATGGATGCAATTAATAACGATGTCGGCGGAGAACCCTACGCCCCTGTGCTTTATGCTTCTTCTCGGTTCTCTCCTATTCTCCGACATATATATAAATTCTAAATCTAATTCAAAAATTCTTTATTCAAGTAAGCTTTTACTTTCAATTTTGAATCGTTACAGTTTTTTCATTACCATTTCAATGTACGACTAATGATGATGTAAAATTAATTACTCTAGACTTAGAATCGTTATAAATGTATAATGAAAGATCTTTTTTATGAAATAAATAAATAAAATCATACATAGAAAGTACTTATAACCTATAACCATTACAAATTTACGTCAATATGCGTTTTTTATCTCTTATTTAAGAACAGTTTACATTAAATATTGCATACTTTCCTAAGATAAAAACCTACGCAAGTGATTTTACGATGAAGAACTAGTTTAACGTCATAAATTAATGAAAATAGATAGATTAAGTCATCAAAGTGTTGTTACAGACCTTTTTATATATTTTTAATTTATTCTCTTTCAATTAGAGCAACACATTCACTCCGCAGTCAGAACTAAACTGCCTCATTGGTCTAGTGGTTAGCATGTTCGACTACAGACATGAGGTCCTGGGTTCGAGTCGCGGGTCGGGCCAATTCAAAAATCAATATTGAGTTTTCTATTAAGATTTTCTCAATATTTGCCCGAAGTTGGGAAGTTGGCGGTGTGATCCACCCCCGTGCCTCGGAGAGCACGTTAAGCCGTCGGTCCTGCGCCTGATCTCTCTCCGGTCGTGTCGGATTCCCGTCACATCGGACTATGAGAGTGAAGGAATAGAGAGTGCACTTGTGTACTATGCCTGCCAATCCGCAGTGGAGCAGCGTGGTGGGTCTATGCTCTAAAAACCCTCGCTCCTCGGAGTGAGGAGGCCTGTGCCCAGCAGTGGGACGTTAATGGGCTGCTTCTTACTTTACTTACTTACTTATTCACTCCGACTCTTATTTATCTTCTAAACAGTCCATCAAATTATACAACGATTTACTCAATTAGCTTCCCTTTAATAAAACATTCAAAATTATCAAGTGATATCTTTGTAACCCTTCCATAATTTGACAATTTTATGCAACCTACTAGATATTATAACAATTTTACTTTTGTTTCTTAAAATTGTTGTTTTATGACGATATTTACATAACACAATATGTATTATAAACAGAAATTATCCACAAGGTGATGTGAAACATAGCATTCCAAGTGTTTCCTTCAGTTAAAGCAATTTATAGTAAAACACCGACCTCTAAATACTGCAGCTATAAATCGATTATCCTGTGAGGACTGTATATGGTGTAAATATGTTATAATATTCTGCCTGGTAAGGTAAAGTTGATGTCAACGATGGACTGGCTAGAAGTCGGTCAAGTGGACGGATATGTTTCTATGATCTTGACTCAAGATGCAGGGTGAATGCCGACTTTGAGGAAACTGTGTACTACTTTGGTGATATTAAATATGTTTTTTGTTAATTAAAAAGTATTATATGTAAGTGATTACAAAAGAATGGTCTCTGATATCCGCGGATTTAATTTAATTTCAACATATAATTATTAATGATAGGGTCTAATATATATAAAAACACTCTTTTTAATTCTTTTTTTTTNACATCCTTCCACTTGCCACGATCCTTGCATATCTCCTTCGCTTCTTTCAATCTCATTAAATCTTTCATACAAGTTCGTCGGTTTAGAGTACTCTTGACCTGGCCGTTATTTAAAATGTCCTGGATTTGGTCCAGGAACGTTCGCCTCGGTCTTCCTCTTCCAACTTTCGCATTCACTCTTGACTCATAAATCCTTTTTGTCAGTCTCCTTTCATTCATTCTCTCTACATGCCCAAACCATCTAAGCATACCTTTTTCAATTTTAGTCACTACGTCTTCTTTTATACCACAACGTTCTCTTATCACACTATTTCTCACTCTGTCACTCAGTTTTAATCCACTCATGCTTCTCAACGCTCTCATCTCAAAAATTAATAACGAGTATGATACTTTGTCCGGGACGGGTTGATGAGGCTGCAGCTGAAAATCAGCGCCATGTGTCATTTTTGTGGCACATGGCACAAGCCGAGCTGGTTTGCATGGCCATTAAACAAAGTTGTGCAGTTATTATTTTTATTGTTTATTGTTTTAAGTGTATTTAACTCACAGTGCTCTGAATAAAGCTTTCTTTCTTTCTTTTGACGCATAAATAGTCAACCACCGCGCCTGTTCCTTTTTTAACAAATAAAGTCAAAACTACTGAACGGATTTTCATGCAGTTTTCAGAAATATATAGAGTAATTCTTAAGGAAAGTTTGAATATATATTTTTATATGGTTTTGTGTAAATTGTATGAAATATAACGATGATTACTGAAAGTGTCAGAAAATCAAGCTATCTGAGAGCTTTTTTTTAATTAATAAATATAAATTTTAACAAAAAAAGAACCGCCTTCAAAACAATCTTACAAATATATTAATATACTCTAAAAAGTAAGAAATAATTGCGTATTCTTTTATAGTGATTTTCGTTTTGTTATATTCGGAGTCGGTGTCAGCCAAGGAAGATGTTCCCCGCGTGTCCACTTGGCAGCTCCCGCGTCTCTCCCACCTATAGCTATATATGTAGGTACCTTGGCTGACACCGACTCCAAATATAAATATACGAAGAATCCTATAAAAGAATACGCAATTATTTCTTACTTTTTAGAGCATATTAATGTATTTGTAAGTTTGTTATGAAGGCGGTTCTTTTTTTGTTAAAATTCTATTTATTTTTTGATTTTTAGTGAATCTGAAGTAAACTAACAAATTTGTCTAAAAAGAAAAGAAAGATAACACCGAAAAATGAAACAACTTTTCAAAGTTAAATTTACATTATACCACCGCTTCACACATAATTCACTTTTCAAATATTGCAATGCAGCAACAAACGTAAGGTCATTGGCATTTGATTACAGACAGTTATAGATTTTGCCAAAAATCACACTCTTACTGTAAGCCGTTGAGGAGTTCCATTGATCTTCATATTTAACAACGACTAGCACTTGACCATACCGAAGTTACGGTAGGCGACTCAAATATCCTAAGAATTGAAGAGTATATAGTCTTTGATGGGATCTAGTAAAATACAATCTAGCTCAGGGTTTTTACACAGCATCGTACCGAAACATAAATATATTTGCTTGGTGGTACGTCTTTATGCCTCATTGGACTAGTGGTTATCATGTTCGACTACAGACATGAGCTCCTGGGTTCGAGTCCCGGGTCGGGCCAATTCAAAAATCAATATTGAGTTTTCTATTAAGATTTTCTCAATATTTGCCCGAAGTTGGGAAGTTGGCGGTGTGATCCACCCCCGTGCCTCGGAGAGCACGTTAAGCCGTCGGTCCTGCGCCTGATCTCTCTCCGGTTGTGTCGAATTACCGTCACAGCGGACTATGAGAGTGAAGGAATAGAGAGTGCACTCGTGTACTATGCCTGCCAATCCGCAGTGGAGCAGCGTGGTGGGTCTATGCTCTAAAAACCCTCTCTCATATGAGTGAGGAGGCCTGTGCCCAGCCGTGGGACGTTAATGGGCTGCTACTTACCTTTACCTTTTTACGTTTTTATGTAGTGTGGTAACTAACCATAGCCAAAGCCTCCTATCAGATCAGATTCAGATAAATAAGAAAATAGCATTCCCGAGATTTTTGCTGGGAATCGAACCAAAGACGTCTGTCAGAAAAGCAAATACTACTGTTTCAAGGAAGCTACCATTCGCAATAAGATCTCCTGCTACTACAGCGATGTTATTTGGCAATTTGAATGGGTTTTTATTAATTGCTGGCAGATTAGCGCTTAACTGTAGTCACACCTGTTGGTAAGTGATGATATAGTCTTACATGGAAGCGTGTTAATAGTAAAAGACAGTCTACCAAGGCATCATACCGAAACGCGTCAATTTTCAACGTCAGTATAAGACAAAGCAGCGTAAACATTTGTGTTAATGTATGTATGTTTGTAATGTTTTTACACAAAACTATAGGACACATATCAACGTTTCTTTCATCATTAGATAGCTGTTTTTTCACGAAGTGACATAGGCTATATTAATTTAAAAAAGAAAATAGGGTTCACTATTAAAAATGCATTAATGTAACTCAAGGTGTGAAAAAATTGGTTACATGAAATCTATCATCTCGTGCGCTGGGGAAACCATTTAAGATAGAACAAAATAATGTTCTACAATATTATAGAACGTATTAATATCTACAAAAAAGTCTGTTATACCATATGTCTAACTACTGTAGTTATGCTACTGTAACTACTTCTTTGCATTTTAAATGACCGACAATAATCCACTTACATTATTCATACCTCTGTATTAATCTTTATCCTATTAAACAAATTTTATTAAAGACCATTTAAATACCTGTAAAATACTATTTAAATTATTAAAATCGGACATTCCATTCAAAAGATATAACGAATTTAAAAATTTCACACAATATAAATATTACGTAAGAACATATTATATCATAAAGTACAGTTAATCTTCGTGATACTTCTTTGTTTTGTGTTTCTTTGTTAAATACTGGTCTTTGGATACCAAGGAGAGGTGTTCAAGTGAATTCTTGGGTACAAAAAGTTAGTATTCAGGACGTGTTGAGACGGGAGGAGTGAACTCTCTGGGTGCAATGACTCCAGCGCTGTATTGCCTCCATATTATTAAACGAATCGAAAGCCAACTTGGAAACTTTATGCATTATAAGAGACCCTTTATTAAAGTATTTCTCGATTTCTTTTTTAGAAACATCTTCCACCTTTTATATAGGTAAATACACTTAAATTAGGATTATATCCTTGACTCTTTAGGTGTCGTCGATATGTTAATTGGCACTTTGTTTTAATGGAAATATATGTGTAAATAACCATCCTTTTTAACCTCATATACACTTGCAATGCCGGACTATAGATTATTGTTATATCTTTTGAATGGAATATCCGATTTTAATTATTTAAATAGTATTTTACAGCTATTTAAACGGTTTTTGATAAAATGTTATAAATATGATAAGGATTAATACAGAAGTGTTAGAAAATTTTTAAAATTTTAAAAAGTAGTTATAATGGCATAATGACTGTAGTTAGAAATATAAAATAACTGACTTTTTTGTAGATATTAATACGTTCTATAATATTGCAGAACATTTTTTTGTTCTATCATCAATAGTTTTTGCAGCGCACATGATGGCAAATTTGTTTGTGACCAATTTTTTCACACCTTGGGTTATATTAAAGCTTTTTTCTTAGGGATCCCTATTCTTTTTGAGAAAGTAATATAGCCTATATCGTTAAGAGAAAAAGCAGCTTTCTAATGTTGACAAATTTTTTGAAATCGGTTCAGTAATTTTAGTGTGAAAACGTTGCAAACATGCCTAACCATCTAACACATTTTTATAAATTTCAAGTCAATCTTTTTAAAGATTTCATGATGAATGATTAAATAAATTTCCATTAATAGATAGAGGGATTTATGAGAAAGGTTTGTGTGTATAACTTACATATGTCTACATAATAAAATAGTAAACATTATACACTTCATCCTACTCTATAGATTGGAGTTAAAGTCGGGGCGAGTCATTAGTTAATTATAAAAGGAACTAAATGAGAATATTTTTGGCATTTCCTTTTGGATATATCCTAAATCGTACATTGTATAAGTAACGACTTTAAATATATGAGAATTGGCAATTCGTTTTAATGGAAAAACAAAATGTTTTTGAGCATCCCATGTTAGTTATTAAATATTTTATTACTGTTTTATATTACGTTTTAAATTTTAATGTAATCAGCATCGAAATGTTATGAGTAATCTTTGGTTGTATATGAAAAAAGGAAGATTCTTTTCGATATTTGTTATAAAAGTTATTTAAAAAATTGAGACGAATTGATAATTGTGAAACCGGGGTGGTAATATCATTCTTTCGTCCCGTAGTGCGTATGCAATTATATCAGACCGGTGTCGAAATTTCGATAAAAATGTAAATAATATGGTTTAAATAAACAGGAAATAAAGTCAAACATTGAATCAATGCGAACTTCTATATAACTAAGCAACAAGTTTTTTAATCATTTATTTATGACAACTTTCAAACGCAAACTACCGTCGTCGTCGTCGCTTCAACCGATGGACGTCCACTGCTGGACATAGGTCTCACGAAATGATGCCCACAAGACCCGATCTTGTGCCGCTTGGCTCCAGCGGCTACCGGCGATCCTCCTTATATCGTCGGTCCACCTTGTGGGGGGTCTTCCTACACTGCGTCGTCCAGTGCGGGGTCGCCATTCCAGCACTTTCCGACCCCAACGTCCATCGGTTCGTCGGACTATGTGCCCCGCCCATTGCCACTTCAGGTTCGCGATTCGTAGAGCTATGTCGGTGACTTTGGTTCTGCTACGGATCTCCTCATTTCTGATTTGATCGCGTAGAGAAACTCCGAGCATAGCCCTCTCCATCGCACGCTGAGTGACTCTGAGCTTCCGCATGAGGCCCATAGTCAGCGACCACGTCTCAGAACCGTAGGTCATCACTGGCAACACGCACTGTTCGAAGACTTTGGTCTTCAGGCACTGAGGGATATTGGACGAAAAAGTCTTCCGGAACTTCCCGAACGCTGCCCAACCGAGTTGGATTCGGCGGTTGACCTCTTTCTCGAAATTGGACCTACCTAGCTGGACTATGTGTCCCAGGTATGTATACTCGTCAACAATTTCGAGTGTAGAGTTCTCAACGATGACTGACTGAAACGCAAACTATATTATAACCTAATTCTCCCGCGAGTTTGTGGTGGCTCTTGGGACTTAAATGTTCATGAAAGAATACCAAATGTTATGATTTTTATGTTTGCTAATAGTTAAATTATATAATGACATCTTTTGTTTATCAAATTAAGAGTCTAGTGTAGCGTCATGTTGCGCTAAACTTTGAGATAGTGAAAAAAGTCCGTCTTACATTTGTAGGCTCGTATCTTAAAAATTAAAACTTACCTTAAGGGTTTTCATTATAATTTACATTACTTATATAATCAAAAACACAAATAAATACTAATAAACAGTCACAGTTTATAAAATACCACAATAAAACTTAACGAACTTCGACGCAACACACGCATCGTTACTAACGGTCAGTTTGTAACAGATTTATTTTCTATTGTAATTGTTTCATGTTCATAAAGGCGTAATTTAATGATTCAAATTTTTGAAAATCTGCGAAGCTCAATAATATATTTAAATGAATTAAAGAGAATAATGAAGTTAATTACAAATTGAGATGACGTAGCAAAACCAATGGCCAAATATTTTGATAATTAAAAGAAGCTTGAATTACGCGTTTAATAATTTGTCACTTTCGTCACTCAAAATAGCGCCGAAAGTACAAACTTTCGACGAAGATAATATTTCATTGACCCCTTAATGTAAATATACATTCTATCGATATATCGATACTTTACACATTTTGTTTTAATAAAACTTATAATAAGTACAAAAGGTAGTACAGAAATATATAATTTGAAACACTGTTTTATAAAATTAAGATTTTATACCGAGGGACCATGTATTTATTCTCCGTTTAATACATACATACATATATAGCACTGCCTCATTGGTCTAGTGGTTAGCATGTTCGACTACAGACATGAGGTCCTGGGTACAAGTCCCGGGTTGGGCCTATTCAAAAATGGATATTGAGTTTTCTATTAAGATTTTCTCAAGTTTTGCCCGAGGTTGGGAAATTGACGGTGTGATCCACCCGCGTGTCTCGGAGAGCACGTTAAGCCGTCGGTCCTGCGCCTGACCTTTCTCCGGTCGTTTCTCGTAACATCAGACTATGAGAGTGAAGGAATAGAGAGTGCACTTGTGTACTATGCCTGCCAATCCGCAGTGGAACAGCGTGGTATGCTCTAAAAACCCTCTTTCATATGAGTGAGGAGGACTTTGCCCAGCAGTAGGACGTTAATAAGCTGCTACTTACCTTACCTTACATATATAGCATCCCATAGTGATAGGCAGAGACAACATCCTTCCACTTGCCACGATTCTTGCATATTACCTTCGCTTCTTCCATTCTCATTAAGCCTTTTATACAAGTTCGTCGATTTAGAGTACTCTTGACCTGACCCTAATTTATAATGTCCTGGATTTGGTCCAGGAACGTTAGCCTTGATCTTTCCCTTCCAACTTGTAACTGTATCGACCTCACTCATCAATNTTCACTCATAAATCCTTTATGTCAGTCTCCTTTCATTCATTCACTCTACGTGCCCAAACTATTTCAGCATACCTTTCTCAATTTTAGTCACTACATCTTCTTTTATACCACAACATTACCTAATAATATACTTAATAATACTTAAAGTAACGCAAATGCCACTATTTTGATGGTTTTTTTGTTGGTTTGTTTGTACAGTTGCAAATACATTTGCAATGTCGTATGTAATGCTTTGGAACCGGTTTTAAAATAATTCCAAGATTTTCCAATGAAACAGCTTTGTTTTGAATGCACGAGTATTTTAATTAGCATATACTTTTTAAAGCTTAATTTATGCAAAAAAGCAAGCTCTCAGATGTTTTAAATAAACTGTAGATACAAACTTGTATGAAAAACTAATAAAAAGTTCAAGCAACATTAATTAAAAACATTGCGCGTATTTCCATAACAGTTTATGTTTGTAATACAAAGTGCTGCTGTACTCGATTGAAAAATAATACTGGAAACCTGCATTTGCATATTTTTTTTTTTAATAAAAACACTTTAATTACATCACGTTGTATATGTCGGGGAATAAGAGAGGATCATAGCACATAGGGGCGTAGGGTTTTTCGCCGACATCGTCATTAATGACATCCATAATTTCATTTCCATACTGTGGGCGTTGATGGGTAATGTTGGTGCAATCAAACACTTTATTAATTAACTCAGATTGTAATCACTTAATGTTCCCGATATCAATTTACACAAACTCATTGATAATAATAGCTAGCAATGCGACAGTTTCAACAATCGACCGCTCTGGCGGACCGTCACTAGAGAACCACCGCTGGACTGCCACTTATTGACTGTGCCCGCTGAAAATCACTCTGTGGTTCCATATAATATTATTACTTGATTTAACAGTTAATTTTCATATAGCTCTCCCATAAAATAAGGTTTTTCGAATTGTGTCACTGTTCTTCCAAAGCAGCGATGTTTTTTTTTTATTGCTGACAGATTAGCGCTTGACTGTGATCTCAGCTGATGGTAAGTGATGATACAGTCTAAGATGGAAGCGCGCTAATCTGTTAAGAGGCGATATACCCCTTACGGTTTCTACACAGCATCGTACCGGAACACAAATCTCTTTGTTTGGCGGTACGTTTTTGCTGGTAGGGTGGTAACTAGCCACGGCCGAAGCCTCCCACCAGTCCAGACTCAGACAAATTAGAAAATACAATTTCCTAAATTCGTCCTACCGGGGATCGAACCCGGGACCTCCGCTAGCAAAGCGAATACTCGCACCACTGCGCCAGCGAGGCCGTCAAAGCAGCGATGTATTGTCTAACTTTCGCTTGACTTCATATAATATTTATGCGAATAGTTGTTATAGCGAGGCATCGTATAATTAGTTGCGTCGGAATACCGCTACGTGCTTTATAGTTTGTAGTCTGAACACATGCAGCCAGCGGAAGCGATTGATGTGCCTTATAAAGTATCTTGTTGAAATAAAAAGGGTTACCATGTAAATGGTAAAAAGTAATAATGATCTAACACTAACTTGAGGCAGTGTACATATACGTTAATATTCTGTACGTAAAACATGTACAGCTAAAAAAGAAATGTGATTGTCACATGTGTAAAACAAGAAGAAAAGAAAAGCTACAATTAGACGTTTTAACATTAGGAAAGACATGAAAATCATTTATTGGCAATAGGATTTAACAAGGAAATTAAAAAGAGTACTAATTCAGAATGCCTATTATAGTATAAGTGATTATATGAATGACAATCAAGGCCCGTAGAGAAGTTACTTTCGATGATTGCTAACGCTCAAAAAATGTATGGGAATGACGTTTAATTTTTCAATTATTTTCGACAAGAAATGTCATTTCCACACATTTTTTGAGCGTTAGCAATCTTCGAAAGTAACTTGTCTAGAGGCCCAGGTCTGGATTTAGCTGATAATACATTTCAAATAAAATATTTATTTTAAAAAAAGGATACGGTTCGTCATTTGACTAAATTGTATTCTTAGAAACATTCCCATTGGTGAATTTTTAAACATAGTAATTGAAGCCAATTAGAATAACTTAAATTGTATTAATTATAACTATAAAAAACTGACTACCTCATTAGTCTAGTGGTTAGCATGTTCGACTACAGACGTAAGGTCCTGGGTTTGAGTCCCGGGTCGGGCCAATTCAAAGATGGATATTGAGTTTTCTATTAAGATTTTCTCAATATTTGCCCGAAGTTGGGATGTTGGCAGTGTGATCCACCCCCGTGCCTCGGAGAGCACGTTAAGCCGTCGGTCGTGCGCTCGATCTCCCTCCGGTTGTGTCGGAATACCGTCACAGCGGACTATGAGAGTGAAGAAATATAGAGTGCACTTGTGTACTATGCCTGCCAATCCGCAGTGGAGCAGCGTAGGGGTCTATGCTCTAAAAACCCTCTCTCATATGAATGAGGAGGCCTTTGCCCAGCAGTGGGACGTTGAATGGGCTGCTACTTACTTTTACTTATTTTATTAGAAACTAATAGGGAATGGTGGTTTCTTAATAAATAATTAACGAATGTATTTGGCAGCAAACACTATCATTGGTATTTAGATATAATTGCCTCATTTTTGCAAAGTTATAGAAGGTTAAGTATGGTAGATGTTATTCAGTTCTCAGTTTTAATCAACATCACATACCAGTTATTGTGTTTTAAGTTGATTGTGTTAGTAAATTGTGCTGCTCTGCGATATAAATCTCAGTGTATTTCTCCAATTTAAAATCTTTGTCTTATTAATGTGTGATAATGATTGTGTTTTATATTTAATGTTAATGAAAGTTGACGATGCAATTGTATTTGTATGTTAATAATAACATGGATAGAAAATAGCAACTATTGAGTTTCTCGTCGGATTTTTCTCAGTAGTACCTACATTCCAAACCGGTAAAAGATTCATTGAGAAGAAAGTTTATTGAGTTTACTGTAATTAAAGAATACTGTAGTTTGGTTATTGACTATTATTATAAAGTCCTATTTAGTTTAAAAATAGTTAATATTATTGAATGAATTTACTGATTCCTGACAAGAACATAGTTGTATTGTTGATATTATTAAATTTCTCTGGTTTTAATAAAGTCGTAGACACCTAGAATTCTACCGTGAGATGCTCTTGGTTGACTTTTCTTTCGCTATATTGCCATTACTTTGTCAAGGGTCTTAACGTCCTTAGTTTGGTCGCGTGTATAGAAAACTTTACGAGCGTCTACTTTCACAAGCGCGAGCTAATCTTCGAGTGTCTGTAACGATGCGTTTCGTGAGTCACCACACGAATTATACATTGTTTTACGTAATATCTTAATAGGTTTTACATGACTTTTAATAGAAACAAACTGACAAGTGAGTAATCGCTTCGACGGCCACAGAACCAGGCTTGTTTCAAATACTCAGTTCGCTAGCTGAGGGTATGAGTTTGATTCGTGGTAGGATTATTTACATAGATGCATAGCATCACGCTTCATTCCCACAGGGGTAGCAGAGACCACGTCCTTTCAATTGCCACAATCCTTGCATATCTCCTTCGTTGCTTCGTTTGTTGTTTTAGATTACTCCTGACCTGGCCCTTATTTAAAATGTCCTGGATTTGGTCCAGCAACGTTCGTCTAAGTCTTCCCCTTCCAACTATCCCATTCTCTCTTAAGTCATAAATCAATCTAAGCATACCTTTCTCAATTTTAGTCACTGCATCTTATTTTTTATTTTATTTATTTATTTAAAACTTTATTGCACACTTTTTTCAACGCTCTCATCTCTACCGCATTTATTTTACTTTTATGCCTCTTCTGCCATAAATAACTTCCACTACCTTACACTTTAGTCACTATATCTTCTTTTATACCAAAACTCTCGGCTGGACTATTTCCCAATATTTTTTAATTTGTTTGAGTTTGCCCTGGTGGGAGGCTTCGGCTGTACCTAGTGTTCGTTTTATTAAAGTTGTGCAGCATAGCAAAATATTTACGTTGGTATTGTGATTTAATCAATTAAACTAGTTACAGCGGAATATCTTTACTTAATGTGAAAGTCTCCCTTTGTCTCTTTGCTTAGAACTTTTAAACTATTCAACGGATTCTAATGCAGCTTACAGTTATGACAACAGTGATTCAAGTAGCAATTTTATACGTATAATACATACATATTATAGTACAGAAAAACCGAGAAATTCATACGCTTGTAATGTTATGTAACAAACTTATTTTTGTGCGCTTAAATCGCAAATACTGGCTAAACTTTACGAGATAGATCAAACTAATGTATAACGGAATTGTAAAGCATTAAAAGATCTACAAAAAAGTCTGTGATGGTATATATTTGTCTCTAAAATATTACCCTCAGTAACCATTTTTATCTTTTACATATTACAAAAAAGTATGTGTTATTTATCAAGCTATGTTGTACTATATAATATTTTTCCCCATCTCATTTCATACGTTGTATATTTAATGTAGATTAAAATTGCCTTTGATAGCATTTCATTAAAATGGATATTTTAAAAGACATTGGCGATTGAAAGAACTTCGTCTGATGTCTAACAGAGGTTATCGAGATGTCAACAAATCCAGCCAAATGGAAAAAAATCATCAAAATTGGTTGAGTAACTTCGAAGTTCTATAGATAGAGATGTATAGACTCTACTTATGTTGACAGGTAAACACTGCTTTACATATTGTCGTATTACGATTAACGAACTGTTACTAACGCCTCGTAATAAGTTACGTAAGTACATACGTGGTGACAGACAACACTTAAACGCAAGTGTAACTTTAAGCACTTAATATCTAACTTTCGTAACTATATTGTCATTGCATTTAAGTACATTTTGTAAAGTTTCGCTTTGGCTTCTTATGAATACTCTTGGAATTTCTCGTTGTGTCAAAATTGTGAAGAGAATCTAAGCTAGTTTTCTTTGAGTAGAAATTACAACCTCTTGGTTAAAAAAAGTAATAGCAGCAGTAAACGCAAATAAATATTGATAATTTGTTATCATAACAATGTTTTTGTGCTGAATTTAAAATTAATTAATGAAGGTTTCTTTATGTTTTAAACAAACTTAAAACGCTCAAATTAAAAAAAAAGTTTTCATTATTATTATACTTAATATATATCTAATCAATACACAGATTTTACTTTTTAAACGGATATATATCTAATACATTTGTAAATCGTAACATCCTTTACGTAGAATATCCGACATTAGTCAATTTAAAAATACTCTTTAAATATTGGAAAATCTTCATTTTAAGGAGTATCATTGGTATTCATGAAATATGAGCTTACTCATCAGTCACAGGCACTGTTATAAGGGTCGCTATAATTTTCTTTAGATTGACATTTTACAATTCGTTATATCTTTTGAATGTAATGTCCGATTTTAATAATTTAAAAAGTGTTTTACAGGTATTTAAACAATTCTTAATAAAATATCATTTAATATGATAAGAATTAATACAAAGGTATGAATAATATGGTTTGATTATTGTCGACACTTTTATTTACTTTTAAAATACAAATAAGTAGTTAAGGTGACATAACTATGATAGTTAGACATATAGTATCGTAGACTTTTTTGTAGATATTAAAACGTTCTGTAATATTGTAGAACATTTTTTTGTTCTATCATCAATAGTTTCCGCAGCAAATGAAATATTATATTGTGGCTGTTTTTTTTACACCTTGGGTTACTTAATTGCATTTCTACTAAGGATCTCTATTTTATTTGAGAAAGTAATATAACCTATGTCGCTCAGTGATAATTCAGCTGTCTAATGGTGATAAAATATTTGAAATCGGTCCAGTAGATTTTGTGTGAGAACGTTACAAACATACATACATACAAAAACACAAATGTGTCCTATGTTATTATATAAGTCTATTGTTCTATCCCAAATATCAATAAATAAATAAATATTGAAATAGTGGAGAGTGATTTTTGTCCAAAGAAGTCACGAAAACTTAATTGTTCTTTGTAATCCATCATTGTTTGGAAAATGGCAATAATTCTGGAGTATTTGCTAGTGGTAGGTCTTTGCTCTAAAAACCCTCTTTCCTATGAATGTGGAGGACTGGACCCAGCAGTGGGAAGTTTATAGGTTGCTACTGAGCTCACCTTATTAATATATAAAATTAATTTAAAAAACTCAAGTAAATTTGCTTCAATATTTAATTTAAAGTTAACATACTTCTCGTACTAAAACATAGTTAAAAGAGTATTAAAGGTTCGTAAAACTACGATTTGGTATATTATTGCAAAATTTTATAATTGTTACCAACAATTTTACCTTCATTGTTAGCCTTTACGCCTAATAAACACATGAATATTCATTGCATTGTATAATTAAATAATTTACTTAACTATATTGTTATTAAAATAAACTGTTGCTTCAATTCTTTTATTGGAGTTGAAATAACTCAATCAAGTGTCTTCTTAATTATCTTATATTGTAAAACTGAACGGTTTGTTTGATCGCATTTATTTCAGAAAGTACTGGTTTGATTTAAAAAACTATTATAGTTTTGGATAGCCCATTTATAGAGGAAGACTATAGACTATATAACATCAAGTTATAAGCAATAGGAACGGAGTATTAATGAAAAATGTTGCAAAAACGTGGAACCTTTTGATAACTTCCGTTGTGTGCACTGCGTAAATAGTTAAAGTTACGCAAAACTTATGTATTATGGAATCGTTTCTCTTTAAATTTACTAAAAAAAAGTCTACAGTAGCATGGGTCTATCTTTTAAGGTTGACTCAGTATAGCCTTTTTTATGGTAATCAAGTTTGTTCTGTATTCTATGTGTCAGAGACGATTTTGATGATAACTACTTTATAAATAAAATTAGACATATGTTACTATGGATTTTTTTGTAGATATTAATACCTTCTATAATATTGTAGAACATTTGTTTGTTCTATCATCAGTGGTTTTCGCAGCGCACGCAATGACAAATTTTTTATGCCCAATTTTTTAACACTTTGGGTTACCTTAATGCATTTTTGTTAAGGATCCCTATATTTTTTGAGGAAGTAATATAGCCTATGTCGCTCAATATAAATGCAGCTTTGTAATGGTTAAAAATTTTTTGCAATCGTCCCAGTAGTTTGTGTGTGAAAACGTTACAAACATACATACAAAAACACAAATGTTTCCTCTTTATATTACTAAAACTGTCAAAATATGCAATGAAATTTTTATGATAAAACTGTCTGTATGTTATTGTTGGTCTTCCGGTTGATATTAAGCAATTATTTCATGTTTAAAACCTTTATAAAACGAGTTTTTTAATCATGACCAAGTGATACATAAATATTTATTTAATGAAACTAACAGAACAGTTAGTGTGTCAGCGATAACAAGTTTTTTTATCTATTATATCAGTTTTTAAGTAAAAAAATCAGTTTGTAAAATTTTTTATTTAATCAAATAGGCTTTTGTATCATCAAAAATATTTTATACCATTCATTAATTCTAATATACGACTAATGATGATATTAAAGATCTACTCAGAATCCAAAGTTCTTTTTCTCAATGTTCTGAGAAGAGCCCACAACAAACGCAATCGGGTGCCACTTTTTTGCTATCATCACCTACAATGTTGTTATAATTTATTCTATTATAATTAGAGCAATACATTCAGTCCCACGCTTTTTTATCGTCCAAGTACTCCTTCAAAATATAATATGATTTTTCAATTAGATTTGCTTTTATAAAGTCTTTAAATTTTGTTAGGGACATCTTTAAACCACTAGGAGTGTGTTATAGAAGCGAGTGCAGTTATCCCTAAATTAATTATTAATTTTATGTAGCCTACTGAATTTCTAACAATTGTTTATACTTAATGCCCATGGTAGAGAAAAGGTTACCTGACTGTGTTTGTTGTCGGTTCTTCTCAGAAGTAACTAAGAGAACAGTTAGTGTGTCAGCGATAACAAGTTTTTTATGTATTATATATCAGTTATTAAGTAAAATATCAGTTATTCACCAAATACATTTATATGGTACTTATATCAAAGAAAGATGTCCTTAAGTTGTCCCTCTGTTTGTATCATGGTTAGTTTCTAAATGAAATATAATTTATGATATGTCAGCATTCCGGCAAACAAAGTCGTATCAAAATCAGCGTATCCTTATCGGAGTTAAAGGTAAAGAAATGAATCACCAGCTTCTAAATAACAATCATAATAAAAAGATGCATAAAACCTGGATTAGTAAGCTCTGGTTATGTGAAAAACCTTTGTTTTTTGATAAATATAATAAGCTCTCGTGATTTTTTTAAATGTTTTTATTCTTCATTTCTATAATTGGGATTTCTTAGCTTAAAAGCCCAAAGGAGTAAGTAGAATTATCAAATTCAGACAAGACATGCTATTATTACAAATACTTTAATTCCTTTTTTAAGTGTTTTATTTGTCGGTTCTCTCGATAAATGTTTGCATTTCTCATAATGAGAACCTCTATTAATAAAACTACAGTCATTTAAACATGCTTATTTAGTAAGCTGGTTAAATGAAAAGCAATAAAAGTGATAAAAAAACATTCTGATCCCATTTATCCAGGTCAAAAATCAGCAGACAAAAGTGCCTTTCAAATTTATATTATTAATATGGATATTTGTAAATCATACTAGTTCGTAATAAATCGAGAGCATTGTAAAATATAACTTATTAATATTCCAACGCAATATGTACAAATTAACTTGTTATAACTTGTCATAAATCGATATATAAATTAAGTCGGTTTTGTGCCGTTGGTTCTGTATTTTAATGACAACAAATGGAGCAAATAAATTATACAAGAGATATCTTGAATCATCTATACGAAATTCATATTTTATTTTAAACATAAAATAAAAAAATAATAATATGGCAATCATACAGTATTATATGAAAATATAATTTTTAGATTATGTCAGCTGCCACTTTTTCATTCTCTGATCTATGATGTCAACGTGAATATAGTTTGTTCGCGTTAAGAATGCGATGAGATTTTCAACTAGCCACTGTTAACTTGACCTTGTGATTTGAAAAGCTTTGATTGGTTAAGGGGTGGGGCTAGAATGAAGACTCACTGCATCTTTAACGCGAACAAACTGTAATGTGTCTTAATAATGTAAACTTTATGTAAATGGAATAAAAAATCCAGGAATTTCAAAGCTTGTAAATAATATCCGCTATGATGGCACGTGGCGCAGTCGGTAGCATAATTATTCTAATTATATTTCTCTCCAAAGTACCTCAAATGTTGTATCCTTATAAAGTCTTCCTAGTATCCTCACTTAAAGGAGATAAGGCTTTGGACTTTAGATTCATCAGCTATAGAATCACAACGATTGATGCATTGTTTTCGAAGGCTGAGGAATTCTTAGCTTTCGTCAACAGCACCAACTGGAACGCATCACTCCTTTACCACTTTTGGCTAATATTGTCCTATGACCAAACTAATTTTGGTTAATACCAATTTCTCATTTTTCAGACATCTTGTTCAAATGATTCATAGCATATTTTATCATCCTCCTTCCCCTTTTTGTCAGGAGCCTTGGTATTTATCAGCTATCGCTAGAGTGGAAAGCGATATTCTGGGATTATCAAGTTTTTTAGAGATCCGATGGGTTTTATTGGGTAATTTAATACATCGGCGAGTCCCACACTGACTATTGGATGGATTTTTCCTTCCTTCGGGGCGTGTTAATGCATTTCAAAGTCGCAAAAAAAGATTTACCCGTAGCTATTAGTCGTTGTCTTCGTCGCTTCAACAACGTTCATAGGACCTAATCTTGAGTCGCTTGGTTCCAGAAGGTACAATGACTCGCTTAATGTAAAGGGTCTACTTGCTCTGCACCTTCTGGTATGTAGGAGTTTCTGTAGGAGTAGAAGAGTGAACCAACGTCGCCGACGACGGTCTTTCCGCGGCGCTTTGGCAGGTGACACACTCACATTCCACAAACACAATCACAGTACACATCTCACGTGAACAGACACCTGCCGGAGTCGACGTCGTCGAGGAGAGCGGCGCCTGGAGACGAGGTAGGTGCGAAACCCCACTAACTGTCCGACCCCTCTGGAATCTAGTAAAAATTCTCCTCCCGCCTGTACTACTATGGGCCCTGGTAACCCTTGGTAGTCTCCACGACCTGGTCATGGACGGCGTGAACAATCGTCATTCCAGCACCTTCAAATGTCCTACAAGCTGTGCTCATTGAGACTTCAGCTTCACGATCCGTTGGGATGCGTTGGTAACTATGTCATGTTTACGGATCTATTAATTTTTAGATGGAATAGTCCTTTTCATCACTCTGCGTAACTCTGAGCTTCTATATAAAACCGTAGAACATCACTGGCAACTCGCAATGTTCGAAGCTTACTTGGTTGTATTTTTAATTCTTGATAGAGGTAACAGCACTTTGGTGCCTGCTGCATTTTCTTCACCAATGCCTTCTATTCCGTTTGATGTTCGGCTTTTTTCATCGTGGTAACAAATGGAAGACCTGTGATCGTTTTGACTTTGTCGGACCAGCTATGTAAACGGCCGCATGGTCTTTTGCCTTCTACCTTGCTAGTAACAATCAATTTGTCTAAGTTACGTCGAAGGTCTTAGTAAGTATTGAAAAAATGCTATCAAATAAAATTCATCACTCTTGCATAACACCATCCGAGTTCTTGTTCCGTTCGTTCGTGACAGTGAGAGTGGTCTTAGTAGGTCGCGGTGATCGCACCTCGGCATTAACTAGCGTGAGATATTTAGACCAAGAGAAAACTTGTTTAACGCGATGTTATACTGGAAATAACTCATTAATAATGTGTTATACTCGCTTTTTTTTATTTAACATAATATTATTGCTTTACCGTTGTTAGAAAAGGGAAAACTTTGACCAAATGTCAATTAGACTTACATTTTTATTATAGTTGACAGATTAGCACTTGTAATGTGTTTGTTTTGGATAATCTGTGAAACAGCTGCACATATTTTGACAGGGTTTCCATTGCCTAAAAGCCGATATTCCCATAACATTCAACAGACTGTATATTGACTGACTCATTTAGTTGTTTATTGTCCATTAAAGAAAACCCCTTTAGAAGTAAATCAAGATTTCCCATTATTTTCAGAATCAGAGAGGCTTTGTTCTCATGACATCAACGGAATCTATCAGTTTTGCTTGTTTGGGTTCCCAGCCATTCTGGTATCCCTGGAAATGAGACAGCTGACTTTTGCGCTAAAGGTGCAGTCTAAGATGGAACGCTCGACCATTTTCAAAACTTCTCACATGATTTAAGCTCGCTTTTCAAGTCTTATATAGAAAATTCTTGGAACTCATTCTGGATTTCATCAAAATTAGTTAAAGGCAAATATTATGCCTCCATTCAGCCAAGATATGCAAATCGATCAGTCAACTATTTCAAGAAGGCGTTTTGGTCATTTGTGTTCCCCTGTCCACCTAAACTTCGGATTAGGGACAATTCTATCTGTGAATGTGGTCTAGACGAAGGCACTATTTCCCACATCTTTTTCAACTGCCCTAAAATTTCCCATCCTATTTATGACATTATGTTCCTTTTCCTTTAAATGATAAGTATTTGTTAACCCTTGTATATAGTCCCTACTATAAATAACTTTGTAAATATATTAAATGTAATCGAATTAAGTTGTCCATGTTTTGTAAAAAGTGTTCATCTTGTGTTTTATTGTGTTGTTCCTAACCCTCAATTATTTTTTTTAGTGGTTTATTGCCTTCTCCAGTAAACTTGACACTGGCAAGATGAACTGTGCCCAATTGGCACATCTGAAAGCCACTAAACAGAGAATAAGATAATATTATCGTATGTAACTTTTTTTTTAAGAAAAAAGGCATGAAGCGTGTAAAACTACAAGGTAAAGCTAGGTTTAAATAAATTAGAACCTGCTGCGATTTGAACTCGGTGCCTTTACAACTGGTAAATAAGCACGTAATTCAAAATTAAGGCTGTGGTCTTTATATCTAGTAATTGAAAAGGACGGATTACGAAAGGGAACCTATTGCATTAGTTTCTATCAATTTTGATTTATTACTTATAATTATCTGCCTTCCCACAGTAGCTATGTATCAAATTATTTAGTAATAAGTTCTGTATACATTTAATAATAATACACATCTTCTAAATATATAAAAGCAACTCTTTTTTTCTTTGTTATCAATATTCTTGAAAACTACTGGACCGATCGGCATGAGACCATGACCATTCGACGCGGAATTAATTGTAGAATGTTGTAGGCTATTCATTTTTTGAATTCCATCAACCCTTTACCATTTTTTTTTTATTTACGCGCATCCACCCACGCACACCCACGCACTCCCACGCATCCACCCACGCACTCCCACGCATCCACCCACGCACTCTCACGCATCCACCCACGACCTGCCACGCATCTACCCACCTACTAAACAAACATTTTAAAGAATAAGATTTCATTTAAACAGTTATAACAAAAGAAAAACGAATGTGCTTTAGAGTACACAATTGAAGTAATACATGTATACATGACACTTAACGTTTAAACAGTTGTTTTTTTTACAATATTAC
Source organism: Elymnias hypermnestra (assembly GCA_015832385.1). NCBI lineage: Eukaryota > Metazoa > Arthropoda > Insecta > Lepidoptera > Nymphalidae > Elymnias > Elymnias hypermnestra. The sequence continues at coordinate 2,752,170 of JACTOM010000935.1, read as the reverse complement.
TGCGATAACTACATTTCTTTTGTGTTCATTTGCTGGGCACAGGTCTTCTTACTCAGAGATAAGAGGGACTTCCTTACTCACAAGTTACAAGGTTTTTAGAGCATCGAATAAAAATAACCCAGAATTACTCGCAAAGTATACAGGTTTTCACAATGATTTCCTAAACCGAAAAACGATAAGGCCTTCTCTTTGTCAGTGATTTACATAGTTTAGACCACCTTTTTTATTGTTATGTTTTATATCATGTAAAATAAAGAGTAAATAAATAAATGATGCTTTAAAATGCACAATCAATCGCCTAAATTTCTTTTTATAAAAAAACTTAGTAGTACTTGTTATATTAGTTTTTCAAAGTTTGGGTTACATTTCCAAAGTGATTTTTATTCCAAATTCTTATGTAGTTTGTACCTTTCTCATTATTTCGTAGTATAGTGTTAAATTAACCGCAGTTTGCGAGTTTTAGTGCTAATAGGCTTTCGATATGGCCCAACGATGTTACATATTTCGTGCGAACCGTATCGGACGTTACGAAATTGAGGTGGTAAAAAAAAATTCATCGATTGTTACAGGCATGCTAATTTGAACGTTGCCAAACGGATTGCATTAATAACAGAACTAGACAACCTCCGTTACGAATTATCATAATTATTTCACGTAATAAATACAGAAAAACGTCGAACACCACTAAAAACATCAACAATACCTCGATCAGCTGTTTGCAAGTTGGCATCAGTCTGTCTGAATAAATATTCCGTCACACAAGGAAAATTATTGTGTCAATATTTATAATTTATTATTGATTTATCTGTCTGTCTGTTAAAGACACCAAATAATCATTTACATAAGCCATCTCGTTGGTAATCAGAAAATATTAGGTGTCCACATAAAAAACTCAATGTTTATTTGTTATGAAGCTTTTAGTAAAGGTTAAAAACGGTAAATGGCAGCCTATTGATATCCCACTGCTGGGTATAAGCCTCTTCACTCATAGCAACCCCTTTAAATAGATAAAATCGTTATTAGTGAGCGCTTACGTCGTAAAAGTAATACATATCTAATTTCAATTCAATTTACGCAAATACGTTTGATGGCTTCGTGTTGATGACCGATTATCTATGACCTATCTATATCCTACTGTATCTTCATTATATTATATCATGATATAACCTTTATTTAATAAACTAAAGTGATAAACCTTTTAATAATGTGAACGCTTGAATATCATGCTCGCCAATGAGTTTGTTGATTGTTTTTTTCTCAGTACAGGGTGCAGAGTTTCTCTTAAGAAGATATTAGTATACAATACAATATAAAACTTTACTTTACACCCAATACATAAAAAAAAACAATACCATTAGGACATAAACATATACATTATGGAGTACAATTGGCAGTCTTATCGCTGAATAGCGAGCTTAACAAAAATGCTTAAAAGGACACATAAAATAGAAGCCGAAAGAGGTGTACTACATCCATTTACAACTAATAATAATAACACTCATAGTATTTGTCTGATATAAAAGAAATGAGACCTAAGACAAAACCTAACAGTACATTAAAGTAATTAATTTTCGTTTTACGTAAACAATTGTTAACAGATAAAAAACGGTATTGAAATATCTCTAGATAAATTCAATTATCTCTTCTTATAAAAATTAATAGCTTTAGTTAAACGGATTTGTAATTTTAGTCAAAATTACTTCTGCAAATGTACTTGTTATATATATAAGTGGCACAAGATTTAGAGAGCTGATGGCTCAATACAGAGGTTACGCATTAAGATTTGTAAACTTAATCTGTTAGAAAAATACATTATAATATTTCGTCTGTCGCTGCAAGTAGCAATTTTATCGCAGACTCATCTTGATGTTGGTTATTTCGGATTTCTTTTTTTTCATAAAATAAAAGTAGCTCTCCTTATAAAATAGTGTGGTGCAGCTATCGACTCAGGGACATTTGTGCAGTCTGGGGACGTCACCTCCTGGTGGCGCTGATTGGCGGTGATCTCTCGCTTGGGAGCATTATAGGTGCGATCCTCTGCAATGAAAGGAATTGGGTAGGAGTATCCTATTTCTCCAAGACCGTAGTCTCGCTTAAGGAAGCCCAGGAGAGAGGAAGAATGCAGCGGATTCTCTCTTTCACGGCTGCAGGAAGCAAGTTACCAGCTGGCTCGTGTTTGCGCGCCTCCTCCCGTCTCCTTGAATCCTCAGTTGGAATCATCTGAGGTACCAGAGACGAATGCGAAAGTTAAACTACTGGATGAAGAGTCCTGATCTGTAGGCCGGGGTTCGTGCCTAAATGCATTTAACAGCGAAAAAAATATGATAGTGATCAGAATATGTCTAGTTATTTCAGGGATTAAATACATACGTACATAGAATAACGCCTCATTCCCATAGGGGTAGGCAGAGAACACGTCCTGTCACTTGTCACGATCTTTGCATTTCTCCTTTGCTTCTTCATCCTCATTAAACCTTTGATACAACTTCGTGGGTTTAGAGTTCTCTTGATCTGGCCCATATTTAAAATGATCTGGACTCATAAATCATTTTAGTCGGACTGCTTTCATTCATTCTCTCTACGCCCAAACCGTCTAACCATATCTTGCTTTGATACCGTGATACTACTGTTCACCAGAATATCCAGTAAAATTCAGGAATACTCTTCATCCGAGTGGTGGACGCCAAATGTTTGGTGTCCTATTCAGTTGGGGCGCTTCGGAAGCATCTCAATCCCAGGAAGGAGCATCAATCGCTTTCTTTTTGCATCTCTAATATCTCCTTTAAGGCAACTGACTTATGTCAATATATGGTGCCCCTTATCAGCAGCCGCATCACATCAATGGCATGTAGACCGATACTCACGTACTACAATCTATTGCAGGTACTTATCAAAGAAACCGTCTGCAGTAAGCATCTCCATCAACCTTTATCACAACAGAACAAAGCGCCTGGATAGCCAATTGTCCTCCAAGTTTTGAATCAGAGCCTTGTCAGATAGAGTCCTGTTTTTTTACATCTCAACGGCATCGGACTGTTCGTTTGTATTCCTGGCACTTTCCCGGCACTGATAGGCAGCTACAACGACCTTGACGTGGAGCTCCCAGGGGGGATGTCTAATATTTAAGCCACGTGCTGGGCACAGGCCTTCTTACTCAGAGATAAGAGGGTTTTAGAGGATAGACCCACCACTACTGTTACATGCAGTTTCCGTTAAGATAATATAATAATAGGCCTAGTTTCAAAATAAATGCCGTAGAGATGAGAGCGTTGAAAAGTATGAGTGGATTAGAACAGAGTGACAAAGTAAGAAATGTAGTAGAAAAAGTAAGAAAACGTTATGGTATAAAAGAAGATATACTGACTAAAATTGTGAAAGGTATTGAATGAAAGGAGACTGACAAAAAGGATTTATGAGTCAAGAGTGAGTGGGAAGACCAAGGGGAATGTTCCTAGATCAAATTCAAGACATTTTAAATAAGGGCCAGGTCAAGAGTACTCTAAACCGACAAACGTGTATGAAAGGTTTAATGAGAATGAAAGAAGCGAAGGAGATGTGCAAGGATCGTTGCAAATGGAAGGACGTGGTCTCTGCCTACCCCTATGGGAATATGGCGTGATGCTATGTATGTATCTAAGGTTTCACGATTGATGTGATTTAGACGTCAGATTTTGAAGTGTCTGCTGGGTAAAACATTCTATACAGGCGAGGGGTTTACTTAACATAACGTTGACCGGTTTATAAAAAAGTCAGGGCAAGAATTTGTATATTAAACTTGGCATGACTCATACCGGTTCACATTACATGCAGCGACACTGAACTTGGTACTTATTTGCTCACGAAATAATTATATTTTAATAGCAGTACTGCTATAATATTTATTTGTATTTACCATTTGTTTTTTTAATATTGCCGTTTAATATAAGGTATACTTTTTTATTAACTTTTCTGGTTTTAAATAGTTTTTTATAGACAAATAACTTCGATAAATGTATGTATATGCGACGATCGAGTTATTTTCATATGTTACGTAGTTTTAATGGAATAATTTAAATGAAATTATTGATGTAAATAAAAAATTGGGACTTAAATGAAAGAAGATGTTTATAGGCTGTTATTTATGGTGAGATTATCTTTTTCAATTTAGGCTGCAAAGCAGCACTTATGAATGTCAAACTTTTACACACCCATTATTATAAATTATATTTGATATATATACACAAAAATCATTGCAGTTATTATTAAAATGTTTACAATATAATATGCCACCATCAGCTAAGTCCAGGTCCGTTTATCATTAATAAAGTCACCTATACTATAGCAGGCCTTCTCTATAAGGATTTTTTTAATAGCCATGTTAAGTAAAGGATTTGCTGGTCTTAGCTAGTCTTAAGAAGTCTGATTGTAGTTTTTCTTTTCTCCTTGTATTATACATGTGACAATCAGACTTCTTTTTGACTAGATATAAATGATAACGTTTGTAAAAAAATATTTATATATATGTATACTGACTGAAATGTTAGAATACCGGTTTCCTTAAACTAGCTTTTTAATGAGTCACGGGGTCTTTTACCAAAAACTGCTCTTTTTGTAGAATAATTATTTTTTTGCCTCCACTGCTGATCCCCATAATAATATTCCATATATCACGAGACTGTGGAATTGAGTCTCTTGACATTTGGCGTAGTTACTCCTGTCACGACGTAGACGCACACTGATAATGGGTCTACCAATATTCCCAGGGGATCGGGTATGTAAGTGAAAAGCTCAATTGACGACCATTGCTATGGTAACTGTCGCTGTTGTAAGCGTTGCTATGGTAACCGTCGCCATGGTATACGTTGCTAAAGGGTTTTACAACTAGATTGTAATTAAAATGGACACAATGAGAATGGAAGATAATAATGAGATAGAGAGAGCTAATAATGAGAAAGGAAGAAGCGAAGGAGATATGCAAGGATCGTGGCTAGTGGAAGGACGTGGTCTCTGCCTACCCCTATGGGAGTAAGCCGGAATTTCATTCTCATTAAACCTTTCATACCAGTTTGTCGGTTTAGAGTACTCTTGACCTTGCCCTTATTTAAAATGTCCTGGATTTGGTCTAGGAACGTTCGCCTTGGTCTTCTCCTTCCAACTTTCGCATTCATTCTTGACTCATAAATCCTTTTTGTCAGTCACTACATCTTCTTTTATACCACAAGGTTCTCCTCTTAACCGATTATCCAATTCAGACTACCATCTAGTGAAATCATAGTATAATTATTAAAATATAATATTTAGCCTAACCTAAAAAACGATATGCGAATTTAAATAACAATTCGCACAAACAAAACCAATGCTAATAGAAGTTTCATAAGCAAATGTTCAAATTAAATATTATATGTTGTGAGTAATGATAAATAATCATTTTGGGAAGCTTATTATAAATCAATTTAATATGCTAATGGCACGTTTTGTATCGCATATTGACACAATTTACATTTATCGACTTTTAACTAGTGGCAATTTGTATTTTTTTTTTATTAGACACAATTCAATTATCTACATATTTGTTTATAATACACTATTAAGTTCTTGTATATATTATAGAGATAATATTAAAAGGATAAATAAACCTCTTGTGCATCTATATATATAAAAATCAATTGCTTTTCTTTGACGTATATATACGTCATGATTGACTAACAGATTAAGATCTCTATGTTAAATAACTTTTTACATAACCCAGTTTAGAAGACGTCTCTATGCATACTCGATAATACAACCTTGGACGTATATATACGTCATAATTGGTTATTAGATGTATGTTAGATTAATTATGAACGTAACTCATTTTTGAGGACCTATCAATAACGTCCTACCTAGAATCGATATTGTTTAGCTTTGACGCATATATTCGTCATGTTCAGTTAACAGTTTAAGATAATGTTAAATTAATTGTATATATTAGACATTGGAACAAAGGCTTAAATAATAACATATCACCAAATGTACGTAGATAATAACTTGAAAAGTTAATTGTAAACAAACCATATTTGTATTTTGTGTTTATAAAATAAAACTGAATACACAAAAAAAAAAATTTAGTGTCATTAAAACTTAAGAACGGCTGTACTTTTATTTGTACGGCTGTAATTTGGCTAATTTTGGTTTTCAAATATTTGTGGAAGTCCAAGGAAGGTTAAAAAGGTGAGTAAATATGAAAGAGATGCTTGGATTATAGTAAAAAAAACAACTTCTCTTTCCCTTAGAAACTATTCCTACCTGTCAGATATTCTTCGAGTCGTTTAGAAATCAATAAAAGCTAAAAGTGAGGGTAAAATTTAGGGATGAATCGCGTCACGAATATTTGCATCGCTTTTTATGCGAATTCGTTTTGAGGTTAGGTAGTTTTAATATTTACAAATAACATGTGGCATTTTAACTTCCCACTCAACATTTAATAATTTAATATACTATTGTTCATAAAAACAAAAACATTTCATAAATTCTGTTTTCTTCTATTATAACAAAATTTAATTTATTATTATTAGTTAATTTAATTAGTATTGGCCACACAAATATGACTGCCTCATTGGTCTAGTGGTTAGCATGTTCGACTACAGACATGAGGTCCTGGGTTCGAGTCCCGGGTCGGGCCAATTCAAAATCAATATTGAGTTTTCTATTAAGATTTTCTTAATATTTGCCCGAAGTTGGGAAGTTGGCGGTGTGATCCACCCCCGTGCCTCGGAGAGCACGTTAAGCCGTCGGTCCTGCGCCTGATCTCTCTCCGGTCGTGTCGGATT
>JACTOM010000935.1:2617441-2744988 GCA_015832385.1 Elymnias hypermnestra | reverse complement strand
AAAACAAATGCAAGTGTGGACTAGACCTTACTGTTTCGCATTTACTAATCGATTGCCCCTTATATACTAATGAAAAGCAATTAAGCGCCCTAAGCAATAATTTAAAAGGTTGTTTGAATGAGGATTATATAAATACTATAAAGTTTGTAAAAATGATTAATATCTATAAACTGTTGTAAATGTTATTCTAGGCATCGTGGTCGCTAATGACCTTAGTAATTAAAAAGCGACCTAAAATAAATAAATTTAAAAAATAATAATAATAATTAATAATTTTTTAATTCGTCATTTGAGATTTCAATATATTATTTATATTAATGAAATTCCTGACATATCTTCCTCTTCCCCTCCCTCTAAGTCTGGGAAATCTAAAGTTTTAGATTTGTATAAATATAAACACGATTTAAAAATTCGTTTGCCAAAGAAGTTTCACTTCTGACACGTGTACTGAAACAAAAGTGCATTGGTTTATAAACGTCAAATGTTTGATGTTAGTTTCGTCGTTCAGAAATCAATCAATAATATTTTAGTGACTTTGAAATCTGGTCGTAAAAGTTGCGTTTTAAAGCAATTAATTTTTTATATTCATTTAAAATAGATTATGTGACCCAGATTTAAACAAAAAACGACTCATACTTAATATATAGTTAATTAAAGAGGGAGTAAATATTTAAAATAATATAAACACGCACAAATATCAAATATATTCAGGACTCACTCATTATTAAACTAGAATCAATTATACTAAAAACCTACCTACGTACCTTTATGTATATATATATATATATATATATATACATAAAGGTATATATATATATAGGTATGTATATATATATATATATATATATATAAAAACCGCGCAAATTTAATTCATAGGAATAATTAGATTCCTGTATAATTTTTATTTATTTTTAGATTTAGATAAAAATATATTCATAAATCACTTATTTAAACTATAAGAAACGAATGGCACGTTACCTAATTTTGTATATATAAAATAATATAAACACGCATTAATTACAAGCATTGTAAAATTTTATGCAAGTTTTTTAGAATTAAAAAAAAATATATTCAGAAATCACTTATAATTAAGTAGTATGAATTGTAATAAAAATTAAGTATTTAATACAGCTACTTTTGTTCTATACTCATTATCTAATTTTATATGTATTTAAGAAATAGGCATCGATTTAAAATAAAAATAAATACACACAAATTTAAAGAATAGTAAAGTTTACCTGTATAAATTTGTGCTATTTATTTTAAGATTGAAACGAATTAGAATAAATTCATAACTCACGCCTATAACAAATTATAATGAATTAATTATCAATATACTTTGCCAATAGACCAAGAGACGAACAAATTTAAGTTTAAACACAAAGACCACATGAAAGTACTTTTCCTCATAGGAAACGGTATGAAAATATATTTAAAACTCACTCATAATGAAATTAGAAATACTTAGAAATTACCTACCTTTTTATTTTAAATAATATAATCATGAATATATCAATCTTAGTAAAGTTTATATGCGTAATTATGTGCGATTTTTATTTAACTTGTTAATTGATAGAAACAAATATAAATACAGATAAATAGATACATAGAAAATATATGCATTATAAATAGAAAAAACCTATGCTGTTTATATATATATGAAATTTAATTAAAATATATTCATAACTCACTCATATAAACTATAATTAATTAATACAATATAATTTTTTTTTATAATATAATAGAATAGGTAATAATTTATCTATAATTAATTAAGAATCACCTACTGTTGTTTTTATAAAATAAAATAAACATGCATATGTTTAAAGGATAGTAAAATTGTGTGCAATTTATTTACAGCCATAACTCACGACTATTATTAAATTTATAGTTAAGTTTACATATATAAATCATACGGGAATACATTCCCTAATAAGAAATAGTATAAAAATATATTCAAAATAAACTACAATAAGTTATAATAAAAATTATGTACCATTGTATATAATTAAATAATAAGAAAAGGCACAAATTTAAAGCAAAGTGTAGATACTTGTATAATTTTGTGCTATATATTTGTAGATTTAAATAACTATATTTATAACTCAATAATATTAACAATAAGAAATGAAATGTTACCTAATTTTGTATATATAAAATAATATAAACACGCATAATTTATAAGCATTGTAAAATTTTATGCTATTTATTTGTCGATTTAAAACATAATATTTCCATATCTTACGACTATATATTCCCTAAAAAGAAATGGTATGAAAATATATTCAGAACTCACTTATAATTAAACTAGAATTAATTGTAATAAAAATAAAGTACCTGTGTATATATAATAAAATAATAAAAAAAAACGGCACGAATTTAAAGAACTCACTAGTATAAACTACAAGAAATGGAACGTTACCTAATTTTGTAAATATAAAATGATATAAGATTTTTGATACGAATATATCCATAAAACACGACTAAACATTCCCTAAAAAGTAATAGTATGAAAATATATTCAGAACACACTCATATTAAAGTATAAGAAATGAAACGTTACCTAACTTTATATGTATAAAATAATATTAACACGCATAAATTACAAGCATTGTAAAATTTTATGCAAGTTTTTTAGATTTAAATAAAAATATATTCAGAACTCACTCATAATTAAACTAGAATAATTTGTAATAAAAATTATGTATCTTTATATATATATATAAAATATAATACAAAACCGCATAAATTTAAAGCACAAGAAAGTGTAGAAACTTGTATAATTTTGTTTTATATGTTTGTAAATTTAAATAAGAATATATCTAAAAATTACGACTTTACATTCCCTAACAAGAAATGCTATGAAAATATATTCAGAACACACTCATAATTAAACTAGAATGATTTGTAATAAAAATTATGTATCTTTATATATATTTAAAATATAACACAAAACCGCATAAATTTAAAGCACAAGAAAGTCTAGATACTTGTATAATCTTGTTCTATAAATCGTGAATATACATTCCCTAAAAACCAATGGTATGAAAATATTTTGAGAACTCACTCATAATTAAACTAGAATTAATTATACTAAAAACTACGTACCTTTATATATATATAAAATTATATAAAAACCGCGCAAATTTAATGCATAGGAAAGATTAGATACCTGTAGAAATTTTATTTATTTTTAGATTTAGATAAGAATATATTCATAAATCACTTATAAGAAATGAATGGAACGTTACCTAATTTTATATATATAAATAATATAAGATTTAAATTAGAATGTATCCATAAATCATGACTATACTTCCCTAAAAAGAAATGGTATGAAAATATATTCAGAATTCACTCATAACTAAACTAGAATTAACTGTACCTTTATATATATAAAATAATGCAAAAACCGCACAAATTTAAAGCATAGAAAAATAGTTGTATAATTTTGTGCTACATATTTTTATATTTAGATATATATAAAATATATAAAAACAATTAGATACCTGTATAATTTTTATTTATTTTTAGATTTAGATAAGAATATATTCATAAATCACTTATTTAAACTATAAGAAATGAATGGAACGTTACCTAATTTTATATATATAAATAATATAAGATTTAAATTAGAATATATCCATAAATCTTGACTATACTTCCCTAAAAAGAAATGGTATGAAAATATATTCAGAATTCCCTCATAACTAAACTAGAATTAAACTATGTACCTTAATATATATAAAATCATACAAAAACCGCACAAATTTAAAGCATAGAAAAATAGTTGTATAATTTTGTGCTTTTATATTTAAATAAGAATATATTCATAACTCACGACCATATATTCCCTAAAAAGAAATGCTATGAAAATAAATTCAGAACTCACTCATAATTAAACTAGAATGTGTTATTATAAAACTACGTACCTTTGTGTATGTAAAACAATATAAACACGCACAGATATAAAGCACAATAAAGTTATATATATATTCACAGTTCACAAGTTATGTTCTTTGTCGTTCGCTTATGTGTTAGTTCGTACTCAACCACTGTCGTTATAGCACTGAGTGAAACTGTGGAATGCCTGCGCGAACGCACGCTTTGGAGTAAAACCGTTCTAACGAAAAATAACCAATCTATTCAACATAACGCAGATTTCATTAAGGTTAAGGATATATTTGGTAGCAAAACGAAATTATCGTTAATCAATGCGTTTTATTGCATTCATGATAATGTAATTGTTGGTATTGGGAGCGTGTGAGCATCTGATAGAAACGTAGAGCTCGTTGAGAAAATACACCTATTTCCTAAGACAATTGTTAAAAGACTAGCTTTACTTGGAGATTTCACTGATTTGTATTTCCCGAAACCGTGGGAATATGGAGAAATCCGTGAAAATCGTAAACGTATGCCAATTAAACAAACGAAATCAAAATTTACTCAATACCAACATCAAGTGGACACTTGAGCTTTCTTTTCTATAAGCCATATGTATTTCTATAGTAACACCGCCTACCTTCTCTCTCTCTCTTCTTTGACTGTCTCCCTAACCGCAAGGGTTGTCATGAAGAGATCGCTATGTAGCGATAAGACCGCCCAATTGCAAACGAAATTTAGTTAATTTTAAGTTGTTGTATTTTTCTTTTGTCCTATTTCTGTGGTGTTCAATAANAGTATACATCTATCTTTCTATCTATCTATATTCCAGTATTAATGTGTATATATCAAATATGTTCATGTATGTGACAATATATATAATATAGTGTTGTAGCAGCCTTTTAACGTGCCACTGCTGGGCACAGGCCTCCTCACTCCGAGGAGCGAGGGTTTTTAGAGCATACACCCACTACGCTGCTCCACTGCGGATTGGCAGGCATAGTACACAAGTGCACTCTCTATTCCTTCACTCTCATAGTCCGATGTGACGGGAATCCGACACGACCGGAGAGAGATCAGGCGCAGGACCGACGGCTTAACGTGCTCTCCGAGGCACGGGGGTGGATCACACCGCCAACTTCCCAACTTCGGGCAAATATTGAGAAAATCTTAATAGAAAACTCAATATTGATTTTTGAATTGGCCCGACCCGGGACTCGAACCCAGGACCTCATGTCTGTAGTCGAACATGCTAACCACTAGACCAATGAGGCAGATATATATATATTAGTCTTTAGTTTAATTATTATTATATTTTTAACAGGTCCTGTAGCTTTAGATAGTATATAAGGATAGATTAAGATGTATCGGGCTGAGTCTGTGGCGGTACCTGGACTAGAGATCCAGCTAAAAATCAGCGCTGCATGGTCTCCAAACTGTGTAGCATAAATCCTGAGCTGGGTCAATTTTCTAGGTTATGCCACACATCGCAGGGTTTTATACAATGTGATGTGTGGCATAATTCATTGGATTAATAGTTTTGAGGATCCAAGAGCATGGTGATGAGTGACTGTTTGTTTTTCATGTATTTATATCTACTAGATATTCAAAAATGTGATATTCGTGTAGTTCCCGATCCCGTGGGATAATGAAAGCATCAGATTATAGTGAGCGTCTGATTGCATAAAAAGACTGTTTTCAAATGAGTCTGACTATTATTGAAGTGAAACTTCTTTAGGCGCGTGAGAGTAAAATTTTTACGGATGCAACGCGTGCACGTCACGAAGATGTGCAGCGTTTTTATGCTAATTCGTTTGAAGGTTAAGTAGTTTAATATTTACAAATAACACTTACTCATTTTTATTTACAATTAATTTGGTATTTCATTGAATTATTTGTTTTAATTTTTGACAATTTTAATATTTTAATGGCAATTAAATTCCTAATATATCTTCCTTCTTCCCCCCTTCTAGGTCTCGGAAATCTAAAGTTTTAGATTTGTATAAATATAAACAAGACTTTAAAATTTGTTTTCTAAAGAAGTTTCACTTCTAACGTGTGTGCTTTGAAGCACGCACTTTCGATTTATGGAGGCGTAGTGATGTATAAGCGAGTTGTTTGTACGTATCTATATAAATATCCAAGATAAATATATTTGGATATTAACCAGCAAAAGAAATACAGAGACGAGTTCCACTTGCTCGGAATAAATATTGGAGTTTCAAAGATATGATGAAATATAAACAAGTAGCAGCCCATTAATAACCCAAAGCTGGGCACAGGTCTCTTAAAACCCTCGCTCCTCGAAGTGAGGGTTTTAAGAGCATAGATCCACCACTTTGCTCCACCGCGGATTGGTAGGCATAGTACACAAGTGCAATATCTATTCCTTCACTCTCATAGTCCGATGTGAGGGGAATTTGACACGACCGGAGAGGGGTCAGGCGCAGGACCGACGGCTTAACGTGCTTTCCGAGGCACAGGGATGGAGTACACCGTCAACTTCTCAACTTCGGGCAAATATTGAGAAAATCTTAATAGAAAACTTAATATAGATTTTGAATTGGCCCGACCCGCGACCCGAATCCTGTGGACCTCATGTCTGTAGTCGAACATGCTAACCACTAGACCAATGAGGCAGTAGTAGTATTGGTAATAATTTAATATAATTGACTTTCTTATTTTATTATAATTATAAATTAACGGATTTCAAGTTATTGTAATAGCATGAATTATTTGTAAGGTTATCATTTAAGGCAGTAGAATAAAGGCTTATTTTACTTTATTTTGTTATGTATGTCGGAGTGCAATAGTCTGTGGAACGCTGGCGCCATCTGTCTATCGGCGTGGGGCAGAGTCAATAAGTGACAATCCGGCGCACGTCTCTCCAGTACCCTGGTGCCGGCCCGACGGTGCAGTCGACTTTTGAATCTGTCGCGTTCCCGGCTATTATTATTAATGAGTTTGTGTAAATTGATATCGGGAACATTAAGTGATTGAACATTACAATCCGAGTTAATTAATAAAGTGTTTGATTGCACCAACATACCCATCAACGCTCACAGAATGGTAATTGAATTATTACAGTAAACTGTCATTATTTTAACTGCTCTAAATTTCTCTCTAATAAAACAAAAAACAATCATTAAAATCGGTCAAGCTGCCACTGAAGAGTTCGATAATACAGTGATACGAGATATTTATATATTACATTATTTTATTCATGTAATAAAACCTTTAGTTCACCAATAGAAATTACGATGACAATAAAACGGTTGTAAAACACGGAAAATTGACATTTTATGATGCCTATTGGTGGTCCATATTGCTTGTTTTTATTATATTTTTATGAGGTGTCCTCCATATATAAAACTAGGTAAACCATGCAATTTCGCTCGTCACATGTGAGAGACCAAATATTAATACCAAAAAAAAGGTTATAATGAGCCGTTATATGGTAAACATAAGCGCTCTTTCGTCAATAATGCTAAAAGAGAAAAGGTTTTAGTGAGTTGACAGTAAACGATAAACATATACATAACACGCCTCATTCCCGTAGGGGTAGGCAGAGACAACATCCTTCCACTTGCCATGATCCTTGCATATCTCCTTCGCTTCTTTCATTCTCATTAAACCTTTCATAGAAGTTTGTTGGTTTCGAGTACTCTTGACCTGGCCCTTATTTAAAATGTCCTGGATTTGATCCAGGAACGTTCGCCTCGGTCTTCCCCTTCCAACTTTCGCTTTAACTCTTGACGCATAAATCCTTTTTGTCAGTCTCCTTTCGTTCATTCTCTCTACGTGCCCAAACCATCTAAGCATACCTTTCTCAATTTTAGTCACTACATCTTCTTTTATTCTACAACGTTCTTTTATCACATTATTTCTTACTCTGTCACTCAATTTTAATCCACTCATACTTCTCAACGCTCTCATCTCTACCGCATTTATTTTACTTTTGTGATTCTTCTGCCATACCCAACTTTCACTACCATACATAAGTGTTGGCACCAACACTCCAGCATGCACTGCCAGTCTAGCCCTTTGAGACACCATCTGGCTATTCATAAAGGCGTGCAGAGCACCATTTACCATATTCCCTGCATTCACTCTCCTTTCAATATCACTTTCACATGTTCCATCTTTTGTAAATTTAGATCCCAAGTATACAAATTCTTTCACCTCTTCCACTTGTTCCCCATCTATCAAAATATTGCCATTCGTCATGGATTCATCTCTTTCAAAAAGCATAACTTTCGTTTTGTTTACGTTCACTTTCATTCCTTTCCCTTTCAATGCTTTATTCATAATATTTACCATCTCCTGTAGCTCATTAGCAAGTATTTGCAAGTATTACTTGATCATCAGCGTAGAGTAAACTTTTGATGAGTAATTCGTTCATTCTTAACCCATACATACTTTCTTTTAAATCTGTCAAACAGTTATCCATGTCGACTCCATCTACGCCCCGTTTATTCTAACACAAGCACTAGAACTCTCATAAAGAGACTTCAACACTTGAATTAGACAACCGCTCACCCCATACGTAGACAACGTTGACCACACCTCATTCCTCACCCCTCAAAAACAATGAATATCCCCCGATTTTGTAACACTTTTCTTTAATACTCGACTCCTATCAATCGTAACGTGATGTTATTTAACGTCTAACTTTCCTCAATAAATTGGCTATCTAACAATAAACTATTTTTTTTAATTTTAAGCACTGGTTCCTGAGTTTATCACGTTTAACAAAAAAAAGAAAAACTTCCGCTTTATAATACTATTTGATTTTACCCCAAAATTCACATGTAATACACCTTTTTGTTTAAATTGATATATAATTATAACACGTGATTGTTTTCAATGCTAGACTATATATGATAACCAGAAGATATCCGCGAATTTGACCGATATTGATTGAAATTTGGATATTATGAAAACATTTGATCGTAATCGTATTTATATGATTCCAAGACGAGTCCATGAGTGAATTCATTATATCTATTAATCATTGAGCTTGTATTTAATTACGTTTCTTAACCATATATCTAGGAAATGAATGTCGTGTCAGTGTTTGTTATCGTTGTCTTCCGAAAAAGCTATATTTTACGCTGGTAAAAGCTTTTATAAAGCTTTTTATAAGCTGGTAAAGCACAAACCCCAACCTATGGGTCAGGAGTGTGGGCTTCGCTAGCAAGAAGGCGTCGCAATACCCACTTAAACCCAGCAGAACTCTCTTTATCCATGAATTAGACACCAGCGGTTCAACTTTCGTATTCATTCCTGGTATGCCGAATAACACCTTTATTGGTAAAGAACTTATACGAAAATTTTATGGATCAATACAATATTTATTAATATGACAATAAAAATAAGATTGGTTAGTCACTGATGCTTAAACTAGTTTACCTTGTACTAGGCATCAATTGCCTTCCCTCTTTTACAGACTATTCTGTTCAAATAGTAAGCTTACAGCAAATAAATTAAGATCATCAAAAAAAATAAATTGTATTTGTCTTGATGTGGCAACATGTGATGGGGTGTGTGTGCGTGTGTGACTTTGTATATTTGTTTGTTTGTGTGTGTGTGTGTGTGTGTGTGTATGAATGAATTAATCCATCTGGGGATTCATGGAAACGGGAGGACTGACATAATATGACGCTGCCTTGTTTCCCGCCTACTCCGGCGATGTGATGCTCCATTGCAATCTCCGTTTCTGGTTCGTGGGCTTCCTTCGATAAGACCTACCGACTCACAGAAGATATTTGTAGCAGTAAGCGTATTGGCGACAATTCCGGCGTACAATCTTCTTCAGGGCAATCTAAATCCCCCAAGGTGGCCAAAAATCTTCCTAACGAGACGTGGGACTAAAGAAGCAAAATGTGCCTGGAAACCCCAACGGCCATCTAGCACTAGATATTTTATCTGGGCTTTAACCCCTTTAGTTCACGATACACCGTTAACGTTGCCTCTCGTGGTTGACACCTTTGAGGCCCGTAGAAAAGCAACGCCTCCGTCTTGGTGGTGAAAACTTTCTGAAGCTGGATTCTTGTCCATCACCATTGCGAGAAAACTTTACCTTATGAACTTGGCTTATGAATTTTTCTGCGTATAGGAAATACAGCATTTTGTAAAGTATTTTTTATCTTCCCAATTGCGAAAATATTTCTAAGTCATAAGTACTTCTAAGTAAAAGAGGACAAGATCAAAAATAGAAAAGAGAAGGATTATATCAAGGTCGCGGATAGAGCCAATATTGCGAAGTATTCTAGTTTAAGATGGTACAGCCATATACTGTGAAGATCTGACGAACGTGTTGTCAAAAAGTGTATTTCCAAGACCCTCAGAAAAAAAGAGAGTGAAAGCGGAAAACCACATGGTTGACGAGGATCCATAGAGGCAGGTTCGCCAAACAAAGTGTCTCGTGGTTGGGAGGGCCAACCTTGCATAATCGGTAAAAGGCAAGTCCGATGATGATGATAAGCAAGGTAAGTAGCAGCCCATTAACGTCCCACTGTTGAGCACAGGCCTCCTCACTGATACGAGATAGGGTTATTAGAGCATAGACCCATCACGCTGCTCCACTGCGGATTGGCAGGCATAGTACACAAGTGCACTCTCTAGTCCTTCACTCTCATAGTCCAATGTGACGATAACCCGACACGGTCGGAGAGAGATCAGGCGCAGGACCGACGGCTTAACGTGCTTTCTGATGCACGGGGGTGGTTCACACCGCCAATTTTTTCCCAACTTCGGCCAAATATTGAGAAAATCTTAGTAGAAAACCCAATATCGATTTGGAATTGAGCCGGCCCGGGACGCGAACCCAGGACCACATGTCTGTAGTTGAACATGCTAACCACTAGACCAATGAGGCAAGAGAACTGATAGACGCAGGTTTGGCAAAAAAAAGTGTCTCATGGTTGAGAGGGTGACCCTGCATAATCGGTAAAAGGCGAGGCCGATGATGATAATGATAAGTACTTCTTAGCAATCAAAGTCAAGGGCATAAGCTGGTGTGGATATATAAACAGTAAAAAATGATCTAAGCAAATTATATTTCGTCATAAAAACTGCAAATTATGCAGTTAAATTATTACGGTCGGATATAAGTTTTATTGACATTGTAAATTAAACAGGGAATTCTTTTGTGATTTGTTATTCTTTGTTTACTTGAAATGTGCTAAACTTATAAAATATAATCCCTAATTTATGATTCCGAATATTCCCATAACTTTATTGGATACATATATTTATTTATGGGCAACTTTTAATGGCATAGTAGTAAAAAAAATCGTGTTTGGGCCTTTAATGTAACTAAAATACACTTAAAATATATATAAATGATTTAACATACCACGTGAAAGACTCGAGATGTGCCACGAGTGTGGGTGTGCCGTTGACACGGCCCAACACACGCTTGATGCTTGCCCAGCCTGGACTGTTCAGCGTGCCACGCTCGAGGCGGTTATTGGTGCGGACCTCTCGCTCCCCACCGTCATTAGAATGATGGTGAGCAGCGAGAGAGCATGGTGTGCTACGCTCTCCTTCTGCGGGGATGTCATGACGCGGAAGGAGATGGCAAAACGATTGAGGGAGGCGAACGTGACCACTTCGACCGTTCGCAGGAGAAGGCCGGGAAGGAGGCGAGAGGCCCACGATCGCAGTCTCCCTCCTTAGTGGTGACCTTTGGGTAACGGAAGCGGGGTCCGTTGCCCAACAAAGAAAGGTCCCGCGAGGTGGTTGGTGGCTTGCCAGGTGCTCCAGGCAATCCACCTTCGGAGTAAGTTTTGGTCATTGACCTAGTTCGGCTTAAGCAGGCACATCGCTGGGTTTTAGCCGGTATGAGTCCGGCATACCCTGGAACATCCTCCCGAGTATTCCAGGTATGCACGAGGATTTTCCAGAGTTATAAAAAAAACTACGTGAAAGACAATAATGCTATTTGCTGATGATACATCCTTACTGTTTAAAGAAGATAAAAATACTCAAAATTATGACGATATAAATAGTAATCTTTCTCATGTCTTTTTACTAGAACCCACGGAGGGAGGGCTTCAGCCGCTCGCTTCCTTAGCTTCTCATTCCTCCTTCAGCGAGATGACGGACTCGCAAAAGAAGGCAACCGTCCTCCACCCAACTTCATTGGCGAGCATTACCCCAATTATGCTCTCCAGTGAAAGATCTCCCAACTAGAGACAACAAGGTATGCCGCTGATGTGCCCACCCTAGACACTCCTCTAAGGTATGGTACGCCATATTCACAGGAGCACCACACTCATGACAGGCGGGCGTTTCCTGATGATAGTCCCCGAAAAAGTGTTAGCCAACAGTATTCTTAAGAATAAAGTTAGACATTGGGCTTCATTGTGGTGCCTATAATAAGACTCTGGCAAGTAAACTCAGTCCCGCTGCATTTGCTGTTAGAAAAGTTAGAAAATATACTGATGTTGAAACTGCTAAAATGGTGTATTTTCCTAATTTTCATAGCATTATTTCTTATGGTACACTATTATAGGGCAATGCAGCGGACTTTGAAACTATCTCTATGCCTCAAGATAAAGCAATAGCTGTTATGTATCTATTATGATCACATCCTTCTCTAATAGATAAATTCAAAGAAACATCAATTGTCACAGCACCGTCGCAATATATATTGAATTACATCTTATATACTAATAACACAAGAAATGAAGACAAACTTAAATGTTATGCTAGATTTTAGAGTGAAGAAGGTTCAGAAAGCTTAATCGGATTGAGCATACGCATTTTTAATAAGATACCGCAATCAATTTAGGATTTGCCTCTTCATAAGTTTTAGAAATATGTCAAAAGTATTTTACAAAAGAAATATTATGATCTTGAAGAATATTTAAGCGATAGAAATGTTTCGACTTGATTTTATTTGCACACAAAAGCTCAAGACATTTTAGCCAACAAAACTGTATATAAAACAGTAACTACCGTGTTTCTTGCCGGTTTCTTCTCAGCTGACGATTCAAAAGTACTTTTTGAGCCTACTTGAATAAAAAATGTTATGATTTTGATAGAAAAGTATTGAGAAACCTAATATTTTACCAAATAAGGGAACAGTTGATAAGGGTGCGATTGTTAGAGGTTCTGGAGGCGTCGACGTTGTCACTGTAAACAATTAATTCGGAAGTGAAATCTTTAGAAATTCATGGGCCTTTGTACGCAATAAACTTTGGGTACGCTCGTTTATTATAACTTTGCTTGTTTTGGAAATTATATTGTTCGTTTACAATGGAAACATAAGTCAGTGAAATGGAAAGTCTGTAAATAAAAATAGAGAATTCAGAAACACTTTTATATAAAGAATATACGAGAGAGCTCGTGAGACGTTATATTCTGAAATTTAATTGGGTGAATGTTGCTATTCTTTGGCTAATATATTAATAAAAGAATCAATCATTGAATAAATCAACGATTGATTGCTTGGTGTTACGGCTTTTGTATTTAGATAAAACACTAATTGAATATTAACCGAATAAAAACATATCGTAATAAAATGTATGTAAAACGTTTTATTTCATCACGATTTTATTTGTGTCATCAACTTTATGTTTATTTATGGTAACAAAATAACCTTTTTTTAATATGTTACAAGCCAATACGAGGTATAAAAATTAAGTAATGAGACTGATTACTTAAAAACCGTATATTTGAAAATTATTCCACAACTCTGCCATCCCCTTCAAAGTAGTCCCCTTGGGCAGTTATACAGCGATTCCAGCGCGTCTTCCATGCTTGGTAACATTTCTGAAACGCTTCGATTGGGATGTCCGCGAGTACCCTCGTCACGGCCACCTCGATGTCCGTAAATGACTCAAAATTGGTTCCTTTGACCACCGATTTTCTTTTAGGGAACAGAAAAAAGTCACAGGGTGACATGTCGGGTGAATAAGGTGGCTGTTGCAACACGGAGATTCCTTTAGAGGCCAAATACTGGGACACGCTGTAGGCGGTGTGGCACGGCGCGTTGTCATGATAAAGGATCCAGTTACGAGCGATGTCTGGACGCACCCTGTTGACTCGTTTTCGCAATCTTTCGAGTACTTGGCAATAGTGGACTTGATTCACAGTTTTCCCCGGTGGAACGAATTCTTTGTGGACGATTCCACGGCTATCATAAAAGGCAATAATCATCGTTTTCACCTTCGACTTGCTGATGCGAGCTTTTTTCGGGCGGGGGGTGCGCGGAGACAAACATTGTGAGCTTTGGCGTTTGGTTTCCGGGTCGTATTGGAAAAACCAGCTCTCATCGCCTGTAATAACTCGATCAAGCAGCGTGGGATCGTTTTCCACATGTTCCAAACAGTCTTCTGCGACGGTCAATCGATGCTGCTGTTGCTCCTCAGAAAGGTTCTTTGGAACCATCTTCGCGCACAACTTTTTCATCCCAAAATCGTCGGTTAAAATTTGTCTGACTATTTCACGATTCATACTCAGTTCCGAGGCCAACATTCGAACTGTTAAACGCCCATCTTCACGGATTAATGAGCGAACTCGCTGCGCATTCGCGTCAGACCGCACCTCAACTGGTCTCCCATTCCGCATCTCGTCTTCCACGCTTTCGTACTTGTTTTAAATCATCGTGTACATTTTACATATAATTTTTTATCAAAATATATACAAATATTAAAGATATTTCAACCTATATAGATGTAGATACAAATCTATTCCAGGCAAATAAAAAAAGCTGTCTATTTGTCCCCAAACATCTAATAAACCATTTGATATTAAAAAAAGGACATTCACCGTTAGATATTTGAACTTTGAAAGACAAAATATACTTTTTTTATTGGTTTAGTTCTTTGGGACCGATTAATTAGAGTAAATATAATCTAATTAATCGGTCCCAAAGATTTAAACTCTATCGCATTAAAATAAAGTATTTCATATAATCTTAATATAAGATGCAAACAAACAATAGTAACTTTAAATTTTTAAGTTATTCTTGAATGTTATCGTCAATTGTTGTGGTATTAAAGAAGATGTAGTGACTAAAATTGAGAAAGGTATGCTTAGATGGTTTGGGCATGTAGAGAGAATGAATGAAAGGAGACTGACAAAAAGGATTTATGAGTCAAGAGTGAATGCGAAAGTCGGAAGGGGAAGACCAAGGCCAACGTTCCTGGACCAAATACAGGACATTTTAAATAAGGGCCAGGTCAAGAGTACTCTAAACCGACGAACTTGTATGAAAGGTTTAATTAGAATGGAAAAAGCGAAGGAGATATGCAAGGACTGTCGCAAGAATGGAGCGTGATGATTAAGTACAATAATCTATAAAAATCTGTAAAATGCAGTGTTTTATCTTTTACAAACACTTCAAAATCTAATTCTGGACCCAATTTTCGCGTAGCTAAATTACATTTCAAAGAACTTTGTAACAACGGGACAACACTGACCAATCTCAATCTCACGTGACAGTTATTCCTGGAAACATATGATGTACATAAATCTCAGTCGCTCCACGTCAAACTACATATGCAAGAAGGACTATGAAATAGGGTGACTAAAGTATAATAAATTTCATGCTAGAAAACAGAGAATTTTATATGTTTTAAGGTGTGAAAATTCTAATTTTTTTTAGCATATAATATTGTGAATAAACAAACAAACAAATTTGGACTATAAAATCAATTGTCTTTCGTCAGTCTCCCTAAAACACGAGAGCGGTTAGACTTATTTGACTAATTTTGGTTTTGAATTATTTGTAGAAGTCCATTGAAAGTTTTAAGGTTGAGTAGATATGTAAAAATGCTTGGAATATAGTAAAATCAAACAATTTCGTGTTCCCTTATGGCGCTGCTACACTGCTGTTTAAAATTGTTTATAAACATTAGTCAACATTCTAACAAACATTTGTTTACAATGTTAAAAAATGTTTTCATGTTAGATATTGTTAAAAAATATTCTTAAACAAAATTTATATTAAAGCAAGCTGATGCCGTGGATTCAAGTGTTATAAATGTTTGTAAACATTTTTAAACTGCAGTGTGTCAGCATGTTACAAACGTTTCCTATTTGTTAATAGACATCTACTACAATACCTTTCTTTCTTATTTACACTTAAAAATACATAAAAAGGGTAGCTTAAACTTGAGCAATTAGTATCGCACAATAGGTGGTCTTATCGCTTTGAAGAGATTCCTTTTTGTGAACCTTAAGAAAGGAAATAAAGTTGAAAGAGTTTACGTAGGTGTAAAAGAGAGAAGTAATACTTTACTTCTATTGTTGCGGACGGGAGCTGCGAGCCAAGCGAATCGCCGGTGGCGACTAATTCTAATTGGTCGACCGCCGACGACCCCCTTCCCTCTCTTACCTCAGCACCCGCAATCGCCCTCTCTCCTGCTCGTGCCGCCGTATGTATATGCCGAGCAGGTGAGTTGAATAAAAGGCCTCTCCCAGAGTTGTACGTGACATTTCGCCTTAAACTCCCGAGCTGAGTAGATCCCAGTACTGAGGGCGACTTGTGACCATCGAACCAAGAACTTTGCCGAACAAAAGACCAAAGCACGAACACGGATAACCGAACCTCAAAGACACGAACCGAACCCGCAAGATCGAAGCCCTAAGAACACATACGAGTACAGTCCACTGAACCCGGAGGGATTCTTCAGAACCTAAATCCCTCCCCAACATCTATATATATATTGCTGTTCGTTTGTATCGCCAAAAATCGAGAAAAGATGAACTGATTTGGCTTATTTTAGTTTTGAATTATTTATGAAAGTCCAGAGAAGGTTTAAAAGATTAGTTTATATGAACAAAAGATTTGAATATAGTAAAAACAACGATTTAGCTTTCCCTTCGAAAACTGTATATCAAACATTTGATGTTAATTAAATTTTGAAGCTGAGGTAACCATTTTCGTTATTATATCGTTATTATAGCAAAATAAAATGAAACGCGTTGCTCACACTGACGGTACTCGCTTGATGCAATTGCTGTGCTACCGTTGCTATATCTAAATAAATATTTTGGTATGTTTTATCTATCTATCGGCGTGGGGCAGAGTCACTAAGTGACAATCCGGCGCGCGTCTCTCCAGTTCTCGAGTGACGGTCCGCCAGAGCGGTCGACTATTAAAACTGTCGCGTTCCTAGCTATTATTATTAATGTGTTTGTGTTAATTGATATCGGGAACATTAAGAGATTGAACATTATAATCTGAGTTAATTAATAAAGTGTTTGATTGCACCAACGCCCACAGTATGAATGATCTACACTAATGATGATGTCGGCGGAGAACATAGGGTTCTCCCGTGCTTTATGCATCTTCTCCTTCTCTCTTATTCTCCGACATGTAGATGTAATATTTTGGAGTTAAGCTAAGTGAATAATTTTAAGAAATTTATAATATAATTCCAAGTATGTAGTATCAAGGATCTAGTGTAATCACTTGCATCAATTATATCAATTATGATTAATTGATTGCCCACACTATGCTCTCAATTGAATATATTTATTGCACTTTGCTACTGAGTTACTATGCATACGATGCCACTTATATGGCAACTATAAATCCGGATGGACAACTTGAGGAAATTACATGTGTTATGTTAACATGGAAATGTGAAACAGGTTAGGTTTATAACTGGGAATACTAAGTAGCATTAGACTACCTTCTTACGTGCAAAACTTCTTATATGTACTACTATTATAATGTGACGATAAAAGCGGATCTCAGGAAACGTTTAGAAGCATTTGAGATGTGGGCCTATCAACGCGTGATCAAGATCAGCTGGACCCATAAAGTTGTCAAGGTCTTGCAACGCATGAATTGTCAGGACGAACTTTGGACAACCGTCAAAAAGAATAATGTTGCGTATCTCTGCATCGTTTCTATAACAAACTCCCAGAAGAAGTTACAAAGATGTCTATGAGTAAATTTAAATCTTTCATTTAAAGAAAGCTAATAAAGAAATAATTTAGAAGACAAAAAACCGTGGGAGTGAATGAATTGCTCTATATACATCTTGATATAGAATAAATTTAAAACATATATTGTAATGATGATGACATAAAAAACACACCCGACTGAGTTCGTTGTGGGCTCTTCTCAGATCAGAGCGCGAAGGGAACCCTCGTAACTTTAGATTGTAAGTTGTTCTTTAATGTTATCATCAGTCATTCATTTAAATATTATATGAAAAATAAAAAAGATATTTCACGATTCATAAGTGCTGTAATAGGCCTACTTGAATAAAGATATTTTTGACTATGATTCTGAGACATGACAGACATGGACTCTTACAATTAATAATGGTGGGCAAAGTGGCTGACAGGAGGCGTATAGGTCGCAAGAGGAAGTCCTGGTTGCGCAACATCAGGGAGTGGAAGAGGTCGTGAGTGTCGCTTAACTACTTAGCTTCGTGAGGGTTAAAGGGAGAAATATGGGCAACTGGCTGCCATTCAAAAAAAAACGAATGATACAGTTTTGTGTGGTAGCTACATATCTCCATCCAAAATTAAATTACACCACTGGATAGCTAAAGGATCAAAATATTTATTACGCTAAGTAAGGACTGTAACACATCGTGCACAGCGGAAGGAGAAAGAAGAAGTTAGTTATGTCAACTGCTGGTTGGAATTGAAATATTAATACACCGTATATTCATTATAATTTAATATGCTTAAAGAAAATAAAAAAAAAATGTAGTTATTGATAATTTTGTAATATCCATCTTTGTTAAAATTAGCATATAAGAATGACGTGTGGCACCGATGACAAGGAACTACTAGGCGTAGGCCCTCTAACTCATATGAAAGAGGGTTATAGAGTACAGACCCTTTTTTTTATCGCTGGGAAATGTTTTTACGCACACCGCCGAATCGGAATATGTAAAACAAGCACTTCGACTAGTCGGTAATGTGGGACTCACTGTCTAGTAGAATACCCACTAAAACCCAGCGGGCCCTCGTCATCCTAAAGTGGGACACCAGCGGCTCGCTTGCGCAATCCAATATGGTGTCCCGGATGAAGCCGAATCGAGTTTCAAGTCAGTGGGAGGAGGCGTGCATAGCCGCGCCTTCTACCCTGCCTTCTGCGACGGATTGCAGGGGCGTCAGGAGCCAACTCCCGCTCCCTTTCACGAGCCTCCTTTAGCGAGATGACAGTCTCGCAAAAGGAGGCTACGGCTCTCCACCCTGCTTCGCTGGCTACCATCGCACTTACTATGCAAGCCAGCGAGAGGTCAACTCCAATCAGTGACACCAGAAGATGTCGCTGAGGGTCCCACCCACTACAACTGTTCCACTGAAGGTTTGCAGTTTACACTGATCCCAGAGTTACTCCTGTATTATTCAGCTTTCTTCACGATGTTTTCCTTTTCCCGAAAAATGATAATGATCAAAGTTGTTAAAAACTAAATTTCCTACAATTTTGGTCCAATATAATTTTTCCTATCAAAAACATTTGTGCTATTTGTTCCTCAAATATTACGTCTGTCTCACTTCTCTTTTTTTCTCCGAGTGCTTGATTTTCCTACGTGATTTAGTTTTGTATTGTGATTTTACCCGTAAAGGTTGGAAAGAAAATGTGTGTTACTTGAGGAAACGTTAGGTGTAGACTATCACAATTATCGCACGAAGCAGCGGAATAGTATTAGGACTCACGGTCACAGAGAATGTTGAATCATTTGCATTGCACACGATACAAAGTGGTTTTATTATTGCATGAGTCATGTAACTTAATTTATTTAATACTAGTTAAGCTTGAGTATGATTCACTGTGGCTTAGTCTGATATTACATACAATCAATAATTTATTTTGCTCCTTAACCTTAGAGTAGGCGCGCTGTCGTAAAATTTACGACAACGTTATATTTGCTGTCTTATTTCAAAAAAACATAGGTCTACTTTCAATTTAGTAAATTAAGGAAAACAGGGAAAAGTAAAACAACTAACAGGACCTGAAAATAGTTGAAAATTGGGAATTTGTCGTTTATGTGTTTTGGAAAATAAGACAATATTCGCATCAATGTAGTGCTCTAAATGTGTCTATCTTAGTTCTTTAACAAAATAAAATTATATGCACTAAAATACATTACATTACATACATACATTACAAAGCATCACGCCTTATTCCCATAGGGGTAGGCAGAGACAACATTCCTTCCACTTGCCACGATCCTTGCATATCTCCTTCGCTTCTTTCATTCCCATTAAACCTTTCATACAAGTTCGCCGGTTTAGAGTACTCTTGACCTGGCCGTTATTTAAAATGTACTGGATTTGGTCCAGGAACGTTCGCCTTGGTCTTCCCCTTCCAACTTTCGCATTCACTCTTGACTCATAAATCCTTTTTGTCAGTCTCCTTTCATTCATTCTCTCTATATGCCCAAACCATCGAAGCATACCTTTCTCAATTTTAGTCACTACGTCTTCTTTTATACCACAACGTTCTCTTATCACACTATTTCTTACTCTGTCACTCAGTTTTAATCCACTCATACTTCTACTACTATACTACTACTCATACACATGCATTTATTTTATTTTTTTGTTTCTCCTGCCGTACCAAACTTTTCCTACCATATATAAGGGTTGGCACCAATACCCCTCCATGCACAGCCAGTCTGGCCCTTTGAGACACACTCTGGCTATCCAAAAAGGTGTGTAGAGCATCATTTACTATATTCCCTGCATTCAATCTCCCGTTAATATTACTTTCAAATGGTCTTTTGTAAATATAGATCCCACATATACAAATACTTTCACATCTTCCACTTGTTTCGGTTTTAAAAATATTTGCATATATAATCAATCATTTCGTCCATTTCCATGTTGTATCTGTCAGTAAAACTAAGACTATATTCGTTAATAGATGAGCTTTCGTAAAAAGTACGACATCCACTAGTGTTAAATTTTAGGGTGCATAAAGATATATTCCAAGTAATGTATGAAATACAGTCAATTTCTACGCCATTTATCTTTTTATACTTATTAAATAGAAAGAATCCTTTATTACTTATATGTGAGCTTTCAATATCTGTCTAATACAAAATTCTAAAAATCTGAACCTTTTCTTATAAAACTGACTTTTTTATTTGTAAAAATATGGTTATGCAAATGAATGCTGAATCCCATAATGCTTATCCAAAATTGGCATTAGTTATTCCTAAAACGGTAGCAAACGAATCGCGAACCTGAAGTGGCAATGGGCGGGGCACACAGTCCGAAGGACCGATGGACGTTGGGGGCCGAAGATGCTGAAGTGGCGACCTTGTAGACGTTATAACGTGAGACCTATATCCAGCAGTGGACGTCCATCGATTGAAGCGAAAACGGTAGCTTCACCGATCTATCTATATAGATTTAAGGCTACGACTCTAATAAATATAAAAGCTGTATCAAACCTTGTATAGCAAAGTAGGAAAGGTTAAACAAGGAAATTAATTGCATTAAGTTTATCAGTAAAATAAGTGGTTTACATAAAATCAATATAATATTATCAGTGTATTGTTTCCTTTGTGTACTATTCTAAGCAATTACGTATCTTATTTCATGATCAAGTTCCCTGATGTTATTACTAGCAAATATTTATAAACTTATATATTCTATTTTAATTTTTGAAATGAAACATCTTTACGCGCATAAGGGTAAAATTTGTACAGATGAAACGCTTAATTAGCGTCACGAAAATGTGCAGCGTTTTTAATGCTACTTCGTTTGAAGGTTAATTTTAATATTTACAAATAACTTGAAACACAATATAATAATACCAAATACATTCCTTAATTATCTTATTTATTAAGAAACTACCATTTCTTGTTAGTTTTTGCTAGTTACAATTAATATAATTTAAGTAATTCTAATCATTAATGAAATATTACCACAATTCTACAGCAAATTGGCATCCATTAATATGTTTAGAAATCCACCAATGGGAAGGCCATTGTTTATAAGAATACGATTTAGTCAAATGACGAACCGTACCCTTTATTTGAAATATATCATAAATTATTTTATTTTATATATACTATTATATTTTATCAAGCACTTCTTTTATATGTCAAAATATTTGGCAATTTGTTTTGCTGTGTCATCAAAATTTGTAATTATTTCTTCTTCAGTAATTATCACATGCTAAAGGGGATTAGAAAGAAGTATGCTAAATATAAAGACAATTCAGAAAATAAGACATACATAAACAAGAAATATGACAAAAGCCACTGATGTTTTAAATCATGCCCGGAAACTAAAATGGAAATGGGCAGGCCATGTGGCAAGATTGAAAGATGAGCGATGGACTAAGCGGGTGACACAGTGGAAAGGCCCAATTGGAAAACGAAAGAGAGACCGTCTACGAGATAGGCTGATGACATAGTAAAAACAGCTGGCCAGGGATGTATAGAAACTGCACAAGATAGAGATCAGTGGGCGTCTTTGGAGGAGGCCTTCACCCTTAGTGGGGTTCTTGCCAAATAAGAAAAACAATTAATTTTAAGTTTTCTAAAACCACTTTCTTAGATTCCTCTTATATATTTTGCAAGAAATAAAAAGACTTTTTATTTTATAATTTATTTTTAAGGTTTATTAGAATTAATTTTGATTAATTCCTTTATAACGTTTAATTTTGTCCCCTGCATTTTTATGACAATTATCACGGAGTCGGCAATGTCATACTTTCGGCTCTAGATGCATAATATACTATTACGAACTTATATGCGAAATTATATTATGTTTTTCATATTTGTATAATGTTGAATATAAAATAAAATCTAAAAAAATCGCAATTTCTTTAGGGCTGTGTGTAGCACTGAAGACATCATTAGACGATATCCTCTTATCGCCAATTAAAACAATTTGGTACGATAGTCACGCTACGGCTCTAACGCAACAATTTCGTTAAATACCCACTTTATAAATAAACTTCAAAATACAATGTTTATTTTTTTTACTATGTTGTTATATTGTAACTAGATTTCAAATAAAAAACATGGTGTGTAGCTAAAGCCACATGAATGAAGTGAAAACTTCACGAAAGCGACGTTAATAAGTAATAGAAAAGTACAGATAACTTTGTAAACGTGAGGCGTTCTACAGGGTTTCATTTTAGGTCCCCTGCTTTTTCTAGCTTACGTAAACAACATCCAAGAGCTACTTGGTCTTTTAACACTCTATGCAGACGATACTTGTTTGATATATTTTAGGCCATCTATTGGAACTATCATCAGTGAAACTCAACATCATTTAAAACATTTGTGCACATGGTTTAAATATGACCAATTAACGATAAATGTTTTTAAAAACATCCTACATAAATCTTTAAAGGTAAAAATAAATTAATTCAACAATATCATCCTCTCAAATCCTCTCAATCATCATCCCCCAATACTTAGAATTTATAGTAGCCTAAATTGAACACCTAAGGGGCAAGTTAACAGGAATAGTTGACACCATTAAAAATCTAGCACGATGTATCCCACGTGACTTTCGTTACACTATTTAAACCACATTTAATATACCTGATTGAAATCTGGGGAAGTACAACCAAAACAAGATTAGCTTAAATGCAAACTGCTCAAAATAAAATACTAAAAACTATTTTCCAATATCTACTAATAACCTCTACAGTGATAGAAAAATTAAGAACATACATCAAGTATGTATATACGGCACGTGGATCTGTTTTAGAAAATATATAAATAAAATAGAACTTTCTGGTATAGAAGAAGATATAGTGACTTAAATTGAGAAAGGTATGCTTGGATGGTTTGGGTACGTAGAGAGAATGAATGAAAGGAGACTAGCAAAAGGATTTATGAGTCAAGAATGAATGGGAAAGTTGGAAGGAAAAGACCAAGGCGATCGTTCCTGGACTAAGTCCAGGACATTTCTAATAAGGTCAAGAGTACTCTAAACCGACGACTTGTATGAAAGGTTAATGAGAATGAAAGAAGCGAAGGAGCCAACCAAGGATTGTGGCAAGTGAAAGGACTGTCTTTGCCTAATCTTATGAGAATGAGGCGTATTTAGATACCCAGATCCCTTACGAAGGTGAAAAATTTTATAATGAAACACCTACAGTAATAAAAAATGTAAACTCATTCAATTCATTCCAAACTAAATTAGCTACACAAATAATAAATCATACTAAAACATTTATATGAGACAAATGCATTGGATAAGTAAAAACAGTGAAGAGAAAATGTAACTAATTACACGCGAAGTGTTTATCATAACTATATAGTTTAATTCTCATGTATGTGACTTAAATCCTTTTATGGGTATAAATTTACATACATACATAGCATCACGCCTCATACTCCTTCCACTTGCCACGATCCTTGCATATATGCTTCACTTCTTTCAATGTCATCAAACCTTTCATATAAGGTCGTTGGTTCAGAGTACACTTGACCTGGCCCTTATTTTAAATGTCCCGGATTTGGTCCAGGAACGTTTGCCTTGGTCTTCCCATTCACTCTTATCGCACAAATCCTTTTTGTCAGTCTCCTTTCATTCATACTCTCTACGTGCCCAAACCATCTAAGCATACATTTCTCAATTTTAGTCACTACACCTTCTTTTATACCATCAAGATCTAAATGTTTAAATATCTTTAAACTTAACCGCATAAGTGATGGGAAATTCGAAACAAGATTGAAATCTATTAAGACAGTACAAAGCCGGTCTATATCAAAGACATGTTTTGTAATTTCACCTTGCTTCACTATACTATTAGATCAAAGAAACACGCTCAACTCTCAACGTATTTTCACCGTGCAAAAGTATTACAAAACACCCATTAACGTACGAAATCGAGACCAATACTAATTGAAAATTTTATTGACAAGTAACAATTGAAATTTCGTTGTTGTTGGAAATTTCTTAAGCTATGAAATTATGCAAATATACGTTACGGTTTAAGAGACATGTATTTCATACATGAATTTCACAACGTAACCTTCGCTGTGTACGTGACACTATTCTATCTGCAGGCTTAATTAACCGAAAATGGGCTTAAATGTGACATTTGACTATAAAACAAGTAAAAGTTTATCTTTTAGGGCATCTAACCAACCAATTAGTTTTATTTTTATACCTTAATACATTAAAGGAAACGATACATAACTACGTTACTCATATATGGATGCGTTAAGACTTTTATGGGATTAGGCTTAACATCCCGCCTAGGAAGAGGCGGCCCAAACACGTCCTTGACGATCCAGACGACCAGACTACCATTGACAACACCCAGTACACTTTCACACACACACAGCGTCTTCACCTGCGAAGACGAGGTCCCCGCTATCTTACGTACCCCGGCCGCGGCTCCCAGTCGCGGACCCATGGGCGTCAAGATTAAGCACCTGTCCGATTGTCCTTTTCAGCAGCAGCAAACGTTACTCTAAGCCTAGGTCCGAGCCTCGCAGGAGGCGCCCTTAGAGCAACGTTTTCCCCCGACGCAGCAGGACCCTTCTACGGGCCCACACCTCGGCTGAGGTTCTGCGCTCGCCATCCTTCTCGGTTACGCTTTAAAAGCCAGTAGGTCTAACAGCAACTACACACTTCGAAAAAAAAAGGATGCGTTAAGAATTGAATGTGTCATTTGTTTTTGCGTATACTTGATTAAGGGACCTAAAATACGACGCTTTTATAAATCTGTGATATCTTCTAAGATATCCATTTTAATGAAATACTGTTAAATGCAGTTTTGATTTACATTAAATATACTATGTATATAATGTATTCAATCGGATGTGGAATATTATTGTATTATATAAAAAAGCTTGCTAATAATTACATATTTTTTTGTAATCTGTAAAAGATAAAAGTGGTTACTGTGGGTAATGCCTTATAGATAAATAAAAACTATTTCGGTTGATTTTACAACCTTTTAAACATATACAATTCCGTAGCATATAAATTTGATATTTTTTGCATATAAATTTGATTAACTTGCGGTTTAAGCACACAAAAATATGTTTATTACGACATCACTATACAAATCTTAGAATTTCTCGGTTTTCCTGTACTAGACTATATATGTATTATACATATAAACGATGTTCTTGATTCACTCTATTAATTGCAGAAAATTTCATTAAAATCCGTGGAATCGTTTAAAAGATCTAAAGTTACAAATAACGGAAGGGACTTCATTTTATCCAATCTCAAAATAAGATTTTAATGTAACTTTTCCTGCGAGATAGCTGATGTTATGTTGAAGACAGATCGATTGTATAACTTTTTACTGTATTTAATAATATTATGGATTATTTCCTGTAGGCCTGAGGGTCAAAATCTATATGTAAGTTATCCATTATCTTGTTAAGAGTCGTGGGTTTGAACCCTTGGTTACATCAAGTACTCTTTGTAAAACTCATTGACTAATTATACAAATTTCATCATTAAGCTAGGAGATAGCTTGCCAACCTGCTGTGGAGCAGCATGGTGGGTCTATATTCTAAAACCTCTACAAATAATGAGGCATTTGCACAGCATTGGGCTATCAATAACCTGCTACTTAATTCTTAAATGTATTTTTGATATGATGTCCTTTAACCTTATATTTAAAGTATTTGAAAAGGAACGCATGAAAAAAATTCTGGTGTCTGGTTTTTAAGGCCTTTTTACTGATTACATAAACATCTATAAATGGTTGTCATAAGAAATAACATACGTTAATTGTAATCCAAACTTTCATCTGCAGGCGTTTAAATATATGAAATTTATATCCACAAGGTTTTGTATTACTTTATCGTAATAAATTAAATTAACGTTTGAAATATATTAACCCATTGTTAGTTTATTTGATAAATACTTTTCGCATCCCATCATATATTAACGTCTGCAGATAAAAATGTCACTGCACGTAAAATATGGCTACATTAAACTTCAAAAATAAAAGGAGGAAGGTTTAATTTTGTTTTTTAAGTTAAAAAAAGTAGTTCTAAATTGGTATAATCCATTAAAAAAGGTTAAAATTATTGGGAGGCTTCGATGCGCGGCGCAATATATGAGACAGGTTGAATTTATGTCGATTTATTTAAGGTGTTTGCGCAAGTCTTTGAACTCTTTGCCTTAAGGGAATTTAGCAGCATTTTTCCGTTCTTACTATTAGTTCACACTCTATCTATATATTTATATATCTTAATACAATTTTCGATCTATTCATAGTTTAAAATAAAGCTACTTCCGCTTTCTTTTTGTTTATATCTTTTTAATTATTCATCCAATTTTAATGCAGTAGGCAGTTGTAGAAAGAGTGATTTAAGATAAAGGTTTGTATGTATAATGCATAGATATTATAGTACAGAAAAATCGAGAAATTTAAAGACTTTTATTGTGATGTAAGAAACACATGTTTGTGCGCCTAAATCGCAAACGCTGGCTAAACCTTACGAGATAGTTTAAAATCATGTTCTACAGAATTGTATATATTAAAAAGATCGATAAAAATGCTTTAAATAGTATATATTTATCTCAAAAGTATAACCCACAGTGACCATTTTTATCCTTTACATATTACAAAAAAATGGGTTTTTTACCAAGCTATTTTATTCAATACTGTATAACTTTTTATTCAATTAAATACATTATACACGTTGTATATTTCACGTAGATTAAAACTGCCCTTAATAGTATTTCGTTAAAATGGATAACTTAGAAGATATCAGATATCTTAAAAGCGGAGCCTCAAAGGCTCGCGTGTTAGCTAGTAGTTAGTCGAACTAAAAGTGTTTACTGTTTTGTAGTAGTTCTTTATATAGTCCTTTATTCCGTAAGAGTCACTTAGCTAAACTTTATGCTTTCATTTTATTGATGATAGCTTAGCATTTGACTGTGATCACAACTGATGATAAGTGATGATGCAATCTAAGGAAGCTTCGTAATCTTGCAGGGTATAGTTGGCACAATGTTATTTCGAAAGAGGACCCTGTGGACTTGTCTCCACTCCGGAGTCACTTTTAAGGCTTTATTTTATAGCTGACAAGTTAGCCCTTGACTTTTACCACATCTGATGGTAAGTGATGATACAGTCTAAGATTGAAGCGTACTAACCTTGAAGGACATAGTTGGTGCAATGTTTTCATTGAAGGAGGTACTTCAGAGGTAGAGAGAGGATGCTGTGGATGCTGCCTTATTCTGGTGTAGAAGGTTGGGAGGTAGGAGGCGTAGATTTACGCTTCTTCTGCATGCTTCTAAGTCTCCTTGTGGAATCTTCAAGAGTACCAGGGTAAATTACGTTTTCCGATCTTCTGCTGCTCTACTAAAGGGTATGGAGGGTATCGCTGAGTTTTAATGAGTATTTTACCTTGCCAGCGAGTCCCATACCCACGATAATATTTTAGGTCAAATCGGGGTACGTCAAAGCATTTTTCAACGTGCTAATTTAGTAGAAGGTAATTTACCTCTTATGGTTTTGCAGAGCTTTGTACCGGAATAAATCTTTATCTGGTACATCTATGGTGGTAGAGTGGTAATTTGTCACGGCCGAAGCCTCCCACTAGTCCTAACTCAGACAAATTAGATGCAATTCACCCTATTGGCGATCAAACCCTGCAACTTTTTTTACGCTGGGAATTGCTGTAGTATGAGAGTCGCTAGCAAGCTAGAATACCCACAAAAACCCAGCGATACCTTCCATATCTTTTAGCGGAGCACCAGAGAATCGGTAAACGCAATCTACTCAGGTACTGCGGAAGACTCCCCTGGGAAACTTAAGAAGAAGGGAGGAAAAACGTAAATCTACGCCTCCTATATTACAATCTCCTATGCTGAAGAAGAGGAGCGTCGACAGCATCCCCTTTCTACCTCTCATATGCCTACATCACCGAAATAACATTGCGCCAACTATGCCCTTAAGAAGGAGGACGGTGAAGCGTAAATCTACGTCTCCTAACTCCCAATCTCGTGCGTTGAAGAAATGGAGCGTCGACAGCATCCCCTTTCTGCCTCTCGTGTGTCTACATCAGCAAAATAACATTGCGCCAACTATGCCCTTAAGAAAGAGGACGGTGAATCGTAAATCTACGTCTCCTAACTCCCAATCTCCTGCGCTGTAGTAAAGGAGCGTCCATAGCCCCCCCCCCCTCTGCCTTTCATGTGCCTCCTTAAGCGAAATAACAGTTTGCGAAACTCGGGACCTCCGCTAGTAAAGCGAATACTCGCACCACTGCGCCAACGAGTTCGTCGTTGTTATAAAGATATAATAAATGTATTTTATTACGTATTGATTGACATCCTTCGCAAATATTACGTAGGTATACTTTATATGTTTGATAAATAGCCGTGCATGAGAGCATCGACATTGACCGCTTAAAATTACGTCAGGTGTATCCTTAAGTAATTTTCATACTGTTTGCGATGTTTTTATAAAAAAACTCAATATAATCATAGATTTAAATATATAAACGAGGTAAATAGTAATCTATTAACAGGCAGGGAACCTGTGCAAAGCATAGAGCATACAGGCAATAATATATTATTATTATTATGTTATAAATGTCGAAGAATCGTATATTTAAATCAATACTCTATAGTATCTTAACATACAAAAATAATACAAAGAAAAACAAATAAACAAATCTTAAGACAATTACAGACATCTTACGCCAATTACACAACAAAACTTATGCTAATTACAGAAGAAATTTCATGCCAATTATATAATAGATCTTGTAACAATTACAGATAAATCTTATGTCAATTGAAGAAAAAAATCTTATGCCAATTACGCAACAAAACTTATGCTAATTACAGAAGAAATTTCATGCCAATTATATAATAAATGTTATGACAATTACAGAAGAAATCTTATGCCTATTTTAGAACAAACCTTATGCCAATTACAGAACAAATCTTATGACATTTACAGGCAGATCTTATGCCAATTACACAACAAAACTTATGCTAATTACAGAAGAAATTTCATGCCAATTTCATAATAAATCTTATGACAATTACAGATAAATCTTATGCCAATTGTAGAACAAATCTTATGCCAATAACAGAACAAATCTTATGACAATTACAGACCACATCTTATGACAATTAAAAACAAATCTTATGACAATTACAGAACAAACCCTATGCCAGTTAGAGAAAAAATATGTAAATTTCGTGTGCCCGTCCAAAAATATAGAGTTGACACCAATATTATTAATTGATTGACAAGCTTTTAATATTATAGTCAATTAATACTTTGTAATGAAAACAAAAAGCGTACGTGATTGATAGATGCCTGATTAAAAAGATAATGTAAATATTATAAGTAATTTATCAAATAGGCTTCAATAGGATTTTATTATATACAGTATTACATAATAATATCTTATATACCGTATTAACTGGGAAGATTTTCCCTGGGCGGTATCCCAGGGTAATATGAGGAAAATAAAATGGTTATAGTGAGTTTTCCTTAATAAATACATACCATTGTGGTCTTTTTGTAGATCAATTTTATATCTATCTTACCATTGAATGTTTTGTTATACTTCTTAAGGATTAGGCAGCGTTTGCGATGAAAGCTTCCAGGCACCTTGACTTTGATGACCAGTTTCAGCTATTACCGTTATATTTCAATCAATTTATAAAAAATTCATCTTTTAGTGGAAACCCTAAGAAAATAGGTTCAGTAGTTTTTTTAATACATCGCGAAAGATAGATGAAGGTCACGTTGCTATGTAGCAAAAGCTATATTGCATCTATACTTATAAATCGGCAAAGGTAAGGTTAATAACAGCTTATCTCTTACATTGCCCATGTCAAATACTAGTTGACATGGTACGATAGTTCTGTCTTAACTCGTGTAATCAAAAATATAAGCATCTCTTTCTTTAAGTCATAATGTGTATAATCTATTTCGCTTCTCGGTAACTGTCGCTAACAAAATATGCGGGGATAGAACCAGACAATAGGAAAAACAAAAAATAAATAAGTTACAAAGTGACCGTTACTAACAGTGCGTGTGTCGATTCGAAGGCCGTTAAGTTTTTTTGTAGTATTTTATGTGAGTGTTTCTTGTGTGTTTTGATTGATTATATAAGTGATGTAAATAACAATGAAAACTCTTAAGGTATGTTTTAATTTTTAAGATATGAGCCTATAGATACAAGACGGAATTCTTTCACTATCTCAAAGTTAAGTTAAGCGCAACATAACGCTACACCAGAGTTTTAATTTAACATTGTATAGTTTAACTATTAGCAAACATAATAACTTCTAAGAGCGAGCAAGTTTGGGGCGGGGCAGGCGACGGTTATTTCCGTTAAAGTCTAAAAGTTATACAAATTTAAATATCTATCTTACACCTGTCTCAAACATGTTCACTAGTTTTTTTAATAAATCGTGAAAAGATAAACGGAGGTCATTACGCTATGTAGCAAGTGCTATATTGCATATATACTTATAAATGGGTAAAGGTAAGGATACTAGCAGATTATTAACATCCCACTGCTGGGCACAGACCTTGTCACTTATAGGAGATAGTGTTTTATAGTAACGACCATCATTCTGCTCCACTGCGAGTTGACAGGCTCAACATTTCCCTGAATCGCTCTTGCAATTTTAAAGGGATAACTGAAATAATTAAAAATTGACTGGCTTCCATTTAAGGTTGTATCATCACTTATCATCAGGTGTGATAGCTATCAAGCGTTAAACTGTCAGAAATTGAAAATATAAACATATTTACATAGGTGTTGAACACTTGAAACCAATATGGACCTGTCTCTTATANCTGAAATAGTTAAAAATTGACTGGCTTCCATTTAAGGTTGTATCATCACTTATCATCAGGTGTGATAGCTATCAAGCGTTAAACTGTCAGAAATTGAAATTATAAACATATTTACGTAGGTGTCACTTGAAACAAATATGGACCACAGCAAATAATTATGGCTATTTCTTTGAATGTAATTGAAGAAATTACAGAAAATTCTTAACGAAAATTACATTTAATAAGTTCTTTATCTACAAAGTGTCTCTAAAACGTTGAGACAATTATAACTTTGATATAAATACATCTAATATTATAAGTATTGTTAAAGTTGGTTTACTTCTGCAATGGGGAAGGTAGTTGGCTTCGTTTGTATTTTACTTGTATTTTCTTTTCCTAGAGGTGAGAATATAATTAATATTATATACCTAGATATATTTTGATTCTTAATATTGGTATTAGGAGACTACTTCCAAAAACCAAGACAGATGATAGTACTAACGACATCTTTAA
Source organism: Elymnias hypermnestra (assembly GCA_015832385.1). NCBI lineage: Eukaryota > Metazoa > Arthropoda > Insecta > Lepidoptera > Nymphalidae > Elymnias > Elymnias hypermnestra. The sequence continues at coordinate 2,712,890 of JACTOM010000935.1, read as the reverse complement.
TCATACATACATAGCATCACGCCTCATTCCCTTAGGGGTAGGCAGAGACAACGTTCTTCCACTTGCCACGATCCTTGCATATCTCCTTCGCTTCTTTCATTCTCATTAAACCTTTCATACAAGTTCAAGTTCGTCAGTTTAGAGTACTCTTGACATGGCCCTTATTTGGATTTGGTTCAAGAACGTTCGCCTTGGTCACCCCTTTCCAACTTTCACATTCACTCTTGACTCATAAATCCTTTTTGTCAGTCTCCTTTCATTCATTCTCTCTACGTGCCCAAACCATCTAAGCATACCTTACTCAATTTTAGTCACTACGTCTTCTCTTATACCACAACGTTCTCTTATCACACTATTTCTTACTTTGTCACTCAGTTTCAATCCACTCATACATCTCAACGCTCTCATCTCTTCTTTAATGATGGCACGAAAAAAATCGGTCCAGATTTCCAGAAATCATATTATTAAAATATTTCCATAGTGTTAGTAGAGCTAAATGAAACGATAGTTTCATAAAAAATACAAAATAAAACCAACAATGCAACACAATCAGCTGACGCTCGGGTCAACGACCGCACGTGGCCGGCGTTGGTGTGCCTGTAAAAGAAACTACTAAATTGTGCTGTACTAACTCTTCATTTATCTGTACTAACATGACGGAGAGTAAATAATGCTCGTAATAAAACGTTTTTAAAAGATGATTTTTAAATCAGGATCGATTTATTTCCATCCCATCATCCAGGGTGTCATGGGTACTATCACCTATCTTCGTTTTCGGGAGCGGTCTCCTTACACCTTGTATATATTAAACTTACATGCTTTATTGAGCTTTACAATCCATCATTGAGCTTTTTCGGTGAACGAACACATCGAGAGAAAGGCTACATAACCTGAGAGAAATTTTAGGGTATGAGTTGCTCGTCAACCCACAGTAGAGCAGTGAGGAGGACTTTGCTCAACGTGGGCCATTAATGACTTGCTCTTTACCTTACCATGTCCGCCTAAGTTATGTTAAATTAAAAAAATACTGTGGGCCTTATTATAAAAAGTGGACTAAACCAAAACTAACTTCTTCGCGATTTAAATTTAGACCTTCGCTTTCATATTGATTTTGCTATAAAATAGAAATCAATCCGTAACATGTGTTGGCAACCTTTTCTTGTAGAAGGGTCATAAATATTATGAGCATATTGGTGCAAGCCACATTTTATCTAATAAACACAATCAGATAAAACAAATTATTGCTCTTTTAAGCATGTATATCGTAACAGGCCGTATAGACGTTTTGACGAACCCAGGTCTGAACTATACTTCACAGAAGGAATTTATTTGGGATCATTTTCTATTAGATCAGAGGTGAAAAACTAGCGAGCCGCAAGTTGACGACCCCTGGGCTAAAGTACACGTACTTTAAGAGTAGTTTATGAGACCAGGGCTAATCAATTAGTGACCAGCAGCCATAAAAATAGTTTTATCTTCTATTGTATCTTCTATAAGAAATGGTAGCCGACCAAATTATTAGATCAACGGTTCAAAACAAAGCAGACGTCAAAGAGACGGCAATCAATCCTGGGTTTTTTTTAAAAAGCATGGAGTTGAGGGGTGTGGGCCGAGGCAAAGCCTCCTCACACGGGCATCTTACTTAAGCATATATTTGATGTCTGTTTTGCCCACAATGTGCTGGTGCCCGCTAGAGGGTTCATTCCGGTCAATTTAGTGAGTTGTGCTGTGATGGTATTGTCACTATCAATTCGTCGCCTTTGCCGCCATCATCGCCTACGTTAAGAGGCAATAACTGCTCTTGGGTTACGTTTCTGCATCGATTGCCCCGCGGGTCGCATGATGCTAAAGTGGCTCTTAGTACGTAAATGTTCATGAAAGACTAGCGAACGTAATGATTTTTATATTTGCTAATAGTTAAACAATACAGTTATCATTTGTTTATTAAATTAAGACTCTGGTATAGCGTCATGTTGCGCTTAAGTTTTGAGAGTGAAAAACCTCCGTCTTATATTTTATATCTTAAAAATTAAGACTAATTCAGGGGGTTTCATTATTATTCACATATATGATCAAAAATACATATAATTACTAATATACACTCGTCGTCGTCGCTTCAACTGATGGACGTCCACTGCTGGACATAGGTCTCACGTAATGACGTCCACAGGAACGTGCGCCTTGATCTTGCGCCGCCTGGCTCCAGCGGCTACCCGCGACCCTCTTTATGTTGTCGGTCCACCTTGTCGGGGGTCTCCCTACACTGCACCGTCTGGTACTGGGTCGCCACTCCAGCACCTTTGGCCCCCAACATCTATCGATCCTTCGGACTATATGCCCCACCCATTGCCACTACAGATTCGCGATTCGTAGGACAAAGTCGGTGGCTCGGGTTCTACTACGGATCTTTTCATTTCTGATACTACATGATCGAAATATACACTCAGTTTATAAAATACCACAAAAAAAACTTCGACGCGACACGGGCACCATTTGTAACGGTCACCTTATACCTGACTAGCGGCCCGTCCCGGCTTCGCGCGGATAGACATAAATAGTTACAGATATTTAAGTTATAAACATGATAATTAAAATGACCATGAATTGACATATATTATGAAAAAGTGTGATACTAAAACTAAGTAGCTCTGAAAAGAACTCTTTAAGTGAAGCATGAAAATGTGTTAAAAAACTGGAAATATTCAATGTCGCTTGCGTCCACTGCGTAAGGTAACCTAGTTCATAATGGTGCACCCCCTTCTCCCGCACTGCCCCTCTCTCGTCGAGTTAGTTACTCGATGCGCTGCGTGGCGGCCGCCGCCGGCATGTATTTTTATTTTAATTTCATGATATCTTTTGAATGGAATATCCGATTTCAATAATTCAAAAAGTAATCATCAGGTATTGAGACAGTCTTGAATATTAAATTATTTATTTGGATAAAAATTTATAAATGGTATAGATAACACGGTCTGATTTTGATCGGCATTTCTATCAATTTGTTAAATGTAAGAAAGTAGTTATAGTGACGAAACTACAGTAGTTAGACATATGGTCTTGCGGAGTTTTTTGTAGATATTGATATATTCTATAATATTGTCGAACTTTTTTTTTGTCTTATCATGTATATTCTTAACAGCGATGAAATACATTTTATGGCTAATTTTTTTACACCTTAGTTGGTTTTAATAGGAATTTCTAAAGATGTCTATAGTAATCTAGTACTAAATATAGCCTATGTTACTCAGTGATACTGTCGCTTTATAATGAAAAAAGAATTATTAAAATCGGTCCACTACTTTTTGAGTTTATTCGTTACATACAAAAAAAACAAATCTTTCCTCTTTATCTGGTGCTGTCTTTACGCAAATTTTGTTACTACAGTTACCGAGAAGCGAAACAGATACACTTTACTACTTAAAATGAAAGAGATACTTATATTTCGTATTGCCCGAGTTGAGACAGAACTATCGTTTCATGTCAATGAAATGGGCAATCTAAGGGATAAATGACTAAAACTTTAGAACTAGGGGGCGCTCGGATTTAATACTTCGGTTGCATACAATTGCTCAAATCATGATAAATGCCCCTACATGTTTACATAAAAGTGTGTAAATAATAAACACTTTCTTTCTTTTGATAGTATTATGATAGAAACTAGGTCTAGCAGTTACATGTTATTATACTGGTACTTTTGTACTTGGTTTGTTTCCGTTATTTGTAGATATTGCATCCAGACGACATAGACATCGTGGTAAAGTTAATGATAGCAAAATAGTGGGGGGTTATGATACCACTATACAAGAGTATCCTCACCAAGCCTATCTTCTGCTTCAAAAAGGTTCAGATTACTATCAATGCGGTGGATCAATTATAAGTGAAAATTATGTCTTGACAGCTGCACATTGTCTCGTTGGGTAAAGTGTATTATACTTATATTATAAATGTAAAAGTAACTTAATCTAACTGTTAAGATTTCAAACCACAATGCTGAAAGATTTTTGTATTTAAAAATAGACAGATTTTAAAAATTTATAAAGATCATCTAATTCTGAGAAAAGAAAGATTAATATAGACACTGAAAAGGCATGAGTGTTAATTAGGCACAGACGAATATGCAAATTTAATGTGATATTATTATATAAAGAATACATTTGACAAAAAACTTTGTACAAAAACTTAAAGAAATAAACTGCATTAAATCGAGAACACAACTATTTCTTTCATAAAATAATATAATTTATACTTAAAATATTATACCAATTTATATAAATGATACATACAGGTAGGCAGAGACAACATCCTTCCACTTGCCACGATCCTTGCATATCTCCTTCGCTTCCTTCATTCTCATTAAACTTTTCATACAAGTTCCTCGGTTTAGAGTACTCTTGAACTGGCCGTTACTTAAAATGTCCTGGATTTGGTCCAGGAACGTTAGCCTTGATCTTCCTCTTCCAACTTTAGCATTCACTCTTGACTCATAAATCCTTTTTGTCAGTCTCCTTTCGTTCATTCTCTCTACATGCCCAAACCATCTAAGCATACCTTTCTCAATTTTGGTCACTGCATCTTTTTTTATACCACAACGTTCTCTTATCACACTAGTTCTTACTCTGTCACTCAGTTTTAATCCATCATGCTTCTCAACGCTCTCATCTCTACCGCATTTATTTTACTTATGTGATTCTTCTGCCATGCCCAACTTTCACTACAATACATAAGTGTTGGCACCAAGACTCCAGCATGCACAGCCATTCTAGCCCTTTGAGACAGCAAGAAAACAAAGAAACAAGCGATAGAGAGGCGCGATCGGCCTAATTCCATTGTTTAGTATTATACCAAAAAAAATATCAATATTTTCTTCAACCAATTGTTTTTGTACATTTCAGGGTATCAAAAGTATTTGCCAGGGTTGGCAGTACTGACGCAGACAGCGGTGGCACACAATATAAAAGCAGTAAATTTAGATCCCATCCTAAATATAATCCAGCAACCCTTGATTATGATGTTGGCATAATACGTTTTTCAAAGAAAATTAATTTGGATGGAGAGAATACTAAAGCCATTCAACTAGCTGATAGCGATTCTGCTGTGGAACCGGATACACTTCTAACTGTAACAGGATGGGGAGCGACGTCTGTGCGTTCATTTATATCGATACTTTCTTATTGTTAATAGGTTAGCCTTAGACTGTAATCTCACACGATAATAAGGTATAATACAATCTAAAAAACGCGTAAACCTGATCATAGGTAAGTTATTTGTTATGGTTTACATACTGGAATACTTGGAGATTCATTTGAAATTTCTCGTACCTATCAAAGCTGACAGATTATTAAAAGAAATATGTGTTGGTCCTTTACCTTTACCAGGATCTTGAGGGTTATCTTCGCTGGGTGTGGGTAATTTGGGCACATCTTGCTTTCCTATAATATCATGCCCATCTTTTTTTTTTGTCATAATGGATTGAAGCTTAAATAACATGTCAATGGAAGTAATAAATCCACATACATAGGCAGAGATTATATCCTTCCACATGGCGCGATCCTTGCATATCTCCTTCGCTTCTTTCATTGTCATCTTCAACCTTTCATAAAAGTTCGTTGGTTTAGAGTACTTTTAATCTGGCCCTTATTTAAAATGTCCTGGTTTTGGTTTAGGAGCTTCCGGCTTGGTCTTCTCCTCCAACTTTCCCATTCACTCTTGATTCATAAATCTTTTTTGTCAGTCTCCTTTCATTCATTCTCTGCCTGCCTACCTTTCTCAATTTTAGTCACTACATCTTATTTTATACCAAGTGAATAGTACTTTTTAATATATTTCAAATTAAAATAGAGTGATTAAAAACAATTTGACAGATTTAAAAGAAAGTATGTATGGGTTAAGAATGAATGAATTACTCATCAAATGTTTACTCTACGCTGATGATCAAGTAATACNAGGGTTCTAGTGCCTGTGTCAGAATAAACGGAGCGTACACGGAGTGGTTTCCTGTCGAAAGAGGTGTTCGACAGGGATGTGTTGCGTCACCATGGCTGTTCAACCTTTTCATGGATAAATGTTTGACAGATTTAAAAGAAAGTATGTATGGGTTAAGAATGAATGAATTACTCAACAAATGTTTACTCTACGCTGATGATCAAGTAATAATTGCGTCATCCGCTAATGAGTTACAGGAGATGCTAAATATTATGAATGAAGCTTTGAAAGGGAAAGGAATAAAGGAAGAAAGTAAGTGAATGTAAACAAAAAGAAAGTTATGCTTTTTGAACGAGTTTAGTCTATGATGAATGGCAATATTTTGATAGATCGGGAACAAGTGGAAGAGGTGATGATGAATTTGTATGAAGAGAATGAATGAAAGGAGACTGACAAAAAGAATTTATGAGTCAAGAGTGATTGCGAAGGTTGGAAGGGGAAGACCAAGGCGAACGTTCCTGGACCAAATCCAGGACATTTTAAATAACGGCCAGGTCAAGAGTACTCTAAACCGACGAACTTGTATGAAAGGTTTAATGAGAATGAAAGAAGCGAAGGAGATATGCAAGGATCGTGGCAAGTGGAAAGACGATGTCTCTGCCTACCCCTATGGGAATCAGGCGTGATGATATGTATGTATGTAGTAAAAGTAATTAAATACATTTTATTGTTTAAAATAGTGAAGTGCTCTATCAATGAACACCTTGCGCTTATAACCTACATCGCTTTTAAATAGCATTTTGTTAACTATTTCATATGACGTATTTGGCATGATAGATTTCATTTCTTTGTTATTTTCTTTATTGTTTCTTTTAACAGCATTACGAATAAGCTTTTCCATTACGGTTGGATTTCAGATGAAGATTTCCTCATTTGATTTAGGGTCCTGCATCCTATACCCTTAAATATAATCAGGTTTAATTTTTTTTAATAGGAAAACGGCGACGTTAGTCCAACATTAATGGCTGTTGAAGTCCCAACCGTGTCAACTGAAGAATGTAATCAAGCCTACAATGATATCACATCTCGGATGATTTGCGCTGGTGTCCCTGAAGGTGGAAAGGATTCGTGTCAGGTAGATATATGCGTTTTAATGGCATTAAGATATACTTGATGCAAACTTGCTCATATAAATCAATAAAGCGAGTGGAACTGTCCATTTTTAGTCAATTAAAAGGACATTCTTTCTGGACAATGGGATTCACTTAGAAAATGATCATACCCTACGCTGGTATAAAGGACTGGACATAGGTCTTACGTAATGGCGTCCACAAGGCCCAATCTTGCGCCGCCTGTCTCCAGTAGCTCTTCCCTGGTTAAGCCAGCCAAATTGCAAGCTGCAGTCAGTTACTTACTGTACTCTTCCTCTATCACTTTTATTATACTTAAACATTTTGCTTCATGTACACACATTCCTTAGTTGACGAAAGCCAATTTTACTTTAATGAGCGTTACATAGCTGATTTTTAATTTATTATTTTTCGATTTGAGCAGTTCACTCCCATTCTATGTGTTGTCTAAGTAGTACTTCCAATTATCGTACGATTTGTCAAATAACTTGCTGTCAATAAAGGATTTAAATTTATTATGTGATATCTCTAGAACGTCTTTTAGGTGTTTGTTATAGTAACTTATATGGCTATCCTTAAATGAATTGTTAATTTTATGTAGCCTTTTTATGTTATGTAAAGTACATTCACTTTTTTTCTTAAAGGTGTCAATATTTTAAGAACCTACATCAAGTTTTTAATATGTATAAGTGGTTAACTGTCATTATTCTAACCGCTCTAAATTTTACATTAAATTAGCACATAACCGTCATGTTCCCTGTCGACGAAAGCCAATTTTACTTTAAGTGTTCCATAGCCAAGCGTGATGACTCAGTTTCTTTTTGTTTCGTTCCATTTTGCAAAGTGCACAACGCGTTTAACTTAGATTTCACTTTACGACATTGTAATGATTTAATGACTGGCCTCATTGGTCTAGTGGTTAGCATGTTCGACTACAGACATGAGGTCCTGGGTTCGAGTCCCGGGTCGGGCCAGTTCGAAATCAATATTGAGTTTTCTATTAAGGTTTTCTCAATATTTTCCCGAAGTTGGGAAGTTGGCGGTGTGATCCACCCCCGTGCCTCGGAGAGCACGTTCAGCCGTCGGACCTGCGCCTGTTCTCTCTTCGTTCATATCGGATTGCCGTCACATCGGACTATGAGAGTGAAGGAATAGAGAGTACACTTTGTGTACTATGCCTGCCAATGCTCTAAAAACCCTCTCTCATATGAGCGAGGAGGCCTGTGCCCAGCAGTGGGACGTTAGTGGGCTGCTACTTACTTACTTTACTTAATTAATGATTTAATACAATGATAGTCTGCTTAGAGATTGTTTTTGTAATGCAACCGATTTTGTATGTTGTTATTCTTTAACTATTATTGAATATTTTCTCTAATTATGTTTCTTTTGCTGCATTTAAGGTTTTATCTGTCTATCCATATGCTTTTTATTACAGGGTGATTCTGGAGGACCTGCTATTGCAGATGGACCGGTTCAATTAGGAATAGTCTCCTTTGGTGTCGGGTGTGCGCGTCCAGGATATCCAGGAGTGTATACAAACGTGTCCAGTGTACGAAAATGGATAAAAAAGAATTCAGGTGTCTAGAAATTTCACATATCTGTTAAAAAGAGCGGCAATGATATATAATAATTGAAGATAATATGGAATCAGGACTTCGTTACTAAAGCACTGTTTACTGTTCATTTTACGTTGTAAATATAGGAATTAATAAAGAATTATTACAGCTTAAGTATTTTTTAAGTCCTTAATCCTATCATCCAGCTTAGACTGCCACATCAATTACAATCAAGTTAGATTACATTCAAACGTGATGACTTCTAGAAATAGTCAATTGATTTTGCTGAATATTTTTTGTTAAGCTTTCATTTTAATTCATAATCATTTAAATTACAATTATTACAACCCGAGAGTATCCTTAGTGGTAAGTTACAAAAAATAGCTCGGGTTTGTATATATCTATACTTATATGACAAAGCTGATGAGTTTGTTTGCTTGAAGGCGCTTATCTCAGAAACTACTAATCCGACTTGCAAAATTCTTTCAGTGTTAGTTAGTCCATTTATTTAGGATAGCTATTAACCATATATAAATACGCTAAGATTAATAGGAGTGATGCACCAATGAATAATGTTTCAACATCGATTTTTTTCCTTTCGAAAGATTCCGCTGTGTGCTTTGCGTAAACGGTTAAAGTTTTACAAAAAATATGTATAACAGAATTGTTCCTCTTTAAAAATACTAAAAAAAAGTCCAGAACAGTATATGTCTATCTTTTAAGATTGACTCGTTGTAGCCGTTTTTATAGTAATCAATTCCGTTCTCTTTGTTAAGGCAAGCAGGCGATGTTAGACGTTCCTGCTAGTATATATATATATATGTATATGTATAAAGATAATTACCATTAAAATACAATAAAATTGAGTTATTACAGTTATACTGAAATTAAACAGGAAGGTTTAATTGACTCGTTATTAAAACTGTAACACGTCTATAATTATAGTCTGTTTTGAAATACAGTTTTATATATTTTATACTATTTTTATTGCTGATGGGCTAGTTTACGAAATCATTAGTGATGATACAATCTAAGATAACAGGGTAATAATCTGATCAGAGGTAATATATAAAGATATTATAAAAGTCATTACTATTACTTTCATAATGTCTTTAAATTTAAGAATGTTTGACCGAACTCTTGTTAATTTTTTAATCGTTTTGTAATTAAAGTACCTATTGGTGTTTTATTTTATTAAATAAACACGTTTAATGAATGATTCATATATCTTTTATATTGATCAATATTTTTACATTTTATTAAATCAATGTCTTGAAACTAATCTTGAAAAAAGTTTATAGTTTAACTTCATAATTTCATTTACATTTAATTAAATAAATGGGTTTATGTCGTATTTAATTACATAAATTAAATAGATGTTATTGCATTTAACTTCATAATAAATATTTTTAAGGTAATAGAATAAATGGGTGTAGATTTATTTCTTAAATGATTTATACTTCATTTTTTGTTAATATTTTGACTCCTAATAAAAGAACGTTTTATATCATTTATTTCATAAAAATAATAATATAGAAACTTATATTTATATTTATAATTTTTTTTACATGCAATGAAATAAATTTGCTTGAGTTTTATTTAATTTAATGATAAATGTGTTTACATTTAACTTCATAATTTCGTTTACATTTAATTCAATAAGAGTGTTTATGGAGCATTTATTTTTATAATTATTATGATAAAAATCAAATACATATGAAGTAAATAGTTGTACGTATAACTTCGTAATATATTTACAAAATATTTAATTTTATAACTTTCTGAATGCTCCTTTATAATGGTTTTGGATTTAATTAAAACGAAAATGTAACAATTATATTTCAAGTGCCATAATCACAGTGAATTAAGATGTAAATTATGGTTAATAGCTCTTATCACTGGAAAATGGTGGTTGTAGGTTACATACCATGATAATGTCAATACGGGAGTATATTTAAATATCATCGACAATTGAATATTTCATACTGTTTCTTACATTGTTACGAAATGGAGTCTTTGAGTTGTATTTCTATGTTAATTTTGTTATTATGGGCCCTTCCGAGAAGTAAGTATTGTGTTTTTTTTCAATCCTATTAATTTAAACTCTCCGTATATATATTTCGTTCAAATTTACTTCTAATATCATAATTTAGGATGAAGAAGGTTTAGAAATTTTTAATTAGACACAAGGATAACAAAAGGAATATTATCTTGAAGATTATTTAAGCGACAAAAACTTTGGATTTGTTTTCAGTTGCAGACGGAAACCAAATATTACACATTGTAGCTTATTTAAAGGAGTAACTGCTGAGATTCTTGTTGGTTTCTTCTCAGTGGAATCAACTATTCAAATCAGTTAGAAATTTGTCACCAAGGCACAGACTATTGACGATTCGAAAGTGTTTTTATTCATCTACTAAAGTTCGAAGACATATATATAAACTAGCTGAATCCGCGTCTGCGTGGAATGTTGTTTTTGTGTATGCGTATAACACCCACGCCGATCCCTTTGCGGGTAGAATTTTGTAAAATCCGTTCTTAGCTGACCTCTACTCGGCAAAAAGAACATTTCTACCAAATTTCAAGTCTCTACGCCTTATTGTTCCAGGGATATCGTGATGAGTCAATAGTTAACACACCCGCAACCCCGTATATGGGTGGAATTTCGTAATATCCGTTCTTAGCTGATCTCTACTCGTCAAAAGGAATATTCCTACCAAATTACAAGTCTCTACGCCTTACGGGTCCAGAGATATCGTGATGAGACACTAGTTAACACCCTCGCAATCTCTCTTGCGGGTGGAATTTCGTAAAATCTGTTTTTAGCTGACCTCTACTCAGCAAAAAGCATATTCATACCAGATTTCAAGTCTATACACCTTATGGTTCCAGAGATATCGTGATGAGTCAATACTTAACACACCCGCAACCCCCTTTGCGGGTGGAATTTCGTAAAATCCGTTCTTAGCTGACCTTTATGCGGCAAAAGGAATATTCCTATCAAATTTCAGGTCTCTACGCTTTATACTTCCAAAGATATCGTGATGAGTCAATAGTTAACACAACCGCAACCCCCTTTGCGTGTGCAATTTCGTAAAATCCGTTCTTAGCTGATCTTTACCCGGCAAAAGAAATATTCCTATCAAATTTCAGGTCTCTAAGCCTTATGGTTCCAGAGATATCGTGATGAGTCAATAGTTAACACACCCGCAACCCCCTTTGCGTGTGCAATTTCGTAAAATCCGTTCTTAGCTGACATCTACTCGGCAAAAGGAATATTTTTAACAAATTTCACGTCACTAAGCCATATGGTTCCAAAGACATCGTGATGAGTCAAAAAAATACTGTGCCATCTAATGAGATTAAGAAGTGCTAACTTTACTTTTTATTTTATTATTGCCAATGCACAACTGATGGTGATATTAAAGAATGAGGGTACTTCCAAGATTTAAGCGGCGACAGTAATTCTTACAACTATGAAATTATTTGTCAATTAACTTTTAATAAAGGTTTCGTATTTACTAAATGATGTCTTGAAGAGGAACTCTAGGACCTTATTATTTAAATGATTCCCAGTTTGTTATTCCAAAACTTATGAAGTGAAACATAGGAGAGAGTGTTTTTAGGGCTTCCAACCATCATACTGCTCTATTGCTGTTTAGCAGACTATAAATACAATACAATAATGACCAGGGATTTGGACCACAATGTTGGATTGATAATAACAATTAAGCACGTCTGTTTCTTACTGGTTTCTGCCCAGGATTCCCACTTGGGACTTCTCAAAACGCGAACCCATATATCTCACCATTAGGCAATAATGACTTTTAATGACATATTAACAATGAAATTTCTTTTTCAGATATCAATTCGTGGATTCCCAATGAACCAGTTGATGTCGGCGATGATAACAGAATAGTTGGTGGTTACAACGCAACAATACAAGAGTTTCCTTATCAAGCATATCTCTTGCTACTTCGTGGGACACAGAACTATCAATGTGGTGGTTCCATTATAAGCACACGATACATTTTGACGGCAGCACATTGTTGTAGTGGGTAAGTACTATATCATTGTTTACTGTTTATAAAGAATAATATGTTAAGATGACTGTTGCATAAAACTGGGTTATTTGCATCCAGGAAATAATCTTCTTATGACCAACAAGTGATAAAAACCGAATTAAGCTACAATAAGGCTACAAGAGTGACAGACGTCAATCATAAATGATGATATTAAATCTAAAGTTAAACAAGATTCCTTTGTGCTCTGTCTTGAGTAAAGACCATAAAAATTTAGTTGGGTGTTTTAATTTATTTAGCATAGAGCAATTCAATAATTTCTACGCTCTTTTATCGTCTAAGTAATCCTCCAAATTATAGAAGGAGATTTCAATTAGGAGAATAACCTTCAACGAACACTTTACTGTGTTGGGTATGCGTTGAAGTGAACTTTGTCAGACATTAACTTAAGTATCGATACAGAAAATAAGAGAAGAAGTAAACAAAGACGAGCAGCAAGATAGGAGATACAATAGGGCTTTACCGTTAATATATGAGAATTGCATTAATTTACATATATCTGTATTTTTAGTGTTTCAAATGCAACGGCTAGAATTGGAAGCACTTACGCTAACAGTGGGGGATCACAATACCGTTCGGTATACCTCAGATCGCATCCGAGGTATAATCCTATGACTTTTGATTACGATGTAGCAATTGTCCGTGTTCGTACAATGACTATAGATGGAGTGAACTCTAGAATTGTAACATTGGCACCAGTGGGAAGTCCTGTTGCGACTGGAACTACTCTAATAGTCTCCGGTTGGGGAGCTACGACTGTAAGTGTTTTTCTAATTTGTTTTCGCTTCTAGCCCATACAGAATCATATTAACTGCAAGCGTAACTGTCTTTAAGTAAAAAATGTTATTGTAGTTAATTAGCACATTACACATACATACATAGCCTCACGCCTCATTCTCATAGGTGTAGGCAGAGACCAGGTCCTTCCACTTTGCTTCACTTCTTTCATTCTCATTAAACCTTTCATACAAGTTCTTCTGTTTAGAGTACTCTTGACCAGGCCCTTATTTACGCCTTGGTCTTCCCCTTCTAACTTTCGCATTCACTCTTGACTCATAAATCCTTTTTGTCAGTCTCCTTTCATTCATCCTCTCTACGTGCCCAAACCATCTAAGCATACCTTTTTCAATTTTAGTCACTACATCTTCTTTTATACTATAACGTTCTCTTATTATCACTATTTCTTACTTTGTCACTCAGTTTAAATCCACTCATACTTCTTAACGCTCTCATCTTTACCGCATTTATTTTACTTTTGTGATTCAACTGCCATACCCAACTTTCACTACCATACATAAGTGTTGGCACCAACACTCCAGCATGCACAACCAGTCTAGCCATTTGAGACACCATCTGGCTATTCATAAAGGCGTGCAGAGCACCATTTACCATATTCCCTGCATTCACTTTCCTTTCAATATCACTTTCACATGTTCCATCTTTTGTAAATTTAGATCCCAAGTATACAAATTCTTTCACCTCTTCCACTTGTTCCCCATCCATCAAAATATTATTCATTCCATTCATCATAGATTCATCTCTTTCAAAAAGCATAACTTTCGTTTTGTTTACATTCACTTCCATTCCTTTCCATTTTAAAGCTTCATTCATAATATTTACCATCTCCTAGAGCACATTAGCAGATCATGCAAGTATTACTTGATCATCAGCGTATAGTTAGCATTTTATCGTCTTCATTAGAACTTTATTGTACATCTTATGTGTATATAATGTTACATATTATAAATGAAACTGTTTTAACATCCGAACATATAAAATTTAATATTTATAATGTTAATGAAATTTGCCAACAGGAGGATGGCAATGTAGTTAATAATTTGATGGCAGTTCAAGTACCAGTTGTTTCTGATACGGAGTGTCGTAAATCTTACACTACTATAACCTCCAGAATGATTTGCGCTGGTGTCCCTGAAGGCGGAAAGGACTCTTGTGGGGTAACCTAATTTCTCATTATTTATTTTACAGTTGTTATTCACAGATATTTGGCTGGCTAACTTTTACGTCAAAAATACAAAGGTCATTCTTACACTGTATTTTACAGTTGAAGAATATTTTAATGAATTAACGCTCCGATTTAAATAAAATTTCATGGTTGATCAGTTTATATTTAAGACGTAATTGTTGTCCAAAAAGAAAATACTGTGTACATTTCTGTTACCTTCTCAGAATCAACCTTCCAACAAATTGAAGATAAACAGGTGGTAATGATACTAGCAGACAATCTTGTCGTCGTCGGCGTCGCTTCAACCGATGGTCGTCCACTGCTGGACATAGGTCTCACGCAATGACGTCAACAAGGCCCGATCTTGCGCCGCCTGGCTCCAGCGGCTACCAGCGACCCTCTTTATATCGTCGGTCCACCTTGTGCGGGGTCTCCATATACTGCGCCGTCCGGTGCGGGGTCGCCACTCCAGCACCTTCGGCCCCCAACGTCCATCGGTCCTTCGGACTATGTGCCCCGCCCATTGTGCACTTCAGGTTCGCGATTCGTAGGACTATGTCAATGACTCTGGTTTTACTACGGATCTCTTCATTTGTGATTCTATCACGTAGAGAAACTCCGAGCATAGTCCTCTCTATCGCACGCTGTGTGACGCTGAGCTTCCGCATGAGGCCCATAGTCTTGACTATTTTAAAAAGACTTCTTTGATAAGAAAGAAACTTCAATAGGTTAATTCATTATCAGACAAAATAAAATATATATGACCTGTTTGCTGTTGAAATAAAAGCTTTTTCTGTAAGAAAAATGAAATAAATAAATATTACTTTTTATAATTGTTATTTCGAGCAGGAAAGGAGCTTCTAGATCCACAATCCACGTGGCATACAGAATACTACTTTACTTATCATGTAACCAACTTATAGTTTTTAATGTTATGTTGCAGGGAGATTCAGGTGGTCCAGGTGTTACAGATGATGGAATTCAAAGAGCAATAGTATCAAATGGGATAGGTTGTGCTCGGCCAGGGATACCTGGAGTATATACAAATGTATCACGTGTGAGAAGTTGGATAAGACGTAATACGGGCGTATAATTAAATCAATACTTCATAACGACACTGTATGAACTATAACAAATTATATATAGTAATAAAAACTGCAAGTTACAAATGCTTTTCATTGAAATTCTCCTAGTTTTGGTAAATACATATTTTTGCACTTTTTTATAATTTTAATGACGAACTTAAATCTAACAACTAAATTTATATCATGTTTAAAATAAATATAAGAGCACGTACTAGACTTGACCTTATTGCTACTCAAGAAATATTTAGTAATTTGAAATTCCGTCTATAAAATTTAGAATTAGGCTAGTTATTACAATTATTCTATAGGGATATGTTAAATGGAATTAATGCTGCTGTTATAGATGGATTATTTGTACTGCAGGTCTAACAGAGTCGCTAAACAAAAGTTTCAGTGCAGTGAAGATCACTACGGTACACCACCTACATATATTCGAGAAATTCGAGTTGTAGTAGGTATTCTGATTTGTCAGTGAGTACCACATTTCTAAAATTTAGTTGGGATACGATGTTAGTAAGATATAATTTAAAGTCGTCGTCGCTTTAACCGATGGTCATCCACTGCTGGACATAGGTCTCACGAAATGATGCCCACAAGGCCCGATCTTGTGCCGCCTGGCTCCAGCGGCTACCGGCGGTCCTCCTTATATCGTCGGTCTACCTTGCGGGGAGTCTTCCTACACTTATCCAGTGCGGGGCGCCATTTCAGCACTCTCCGACCCCAACGTCCATCGGTTCGTCGGACTATGTCCCCCGCCCATTGCTACTTCAGGTTCGCGATTCGTAGGGCTATGTCGGTGACTTTGGTTCTGCTACGGATCTCCTCATTTCTGATTTGATCGCGTAGAGAAATTCCAAGCATAGCCCTCTCCATCGCACGCTGAGTGACTCAGCCTTCAGCCTTCAGCCATTGAGGGATATTGGACGAAAGAGTCTTCCGGAACTTCCCGAACGCTGCCCAACTGAGTTGGATTCGGCGGTTGACCTCTTTCTCGAAATTGGCCCTACCTAGCTGGACTATGTATCTCAGGTATGTATACTCGTCAACAATTTCGAGTGCAGAGTTCTCAACGATGACTGGGTGTAGCGGAACATGGATATTGGACATAACTTTCGTCTTATCCATGTTCATTTTTAGGCCCACCTGTCGAGAAGCTCTGCTGAGGTCATCGAGCATTGCATTGAGATCTTCCATTAATATAAAGTAAAAACGAAGAAGTTGTAAAATATTTTGCTATATTGATAATTCAAACAGACATTTGATTTTGTAAATAGTTTAACAGTTAATAATTTTTCCGTTATTTTCTAGGAAAAACACAACTTCTAAATGACTTTTTAATAGTAACGTTTGCCAAACAACATTATGATAAAGGTTCTTTTTTATGTGTTCTCTGAACATATAAAAAGACAAACTGACTTTCCTTATAACACACTCAATTTATATCCAGTCTCTGTAACAATGCGGAAAATTTTAACATCTTTTGTGCTAATCTTTTGTTCTTTAATAAGAAAAGGTAAGACACATCATGAAAGCTTTTATGAGATATTAAACTAATACGGATGTACTAAATTTATCGTTTTGTGTAGGAGAATATAACGAGAATCATTATGAGGACTATCTACCCTCTGATAGACGTAGATATTTGTCGATATAAGTTTATATTCAGATAAGGATATAGATAGAGTGATAGATCTATATATTTCTATATAGATACATCTCGATAGGTAGGATAAACTTAACTAGAATTCAATCCAGCGTCATCAGTACCAGCTGGGACAATTTACGAAATTATATTTTCAAAATTAATTGCTTTTGTAAGGGCCTTAGCTAGATATCACCATATATTCACAAAAACAGACCAACTTACAGTAACTAACAACTTTTATTCTCTGCACTATTCAAATATACACAACATGCACTATACCAATAATTACTTCACTATTTAAATTTACTCAATTTAGCATTATTTCTCTTAAAACAACTACTTCACGGGACAGCTTGAAAGACTGATTCGTACAATTGATCCGGTTGTTAAAAAATATCTCGTATTTCATAACATTTCGTAATAATACACCAAGATTTTTGGTATTTTTAAGTTTGCCACTATATTACTTAAAAATTAATTAGCATATAATATAAGTCCTAAAGTTTTAACTCTATACCTTTCTAACTATATATATTTAAAATTTGAAGAAAATATAGATGAATTATATTGATAGTTATTTAAGAATAGATGTTAGGTATGAAGGAAATTTGAAAATAAATTTATTAATGAATCAATCTAACTCGGTAATGTGAATTTCCTAAGAATCGTAAGCCATACTAGTGCGAATAAGAAATGCTATTGAACAGAATACAGTGAAGAAGCTTGAGAATGTAACTAACTCTACAAATACGAATAACGAGACACGAGTTCTTTGCTATGTTCATGAGCTTAGACTCAAAAACGATCCAGAACAGAAGCACTTCAGCAAGGAATAGTTAGAAAAATTTTGCCTTGTAAAAAGAATGAAGATGAAGACGTAAATGTACGAGGTGTGTTCAAAAAGTATCGCGAATTTTGAATTTTCGCGGGTTACGTATATTCGATATTCGAATTTTTTGTGGCGTTATTGCGGTACTCATGTCTCTCACTAATGCCGACAAGCTCGGCCATTTTGAATGTTCATTTAATTGTTGACAGCTGCTTTGCTTGCACGTGTTTTGGATCGTCTTCGATTTTTACCTATTCAAAAAAATGGATCAAAGAACCTGTATCAAATTTTGTGTGAAAAACGAAATTAAGTGCGCGGATGCATTCCGAATGTTGACTGTGGCATACGGAGAAGCTACCTTGGACCGAAGCAACGTTTATCGGTGGTACAAAATGTTCTCAGAAGGCCGAGAAGATGTGAACGACGAAGAGCGTGCCGGACGCCCGAGCACTTCAACAACAGACGAAAAAATTAATGAAGTGGAGAAAATGGTATTGGCCAATCGTCGAATCACCGTTAGAGAAGTTGCTGAGGACCTAAACATATCGATTGGCTCGTGCCATTCGATTTTTATCAATGATTTGGGCATGAGACGGGTCGCCGCGAAATTCGTACCAAAATTGCTCAATTGTGACCAAAAACAGCATCGCATGAACATTGCTAATGAGATGTTAAACTCTGTCCGCGACGACCCAAATTTGCTCCAGAGGGTCATAACTGGTGACGAATCGTGGGTTTATGGTTATGACGTGGAAACCAAAGCTCAATCATCTCAATGGAAGCTGCCGCACGAACCAAGACCGAAAAAAGCGCGCCAAGTTCGATCGAATGTGAAAGTTTTGCTGACAGTTTTCTTTGATTGCAGGGGCGTGGTGCATCATGAGTTCTTGCCACAGGGAAGAACGGTCAATAAGGAATATTACCTGCAAGTTATGCGCAATTTGCGCGAAGCAATCCGCCAGAAACGCCCGGATTTGTGGAAGAACAAAAATTGGCTTTTGCACCACGATAACGCCCCTGCTCACACATCGTTGCTTGTGCGCGACTTTTTGGCCAAAAACAACACACTAATGATGCCGCAGCCACCGTATTCCCCAGATCTGGCCCCCTGTGACTTTTTCTTGTTCCCTAAACTGAAGAGGCCCATGAAAGGACGACGTTACTCTTCTCTTGACGAGATAAAGACGGCATCGAAGGAGGAGCTGAACAAGATAAAAAAAAATGATTTTTTGAAGTGCTTCGACGATTGGAAAAACCGTTGGCACAAGTGTATAATATCTCATGGGGATTACTTTGAAGGGGACAAAACAGATATTCATGAATAAATAAATAATTTTTGAAAAAACACAAAATTCGCGATACTTTTTGAACACACAGTATGTGCTAAGCTAAAATTACTCTATGCAAAGATTTTGTAACCATGTTTAGTTTAATTAGTGAAGAACAGAAGGTTTTTTTTCCAATATTTGTAAGTTTCTCTCTTTTACAGATGCATTGTGTTCTAAACGTAGTAATTACACTGATCCTCTCGACGACAAAATAGTTGGTGGGAATGACGCAAATATAGTAGACATACCATATCAAGCACGTTTAACAATATCAACTGATAAAGGAAACTTCGGATGTGGAGCATCGATAATAAGCCGAAGATTTCTCGTTACAGCTGCTCATTGCATTGATGGGTACGGATTTATAACTTTAGTTTATGATTACTTATAAGAAATAATAGGAAATCATTTCCAGGAAAACTAAAAAGACAACACAGTATTTGATAAGCTTGATTATTTCTTTAATACAATTAATCACAAAATATTATTAACTAATATTATAAAATACTTTCATGAATGTTATCGTTACAACAAAAGAACATACTAAATATGAATGGTTAGAACATTAGGCATTTAATCTTGTTTAATATGAAAATGAAGGAGGAGTAGTACAATTAGTATAAAATATACAGTTAGACGAAAATAGAAGCAACGATGATACTAAAAATATATATCTATATAAAACTTTCATCCTAAAGATTGTAAATCTTAAAGCAGCTATTTAAATAGATTAAGGCATGCAGATTGATTTATCACATATCAAACTATTAGATCATTAAGCTTTTATATTAATTACAAATGTTATTTTAGTGGAAAAAAGGTTTATATAAGAGTGGGAAGCAATTACGCTGATAGAGGTGGTTTTACGACTACAAGTACAAAATTTTGGAAACACCCACAATATAATTCACAAACTAGTGATAATGATGTAGGACTCATTCAAACATCATATCAATTGACGTTTACTAGCCGCATAAAGGCTATTGCCTTACCAGCAAGAGGTACGGATATACCTACAGGAACAGAGGTATTAGTTTCTGGATGGGGAGCGACGTCTGTAAGTAAAATGTAATATACTACTCTTGTTTCTCTAACAGCAGAATAAGTGCCTACGTATGATAATAATGACATCATCCACCGTGACACCGGGACGCCTACCGTGGAAGTGTTTGTCTGGATGTTGGCGAGGGATATGTTCCGCCACACGGACAACTCCCTTCACACACACCTCCACGGCATTGCCAGCCAGCACCTAAGAGCAGCTTATACTGAGCGTCCCCTACCTTATGACCTCCTGCTTTTACCGCCTCCTAACGTAGGCGTTGATGACGGTGAAGGCGACTCTATGGCAGTGGCGATATCTTGACTGGACAACTTACGGAATTGATTTGGATGGACTCGCTAGCATAGATGACGGGAACCTGCCCGTATCATTGAGGGCAAAATACAATATCAGGCATCAAATTGATTCCAGAGGGAGATGCCCGGTTAAGAAGGCAGTGCCTCGACGAGGCCTACACCCATCAACTGCAGTAGAGAAGAACCCAGGCTCTCTAGCAATAATAGCAAAAACGGCCTAGTCAACATTTTTGTACACTTTAACAGAGTTATAATTATTCGTTTACTTCTTCTTCTTGTAAGAAAATACAGCAATGAGCCTTAGTCATGGACATCTTAGCCCAGACCAATCATGTTTTTTTTTCAATTTTATACTTGAGAGAATGTGAACGACTAAAGCTTAGACACAATCAGACTATCTCACTATAGATGACCTCTCTTTTTGAGTTCGTTCTGTTGATCTGCCCTACCTGTTTTGGGACTGTAGTCCATTTGGTTGACGTAGACCAGCATCATATAACTGATTGATTGTAGATAGTCAATAACTTGGATTAACTAAATAAGTGACATCTAGAAGATGAAACATTCTGTTGCTACATTTCGTGTAAAAGAGTGTACTCTACTCAATGGAGATTAGAGCAAGAATGGAGTGGCGGTTTGCATGTTCTAAAAAATTTGGGCGGGAGGCACCTTTATGATAAATATTGCCAAAAACAGTGAAAACTGTTTCGGTAGCTGTGATTTTGATATAACCATAGATATCATGTATAAATATCACTCCATTGATGTTTTATATACGTCTTTATTGAACGTTAAAGTTTATTTTAAACCATGTGACATCAATTATGCCATAAACATTTTCTTCTTGAGCACATCTCTTCCGATTACATTATATCAGCGAATGTATTGCTATTGATTCTCACTTTTGATGTAAGGATCATTTGCAAGCCATTAGCAATTAACAATTACCACATAAGTCATTGGTAGAACCCAATAATTCTTAAAGCAACAGTGAATAGTTGACTATAACAGATTATATTAACTTCTAGAGCTTATGTACCATAGTTTATACATATTCCTAGCTTTTTATAAGGAGCTATTGTAGTCAAGACAATAAAGAAATAATAAACTTATAGGAAGGTGGTAGTGGAAGCAGTAATTTGATGGCAGTCAGAGTACCAACTTTATCAAATGAGGATTGCAGTAAAACTTATTCCGCAATTACTGATAATATGGTCTGTGCTGGCGTTCCTGAGGGAGGAAAAGATTCATGTCAGGTATTTACATTTCATAACTGTGAAATTTTTAGTAACTTACGAACGCATATATACTGTGCTAGAGCCTAGTTAGAGAACAACGATGTTTTTACATAATACCAGCATAAATTAGCGGTATTGTGGAACTTGGGGAATGATACGCCTAGGGATTGAGGGTGGCAAACATCCTGAACAGGATCTCTTAGTCTTTTTAATACGTTAGTACATTAAATGCCTTTGAACTACGAGATTCAATTGTTATATCCTGAAGCTGAAGCTATCAGCATTTCCGTTGATACCTGAAATTTCCTCGGGCGACGGTATTTTTTTGCAAAATACATTGATGGTTGGTTTCTTCTTCACCAAATGCCACACTGATGTCAACCTCTAGGTCAGACTTTGGTAAAGTAGCAACCATGAAATACCAAATAAAATCCAGTAAGACCTGCATCCATAATTGGTGCATCAGGGGTTGGTTTGTACATCCTCATCCTACGCTTATAAGAAAACGGCCATGATGTCTATGACAACTTTTGCTAAGTTTACTTCATGAAAATGTCGGTTTTTACAATTTCGAACTCATACAGAGTATTTTATTACTACTTGTTGGTTTAATTTGCATATTACATTTTCAGGGTGACTCAGGAGGTCCAGCAGCGTCAGATAAGAAGCAGATAGGCATAGTTTCTTTCGGTATTGGATGCGCAAGACCAGGTTATCCCGGAGTTTATGCTAGAATTGCAAGTCCCATCATACGTGACTGGATCAAGAAAACATCGGGAATTTAAAGGAGATACTACGATAATATCTAAAAACCAAATACATAAATTGAAAGTGGGTTTTGAATTATATAATATTGATTTCCCCAAGATGTCTGTTATGTTGTTCTTGTATTCACAGGCTTAATTATATTGAATATGAAATTGTAAAACTGGACATTGATAACAAATAGAGCACTGTTTACTTATTGTTATATTTATTACAAACATTAGAATTTCAATGTGTTTAAATTTATTACATTTTTGTAAATATCCAAGAGTAATTAATATTCATAGATTGTATAACCTCTACCGGTTATGCTGGAAAAGTTTCTTATTCTTCTTTTGTAAAATGGCTCTCAGGTGTGTCAATAAACTCGCCAGTCAAATATATTGGAGAAGCTGTAAAAGCTAGAAGAGCATCTCACTGCTGGGTACACGCCTCCTCACTCCGAGGAGCGAGGGTTTTTAGAGCATAGACCCACCACGCTGCTCCACTGCAGATTGACGATGTGACAGGAATCCGACACGATCGGAGAGAGATCACGCGCAGAACCGACGGCGTAACGTGCTCTCCGAGGCACGGGGGTGGAGCACAACGCCAACTTCCCAACTTCGGGCAAATATTGAGAAATTGTTAATAGAAAACTCAATATTGATTTCGAATTGGCCCGACCCGGGACTCGAACCCAGGAGCTCATGTCTGTAGTCGAACATGCTAACTACTAGACCAATGAGCTATAAAATTTAGTTATTCTATTACTTTACATTATTGTAATGTCGGTCCTTGACAAGAGTAGCACTTTAAACATTTTAAAGCGGTAGACAGAAACCACGTCCTTCCACTTACCACGATCCTTGCATATTTTCTTTGCTTCTATTATTCTCATTAAACCTTTTATACAAGTCCTTCAGTTTTATGTACTTGTGAAATGGCCTGGATTTGGTCCAGGAACGTTCGCCTTGGTCTTCCCCTTCCAACTTTCGCATTCATTCTTGACTCATAAATCCTTTTTATCATTCTCCTTTCATTCATTCTCTTTACGTGCTCAAACCATCTAAGCATACTTTTCTCAATTCTAATCACTACATCTTCTAATATACGGTAACGTTCTCTTGTCACACTATTTTTTTATTTGTCACGCAGTTTCAATCCACTCATAATTCTCAACACTCACACCTCTACTTTTTTGCTTCTTCTGCCATACCCAACTTTTCCTACCATAAGTTTTGGCACCAACACTCCTGCATGCACAGCCAGTCTGGCCTTCTAAGATACCATCTGGCTATTCATAAAGGTACGCAGGGCACCATTTACTATTTTACCTGCATTCACTCTCCTTTCAATATCACTTTCACATGTTCCATCTTTTGTAAATTTAGACCCCAAGTACACATATATGTTCGGGAATAAGAAAGAAGGAAAGCATAAATCATAAGGGTGTATGGTTCTCCGGCGACATCGTCATTAGTGGCATCCATAACTCCATACTGTGGGCTATGGTGGGTAATGTTGGTGCAATCAAACATTTTATTAATTAACTCAGATTATAATGTTCAATCAGTTAATGTTTCCGATATCAATTTACACAAACACAGTAATAATAATAGCTAGGAACGCGACAGTTTCAATAGTCAACCGCTCCGGTGGATCGTCACTCGAGAACTACCGAGAGCCGCGCAGGACTGCCACTTATTGACTCTACCCCAATCCGATAGACAGACGGCGCCAGCGTTTCACAGACTATATGTCGGAGAATAAGAGAGAACCGAGAAGCATAAAGCACAGGGGCATAGGGTTCTCCGCCGACATCGTTATTAATTGGATCCATTATTTCATTTCTTTCTGTGGGCGTTCGTGGGTAATGTTGGTGCAATCAAACACTTTATTAATTAACTCAGATTATAATGTTCAAACACTTAATGTTTCCGATATCAATTTACACAAACTCATTAATAATAATAGCTAGGAACGCGACAGTTTCAATAGTCGACCACTCCGGCCGACCGCCGCTCGAAGACTGCCGAGAGACAAGCCGGACTGCCGATACAAAGATGGCGCCAGCGTTCCACAGACTACACACAGACCAGCCATCCAGAGACTCTTGCACTCCGACATATATATATATGTATTATCCTCATTATTTTGTTTAAAAACTTATAGATGTCCCATTTTTTCTTTTAGTAAGTTTTTGAAAAGTGTGCAATACGTCAAATTAATTTCAAGTTTTGAGGTGCTATAAATTCAAAGTGACAATTTTCAATACTACTTAAATTATTATATTGTCATTAATCTTTGTCAGTTGTGCAATATTTAAAATGAATGCGACGTTTATGAAGTGTTATAAAATTTAGTCAAAAGATTCCACTACATTCATAAATAAGATTTAAAAGAAATATTTTAAATTAAGCCCACATATGGAGTACTCTAAAATTGTTATATAATAGATTAATTTAAAGGAAGCTAATACAAACGTGTTTAAATAAAACTTAATAATGGATGCTATTTTACTTAACTCTATACTTATTGTACAACTAGATGGTATCTCGTTGACGACAAGTGAAACTTTCAGTCGCAATGACAAAACTCAGAGCGTATGCTAATACGAACTCAGCTGGAATTTAAATGAATGGAGAACTGAAGTGAGCGGAAACTTTTTTAATTTCGCAAAAACTCAGGTGTTCTGTTGACAATCCTACAAACGGTACTCGTTGACCCGTCACTACAACTAAAACAATGGATTTTCCGACGAGAATGTTTCTCTATTATGACAGCTTCACAAATTCAAATTGAAATTCACAATTCTTTATTGCCACTAAATGCCTAATGTGGCGTGTAATACGATCAGGGATTAAAACTATAAGCTTAGACTATACATCTACACTAATATTATAAAGAGGAAAGATTTGTATTTTTGTATGTATCGAATAAACTCAAAAAGTACTGAACCGATTTTAATAATTCCATTTTCATTAGAAAGCTACATTATTACTGAGTAACATAGGCTATATTTTGTACTAGATTACTAAATAAATCTTTAGAAATTCCTATTAAAACCAATCGAAGGTGTAAAGAAATCAGTCATAAAATGTCTTTCATCGCATACGCTGTAAATAGTATTAATGATAAGACAAAAAAATATTCGACAATATTATAGAATATACCAATATCTACAAAAAACTTCGCGAGACCATATGTCTAACTATTGTAGTTTCGTCACTATAACTACTTTGTTACATTTAACAAATTGATAGAAATGCCGATCAAAATCAGACCGTGTTATCCATACCATTTATAAATTTTTATCCAAATAAATAATTTATTATTCAAGAGTGTCTCAATACCTGATGGTTACTTTGAATTATTGAAATCAAAATTGATATTTTGATATATTGATATTCCATTCAAAACATATCATGAATGTTATAATCCATAGTTATGTTGAATTGGAATTTACACTATCGAATTAAGATTCCTGTAAGTATTTGGAATAAATAAATAAATGAAATAAAAATAAAAATACGCAAGGTAGCCGGTCGGCTCCTTACGCAGTGGACGCAAGCAACATTGAATATTTCGATTTTTTTAACACATTTTCATGCTTCACTTAAAAAGTTCTTTTCAGAGCTACGTAGTTTTAGTATTAGGAATCACACTTTTTCATAATATTTGTCAATTCATGGTCGTTTTAATTACCATGCTTATAACTTAAATATCTGTACCTATTTATGTCTACCCGTGCGAAGCCGGGACGGGCCGCTAGTATTAAAATAAATTTACAACTTAAATGTTATATCAAACGTCAAAAAAATTACGATTCGTCGTTAAAGTTGAATGGATAAACTATCATTTAAAAAATGCCTCTTTCGATGGTTGTGTGATAAAACATTTTACTCCATGTGCGAATTTTTTAGTGCTAAAAAGGATCACTTCAAAGCTTTAAAAACTTAATTTGTAAAACCTACCCCATAATGTCAATATTATATAATACCCAATAATGATTACTAAATTGGACATATTATAAAAAATAAAATCTTAAAATTGACATATTTGTCGGAGTGCAAGAGTCTGTGGATCGCTGGCGCCATCTGTGTATCGGCGTGGGGCAGATTCAATAAGTGGCAGTCCGGCGCGTCTCACGGTCAGTTCTCGAGTAACGGTCGACCGGAGCGGTCGACTATTGAAACTGTCGCGTTCCTAGCTATTATTGTTAATGAATTTGAGTAAATTGATATCGGGAACATTAAGTGATTGATCACTTCTGTATGATAAACTAAAAGTCGCGAACATATTCTCCCGCCGCAGCGACAGCTGTAATGTTCGCGTGTTCGATTTTCAGTTTATTCAACGGGCAGGATAACCAATTTCGTAGGTCTTCTCAAGATTCCCTTTGTTGTTTTAACGTCAACGGCTCGTATTTCACCATCCTGGGTATGTTGCTATAACAATGCGTCGTGGCCAAGAGTTTCGAGGTAAAGTCCCATCAGCTATAAAAACAAAGTCTCCCAGTTTAATTACTCCACGCGATTGAGGCTCTCGTCGATTTTGCAATTCTGGAAGATATTCGCGTATCCAGCGAGCCCAAAACATGTCAGCAAGTCGTTGGCTAACTTTCCAGTCGCGATGCTTATTTGTTGCTTCAGTAAATGTCCCTGGTAACGGAACTCTGGACGGTCCACCCAATAGAAAATGATTCGGTGTTAAAGGTTCTTCGTCTTCTATTGCAGTTGATACATGTGTTAGCGGACGACTGTTTAAGGTATGTTCCGCTTCGACCAATAACGTTACGAGGACCTCTTCTCTAGGCGCTCGCTCTTGTAAAGTAACTCTTAGTGCTGTTTTTACACTTCTAACGAGTCTCTCCCAAGCACCACCCATAAAAGGCGCACTCGGGGGAATATAGCGCCATTTTATGAAACGAATTGACGATTCTTCGACCAGGGCTTCACGTGCTGCTTTCTTCAATTCTTGATCTGCTCCTCTTAAATTCGTTCCTTGGTCGGACCAGAGTTCAGTCGGGCAGCCTCTACGTTCAAGGAAACTTCTTAACGCCATGATTGCGGCGTCCGTATTTAAACTACCAGCCAGCTCCAATAGTATTGCCCGGGTAGTTAAACACATAAATATTACTCCGTAGCGTTTTTGCTGCGACCTACCGACAGTGACCATTAGAGGACCGAAGAAATCTAGACCTGTGTATGTAAAAGGTCTTTGATGGTGTGCGACATACTGGAACAGTCTGTATAACTTTCCACTTAACGCATTGTAGGTAAATAAATTTAGAAAATAAAACGGGTATAGTTAGTTGCCCTTAAAAGATAGATATGTGCTATCGAGGAGTTATTTGTAGATTTATTAAAGAGGATTTATCCTACCATACATTATTTTGTTATGTCTCTAAGGGATTAGGCAGGGAATACGATGAAAGCTCTGCTTGATTTCTTCCGACGAATGCTGTTATATTTCCACCAATTTAAATCAAACTTTGACTGATTATATATATAAACCTTCCTCAAGAATCACTCTATTTAATATTGAGAACCACATGAAAATCTGTTCAGTAGTTTTTCAGTTAATTGCGAACAAACAGACCGACGCGACGATGTAATTGGTTTTATCATGCGTAAAGATATTCCTATTTATATTGTTATTATAGATCGTGCCAAATTTACATAAACATAAATAAAGCCCGTGTGGAAATTTAAATAAAAATACGTGGCTAGTATAACGTAAATGAGTACATTTTATTATCAATTGAATGTGTAAATTACAACTTACCCTCACGTAAGTTCAAAAAAACAACCTTTATTACGAAATCTCAGGCACTTGAGTGCTTTTGTAATGTAATAGTATTTATTTACGTAGTAAAACTGGGAAATACAGGTTTATTACAACAAACATAATAAAACTTCAGTACCACTTTGTTAAAAAAATGATTAGAAGTCGTTTCCAGAGTTAAACATTTTAACAAGATACCATAATGTAATTTAATTCTATTCAAGCGTCTAAAATTGCTTAAATGACACGCAATGTAAGTCATATAAATATAAATTTTAACAGAAAAAGAACCGCCTTCAAAACAAACTTACAAATACATTAATATGCTCTAAAAAGTAAGAAATAATTGCGTATTCTTTTATAGTGTTCTTCGTATTGTTATATTTGGAGTAGGTGTCAGCCGAGGCGCCTACATATATGTATAGATACGAGTATAGGGGTGATTACCCGTCGAAGGTTGCGCTGGCTTAGCTTTTCGAATGTGATAGTCTGAGTAAATTAATTAAGCGTTTAATTGCACCAACATCGCCCACTAACTCCCACAGTATGGAAATTATGGATGCCATTAATGACGATGTCGGCGGAGAATCCTACGCGCCTATGCTTTTGTTCTCCTCTTTTATTCTCTGACAAATATATAAAGATGATTTTGTGGAGAAGTATTGAATATTATTTTAAAACAGATTTATTGATAAAATTAATAATATAGATAAACCACTAAAAAAATTAGGCGCATGACGGTAAAAAAATAACTTATGAAACGCGTAATTAGCGTCACGAATATGTACATCATTTTTTATGTTAATTCGTTTGCAGGTTAGGTAGTTTTAATACTCACAAATAACATGTAGAATTTTAATTTGCCACTCGTCTTTTAATAATTTAATATACTATTTTCCATAAAATATATTTGAAATTCAAAATCAAAATTTATTTAATAATTGACAAAAAACACGTGGCATTTTTATTTACAATTCGTCATTTGAGATTTCAATAAATTATTTGTCTTAATTTTCGACACTTTTAGTATTTTAATGACAAGTAAATTAATGCAATTCAGGCTTCAGATTGGATTGGAATCAGCTATATATACCTTAGCGTTCTTCGTGAGATGAAAGACTTCTGCAGCACCTGTTACTCCTGTTCTATAGCATCTAGTTATATTTAAGTAACTTTCTAGTTTTTTTCTATTTGTATAACATTTTCTTTTATTTATTTTTCCAAATTTGTTCTTAAATTCTTAAATAGCAAACAATTACTGTTCGCACAGTGTCGTATTAACAAAAATCGCGTAGAGAAACTCCGAGCATAGCCCTCTTCATTGCACGCTGAGTGACTCTGAGCTTCCGAATGAGACCCATAGTCAGCGACCACGTTTGCGATCCGTAGGTAAGCACTGGCAATACGCACTGTTCGAGGACTTTAGTCTTCAGGCACTGAGGAATGTTGGACGAAAACGTCGTACGGAATTTTCCAAAGGCTGCCGAACCGAGTTGAATTCGGTGGTTGACCTCTTTCTTGAAATTGTACCTACCTAGCTGGATTATGTGTCCCAGGTATGTGTATTCGTCCACAATTTCGAGTGTCGAGTTCTCAACGATGACTGGGTGGAGCGCAGCATGGGTATTAAAGGATAACGCCTTTTCAGAAACCGGCCTGTTCGTATACAACAACTATATGGCGTTGGAAGTCACTTCAAAATCAATCCAGCTATTTTGTTCAGAGCAAATAAATAGTTTCATGAAAATATATAGTGTAAATACCGCATAAATATTTGAAACGCTAAAAATCTTGATATTACAAACAGACACTTAATTTTTAGAAAGCTTAACATAGACTGCTGATTATAATGTTGTTGTTATTTTTATATTTTCTAGAAAACAAACAACATATAAATGACTTTTTAATAGTAACGTTTACTAAACAATATTATGATAAGGCTTCGTTTTTCTATGTACTCTGAACATATAAAAAAACAAAATTACTTTCCTTGTTACACATTGAATTTATTGTGAGTTTCTGAAACAATGCGGAATTTTTCACCATATTCTGTGTTAATCTTTTGTTTATTGATAAGAAAAGGTAAGGTGTTTTTAATTTCGTTTACTTAAAATTACAATAGATATTCAAATTTAATTATCAAGTATAAAAAAGTTAATAATTACTGATCTGTATCCAATAATTGTACTGCAGAAAAGGGCTCGTACGTACAATATGTGTCCAAGAGAGTTGCAAAACAATATGTGAAATAAAATCAATAGCTTTTGAATAGTCCACAAAAGCAATGTGTAAGGGTTTTACAAATTCTTTGCAGTTTTCAATTATATTTCTTAACGCTTGTATATGGTCCACTAATGAGAACTCATGCTTAAAACAAGCTTGCTCTAGTAGTTGATTCTCATAATATATTAGAAGATATTTTATAGATGCTTAAAATAAATCTAATTGGTTTATAGTTAATTATTCATTTTGTATCACCTTTCTTATAGAGCAAAGATATTGTGGGGTATCTCTTTTGGCTGGACAACTCTTTCTTTTGCAAAATTTTGTTAAAGAGTAAATTTTGTGGCTTGTTCCCGTCTATTATAAGCTCACTGCTGATTCCGTCTGGACCAGGACTATTATCTTTTTTGAGTTTTGTTAGAGATAGCTCTACTTCTTTTTTCATAAACGCAAGGGCTGTCTCAGTATTAGTAAATAATCCTTTTTATTTCTTACAGTTTACAGATTCAGGGTCAATTGATTTTGATGTTATGTTCATTAACGTTTTTTATAACTACAAAACTCATACTTCACTTATAAAATAAAAGCATTAACTTGATTTGAATCGGTTGGTGACAGATGAGAAATAAGATTTATTTCCAATACATATATAGCATAACGCCTCATTTCCATAGGGGTAGGCAGAGGTCACGTCCTTCCACTTGCCACAATTCTTGCATATCCCCCTCGCTCCTTTCATTCTCATTAAACCTTTCATACAAGTTCGTCTGTTTGGAATACTCTTGACCTGGCCCTTATTTAAAATGTGGATTTGGTTCAGGAACGTTCGCCTTGGTCTTCCCCTTCCAACTTTCCCATTCACTCTTGAATCATAAATTCTTTTTGTCAATCTCCTTTCATCCATTCTCTCTAAGAGCCTAAACCATCTAAGCATACCTTTCTCAATTTAAGTCACTACATCTTCTTTTATACCACAACGTTCTCTTATGTGCCTCTATTTCTTACGCCACTCAGTTTCAATCCACTCATACTTCTCAACGCTCTCATCTCTACGGCGTTTAATTTACTTTTGTGATTCTTCTGCCACACCCAACTTTTACTACCATACATTAGTGTTGGGACCAATATTCATAAATAATTCTTCCGCAGATGTATTGTGTAAGCGAAGTCATAATACTGACTCCGTTGGTGATAGAATAGTTGGTGGACATGATGCAAATATAGCAGATATTCCACATCAAGCACGTTTGACAATACCAACTGATAAAGGTACATTTGGATGCGGAGGATCGATAATAGGCCTAAGATATATCTTGACAGCTGCTCATTGCTTAGAAGGGTAGGCATTTGTAATTTTAGTGTTCACCAACAAGACATATAATTAAATCTCTATCAAAGAACTTTTAACTTTTTTTATGGAGTCGAAAAATAGTTTGCTATGTTACTTTATTGATTTGTAACATGTTTAATGGAATATGGAATCTGAATATATTCTGGTATCTGTATGGCGAAGAAGTACTATCATAAACAAGTAAAAGGTGGAAAGGGACGATCAAGACGAAGGTATTGGACTATCCAGGACATTTTAAATAGAAATGCAATGAGAATGAAAGAAGCAAAGGAGATTATAGACTTTGATGTGTACCTAGATATCATAATGAATTATTAATTTATTTATACACTTATCTGCACGTCTACGATGACAAAATACAATAAAATAAACTTAAATATAAGAGAAAAAACAATAGACTGTGTCATCGATAAATGGCGATTAATTCCAGATAACCTTGATGATTTAATGCAAGATAGTATATGTAATAAACATAACTCAGTAAACAATAAAAGAAACGATGCTTATAAAAATGTATATAACATTCTGGTCAGAAAATCTTACAATGGTCCCTTTTTTTAATATTAGAGAGGATGATTTATCACAAGTCAATCCATTAGATTAATAGCCCTTTAAATAATTAATAAATATTCTGTTTTAGTGCAAAAAGAGTTCATATAAGAGTGGGAAGCAATCACACTGATAAAGGCGGTGCTACTACTATAGGATTCAGATTTTGGAAACACCCTCAATATAACTCAAAAACTATTGATAACGATGTCGGTCTCGTTCAGACAATATTTCCTTTGATGTTTAATAGCCAAACGAAGGCTATTGCATTACCAGAAAGAGGTACGGATATACCTGCGGGGACAGAAGCATTAGTTTCAGGATGGGGAGCAACATCTGTAAGTATCTTGTAATAAACTACTTCTGTTTAAAAATTAATAGCTGAGATAGCAAGAACAGCAATATCAACATTTTTATAAACTTTTATATTATAGAAGCAATACACGAACATAGTTATAATTAGCGGTGACCTTTTCTTGTTCTTCTAAGGCATTGCAGCTCTGAGTGTGCCTAAGCCTGGTTGGAGATGTTTTACAATGTTTACTTCCAGCTTAGCCCTACGTGATCAAATCAGAAATGAGGAGATCCGCAGGAGAACTAAAGTCACAGACGTAGCCTACCGAATTGCAAAGCTGAAGTGGCAATGGGCAGGGCACATAGTTCGCAGAACCGATGGACGTTGGGGCCCGAAGGTGGCGGACCCCCACCAGGTGGGCCGATGATATCAGGCGGGTCGCTGGCAGCCGCTGGATACAGGCGGCGCAAGATCGGGCCCATTGGAATTCATTAAGAGAGACCGTTGTCCAGCAGTGGACGTCCATCGGTTGAGACGATGATGACTTTTCAGCATCTTAGATACTATTTAGCCATCTCACCATAACCTTTCTGTGGAAGTCAGTCCTAGTGATTTAATCATATAATCAGTAGTGAATGTAGTCAGGTTAAAAGCATTAAACTTATAACAGGAAGGTGGTAGTGGAAGCAGCAATTTAATGGCAGTCACGGTACCAACTTTATCAAATGAAGATTGCAGCAAAACTTATTCCGGAATCACTGAAAATATGGTCTGTGCTGGAGTACCTGAAGGAGGAAAAGATTCGTGTCAGGTAGTTACAGTTAAAACATCTTTTTTATTAGTTACAGATAGAACTACAACGTCTTCCCATAATAACACCGTAAAGGATCATCTTCTGAAGCTGCATGCCCTGGTGATTGAAGTGGCTGACAAAACATTTCCGTTGCCTTAATTAGCAATATATTCTGAGTTTTACTGGAAACAAAAATTTCCATGTGTGACGGGATTAAAATTAGTTTATTACTTCCACATAAAAGCTGAGCAGGCCATTCCAAACTCGTGTGTGTGAACTTCATTGTTATGTGACTTAACTACAATAAGGTCTGAAATAAGAACTCTCTTCTATAAGCCCACACTGATATCCATCTGAATCATAGGACTTGGCAAAGTAGAAACTCTGGAATACCAAATGAAATCACACAGAATGTTCTTCATAGATAAGTTGTGCGTCAGGGTGTATGTTGCTCTCATCCTATCCTGATAGCTCAAATTAGTATTCATCTGAGACAGGCAGTTGATTTAATCAATTTAAACAATCTAGTTGATTTAATTTGAAAATAACATTTTCAGGGTGATTCAGGAGGTCCAGCAGCGTCCGGCAATAAGCAAATAGGTATAGTTTCTTTCGGGGTTGGATGTGCAAGACCAAATTATCCTGGCGTTTACGCCAGAGTTGCAAGTCCGACTATACGTGACTGGATCAAGAAGACATCGGGGATTTAAAATAAACTACGATCACATCTCAAAGACTAATACATTAATTGAGTCCGTGAAAACAAGAACAGAATTTAAATATGTCTCTATTTCCAAACTATGGATATGTAAATGCTAAACTGGCTTGTACTTGTAGAGAAATAGTTTCTAGAGGATAAATTGCTGATTTACCAAAGAAATAATAATCGTTCTTTATAAATAATATAGGTTTTATTTTATCTTCCTACTTCCACAATACTTCATTGCTGGTTGGCAGATCATATATATCCTAAGTTTAATGTGGTGCTTCAGGTATATTATTCGAATATAAAATGATAACTTCTCTTTTAGCACAAAAGTAACAACTGGAGCGAGAAATGTTTTATCATCTCCTCACCAAGTTGTAGCTTCTTCACAAAATATTTGCTACGTTGTTCTTCCTTTCACAGACTCAATTATTGAATTTCAATTCGCAAAAATGGACATCGATAACCAAAAGAGCACTGTTTACTTTATTGTTATCATATTAAAATCATTACAACTTAAATGGGTTTTCATTTTTTTTAATTCACCCAAAATTTGGGTTTGAATTCAGCTTCGTTTTTATATACCTACATCGGTTGTGGGTTAAATAGTCCCTCACATATTTATCAGTCCTGTGTTGATTTGGGAAATTCCTGATCATTTCGCCAGGTGATGAGGTGCAGAGACGGCTATGCAGTTAAACCAGTCATGGCGATTCCGAACAAGATAAGACGAAAACCGATTGTCACTTGGTGAACAACATAAAAAGATCACCCTCAGACAGGAGAATTTGGCGCCTAAATAATTCAGATAAGGCAAGGGAAAGGAAGAAGGTAGTTAAGTTAGTGTTATTAATAATACCTCTCGACCTTGCAACCGCTATTGTCTCCGGTGGTAGATGTTGGGCGGGAAAGAGGGCCCTAAATATGTTGGTAAGCGGCAGGGCCGGAAGAGGGTGACCAAAAAAGTGTGGATGAACTGTGTGAAAGAAGATATGTGTGTAAGGGGTGTGAATGTAGAAATGACAGCGGATAGAGTGAAGTGGCGAAAGGAATCATGCTGCGCCGACCCCTCCTAGTGGGATAAGGGCAAGAAAATGATGATGAGATGTTGGGCGGGAGAGCCCTTTTTCTACCAGACCTTAATCTCGCTAAAGGAGTCCTAATTGAGAAAGTAGAAGAATGCAGTCGATGCTCCCTTTCACTTCCAAAGGAAGCGGAATACAGGGTGGCGCATCTTCGCCTCCTGTCTCCGTGAATCCTCAATCGGTCACCAGCGAGGAATGCACAAGTTTTCTTATTTACAGATGAAGAGGGTTATCGTCGAATGCCACTTTCCTGATACATGGGTCGGGATTTATATAAAAAGTAGTTCAACTTTATCAAAAATGTGTAAAATTGCAAAATTTGAGTTAAAACTTTCCATTGTCTTGATATATATTATACATACAAGCGAAGGTATTTAAAAATCTAGATAATAGAAGCTATTCATGATATAGCAATGACAAAACTCAGAGCGTATGCTAATACAAACTCAACTGGAATTTAAATGAGTGGAGAACTGTAGTGAGTGGAAACTTTTTTAATTTCGCAATAACTCAGGTGTTCTGTAGACAATCCTACAAACGATACTCGTTGACCCGTCAATAGAACTAAAATAATTTAGCTGAAAACGCCAAGAGGCGCAAATATGAGAGCCTTGCTTTAGAACACATATTTGTGCCTTTTGGCGTGGAGACATTGGGCCTGTGGGCTCCTGAGGCTTAAAGTGACCCTAAGGCCGGGTGGTACTTCAGACAGTGTCAAGTACCGCTCTCCAGAGAGGTAATGCTGCCAGCCTCATGGGCACCCATTCATTTGCTTCTGATGGCGCATTTTAATCACGTTTATTTTTCTGTATTAATGTTAAGGTCCAGTATAATGTTATCATGGGTAATTGTAAATAATAAAATTTAATTAATAATTACTACTAATATAATGGATTTTTCGTTGAAATATTTTCAAATCAAATCAAATCAAAATGTCTTTATTCAAGTAGGCATATCACAGCACTTTTGAATCGTCAAATTTTTGTTTTTTCTTTTCTTTTCCACATTCTAATTCTAATGTACGCCTGATGATGATACTCCAGAACGACTTAAAATATGAAGTTACGAGGGTTCCTTCGCGCCCTGATCCGAGAAGAGCCCACAACAAACTCAGTAGGGTATTTTGTTTTTTTGTTATCATCATCATTACAATATCATATTAGTTTAATATATTTCAATTCAAATTAGAGCAGTTCGTTCACTCCCACGCGTTTCTATCGTCTAAGTACTCTTGCAACTTATAATACGATTTTTCTATCAACTTTCTTTTAACAAAGACTTTGAATTTATTAATTGACATTTCTAAAACGTCTTGTGGGAGTTTATTATAGAAACGTATACAGTTACCCTTAAATGAGTTGTTAATTTTATGCAGCCTACTAGAATTTACAACAAGTTTGTTTTTGTTTCGTAAGTTATATGATATACATTCACTATTTTTATTGAAAGAGTTAATATTTTTGTGTACGTACAACAAGTTTTCTGTTTTTGTATACCTAGTATGACAACTTCTAATTATAATTAACTGTTGTACGAATCCTCCGATCCAAGGGGAAATCTTATGATATACTTTTAACGTTATAATCAGTAGCAAACCTTTAATACCCCTTTCTATGTTAAGCATAAACTCACCACGTTGCTGCTTCGGTCTTCTATCAGTTTCCTAAAGTTTTCTTTGACTGAAGAGAATAATAATGAATTTAAAACTAATTGGGAAGGATACCTGCCAAGGATTAGAACTCATGACTCTTTATAAGAATTCCAATACTACATAGTAAAAAAACTGCGTCATTGGTGTAGTGGTTAGCATGTTCGACTACAGACATAAGGTCCTGGGTTCGAGTCCCGGGTCGGGCCTAATCAAAAATCAAGATTGAGTTTTCTATTAAGATTTTCTCAATATTTGCCTGAAGTTGGGAAGTTGGCGGTTTGCTCCACCCTCTTGCCTCGGAGAGCACGTTAAGCCGTCGGTCATGTGCCTGATCTCTCTCTGATCGTGTCGGATTCCCGTTACATCGGACTATGAGAGTGAAGGAACAGAGAGTACACTTGTGTACTATGCCTGCCAATCCGCAGTGAAGCAGCGTGGTAGGTCTAAGCTCTAAAAACCCTCGCTCCTCGGAATGAGGAGGCCTGTGCCCAGCAGTGGAGCATTAAAGGGCTGCTACTTACTTTATTACTTATAGTAAAAAAAATGAAAGGACCAAAAGAAATCTAAGTTTTATGCGATTTCTCAAATTTTGATCCTTTAACTCTTTCCACTACTAAATATTCCTTAAATTTTTTTTGTTTTCTTTATTTATCGTCAGACATACAGTATTGTTGTTACAAATAATGATCGATGACTACTGAACTAGTATAAACTGTGTTTGAGAAGTTTCACCTTCCTAATTTACTTTCAATTACAGTCAACAGCATATCTTAATGTATGTAAAGATAAACATTTTTTTTAAATTGATATTGAAAGCCATGCGTGTATTTGCATCTGGTGCGTGTATGTGAATGTGTGTAAGTGAGAATGGGTGTACGTATATGTACTTTAATTAGATTATTTTATGTATTTCAAAAGATATTCTTTCACTTGTAGTTTGCATTTCCGACTTGTAGTTCGATAAATATTTAAAGTTTTATTTAATAAATTATCGACTAGTTAATGCTGGTAATTTCACCATCTAGAAAGTTATGATAAAACTTTAATAAAATAATATTTTAAATAAAGGATACAGTTCGATGTATAAAACTTTGTAGAAGTTAGTTGAGTTGAGTTATGTGCTATTTGTTTTATATTTAATGAAAATGGATATTGATTCATATAACATGGATAAAATAAAAAGTAAAATACTATTCAGTTTCTTGCCGAATTCTTTTCGATAGTCAGTTAGGTTCGGTGGTAAAGCCTTTGACAAAAAAGTTTACCTTTACTGGAATTAAAGAATATTTTAGTTTGGTTATTGACTTTTTATGAANCGTCGGTCCTGTGCCTGATTTCTCTCTGGTCGTGTCGGATTCCCGTCACATCGAAATATGAGAGTGAAGGAACAGAGAGTACACTTGTGTACTATGCCTGCCAATCCGCAGTGGAGCAGCGTGGTAGGTCTAAGCTCTAAAAACCCTCGCTCCTCGGAATGAGGAGGCCTGTGCCCAGCAGTGGAGCATTAAAGGGCTGCTACTTACTTTATTACTTATAGTAAAAAAAATGAAAGGACCAAAAGAAATCTAAGTTTTATGCGATTTCTCAAATATTGATCCTTTAACTCTTTCCACTACTAAATATTCCTTCAAGATTTTTTGTTTTATTTATTTATTTATCATCAGACATACGAGTATAGTGTTGTTGTTACAAATAATGATCGATGACTACTGAACTAGTATAAACTGTGTTTCAGAAGTCATCACCTTCCTAATTTACTTTCAATTACAATCAACAGCATATCTTAATGTATGTAAAGATAAACATTTTTTTTTAATTTATATTGAAAGTGTGTGTATGTGAATGTGTGTAAGTGAAAATGGGGTACTTTAATTAGATTATTTTATAATGTAAATTTTCGGTTTCCTCATAAGATAGGCCATTAAGATCTTTCACTAGTACTTTGCATTTCCGACTTGTAGTTTGATAAATATTTAATGTTTTATTTAATAAATTATTGACTAGTTAATGCTTGTAATTTCACCATCTTGTAAGTTATTATAGAATTTTAAATAATATTTTAAATAAAGGATACGGTTCGATGTATAAAACTTTGTAGAAGTTAGTTGAGTTCTCAGGTTTTAATCAACGTTCGCTACCAGTCATTGTGTTTTAAGTTAATTGTGTCGGTAAAAAGGGCTGCTCTACGATACAAAGCTAAATGTATTTATTTAAATTAAAACTGTTGTTTTTTTAATATGTCGTAATAGTAATTGTGTGCTATTTCTTTTTATATTTAATGATAATGGATATTGATTAATAGTAATATGGATAAAATAAAAAGTAAAATACTATTCAGTTTCTTGCCGAATTCTTTTCGATAGTCAGTTAGGTTCGGTGGTAAAGCCTTTGACAAAAAAGTTTACCTTTACTGGAATTAAAGAATATTTTAGTTTGGTTATTGACTTTTTATGAAATCCTATTTAAATTTTTTATAAATAAAAAATTGTTATAATTTTTTTTTTTATTAATTTCCTATATCCCCTAGGTGGGGCAGCGGCGCGAAGTCTGTCGGGGCCGACCACGCTTCCTTCTACTTTGAGGATTCCATTCCAAAGCTTGCTTGGGGATATGATTGGAATCCCGACGTAGCGTATGGCCGATCCATCTCCATTTTGGCCGTTTGATCTGGTGTTCGATCAAAGTCTCACGGCATTTCTCTAGATCTTCGTTAGAGATTACCTCGGGCCAGTATATTCCGAGGATGCGACGCAAACACCGGTTGACGCAGACTTGGATTTGGCGCGAGATGTCCTTGGTGGCGTTCCACGTTTCGCACCCATATAGCAACACACATTTAACATTGGACCCGAAGATTTTAAGTTTAATCCTTTCCTTTAATCTAGACGTGCGAAGGTGGCTCGGGCTTTGGCGATCCGAGAAGCAATGTCTTCTTCTGTGCCTCCGATTTCCGTCACGATACTGCCCAAATATGTGAAAGACTGGACGCGTTCTAGGGGCTCTGTGCCAATTTGCATTTGTACGCAGTTATACATATGAACATATTATTAATTTACTTATTATTATTGATCAATTCCTGACACGTGCTTAGCTGGTAAGAAGTAATTTACTTCTTACGGTTACTACGCAGCATCGTAACTGAAAATTTATTTCTTGGGGATACATTTTCAATGGCAGGGTTGTAATTAGCAATGGCCGAAGCCTCCTACCAGTCCATATTCATAGAAATCAGATATTCTGGGAATAGAACTCTGGAACTCATCTAGCGAAACAGCCGAAAATTGTGTGTATGTGTCTACAGATATTAGAGTTTAGTGAGATTGAGTGAGTGTGTTTTAATTAAGTTTTACGACAGTTAAAAGAGTGTATTCTTCCACTTGGCGCTATAAAGCGTTGTCAAAGAGAACTTTCAGTGTGAATGACAAAACTCAAAGCGAGTGCCGGCAGTGAATCCAGTTGAATTTAAACGAACCGCCAAAGTTAAGTGTAAGTTAAAACTTTTTTAATTTTAGCGAACGCCAGGTGCTCCGACAATCTGACTGACAATATCTGGTGAGTCGTCACTTGAGATTAAAGTCGGTCAGGGGTACAAAATTTATATAGAGGGAAATTTTTTAAATGTCACCTTTCTTTCAACGTATATATTTGTTTTTAATTACTAAAATACTATAGACGATGGATTTTTTATTTAATATTAAATTTTAGTCATTTAATCGACAAATTGATTCCTTAAAAAAAATATTTACTTATCACACTTGGGATGATGCAAAGAATTTAACGTAATGTAATTTTAAGTAGGATGAACACACACACGTATGTTAAACCTTTTTTTGGTAGCTTGTGTTTTTTTATATATTATAAATACAACTGCCTCATTGGTCTAGTGGTTAGCATGTTCGACTACAGACATGAGGTCCTGGATTCGAGTCCCGGGTCGGGCCAATTCAAAAATCAATATTGAGTTTTCTGTTAAGACTTTCTCAATATTTGCCCGAAGTTGGGAAGTTGGCGGTGTGTAGTACCCCTATGCCTCGTACGGCACGTCAAGCCGTCGGTCCTGCGCCTGACCTCTCTCCAGTCGCGTCGTATTCCCTTCACATCGGATTATGAGAGTGAAGGAATAGAGAGTGCACTTGTGTTCTATGCCTGCCAATCCTCAGTGGAGCAGCGTGGTGGGTATATGCTCTTAAAACCCTCGCTCCTCGGAGTGAGGAGGCCTGTGCCCAGCAGTGGGACGTTAATGGGCTACTACTTACCTTAAACATGTGAAAAAGGCTTTCTTTTAAACATAAAAGTTAAAAGTGCGTACAAAGTAAACATGTCAGAAGTGAAATTTATTTGACAAACAAATTTTTAAGTCTTGTTTAGATTTATACAAATGTAATGAATTTAATTGTCATTAAAATATTAAATATCGAAACATTATACAAATAATTTATTGAAATCTTAAATAACGAATTGTAAATAAAAATTCCAAATGTGTTTCGTCAATAATACAAAGTATAATTAAATTTGGTTTTTCAATTTAAAATATAAAATCTTTATATTTTATGAAAGGTTGTATATTAAATGATTAAATGACGAGTGGCAAATTAAAATAACACATGTTATTTGTAAATATTAACACTACCTAACCGACTAACGAATTAGCATAAAAAACGCTGCATATCTTCGTGACATAAAAAAATTACCCTAAAGAAGTTTCATTTCAATAAATACGTGTATTTATAAGAAGACCTTGCTATTCCGTATTATTTTATTGCAAAACATGCAAACTAAAAGAAGTGTTCACAATATGTGTGTTTGTGTTAAGTGTGCGTGTGCTTTTGTGTTTAAGCGTGCGCGCGTGCGTTTGCGTGGGTATTTGTGTGTGCGTGTGTGCATAGGGGTTTATATAAATATTAGATCTTTAGTAGTAATTCTACTACATCATAGTTTAAAGAAATCAAACAACTTGTAGCTGACCTGCAATTTATAATTATTATGGGATTTGTGTTTAGTATTTCGTTAATCTTATATATAAAATTCTCATCTCACAGTTTTCGTACCTATACTCCTCCGAAACGGCTGTACCGATTCGTACCAAATTTTATAAGCGTATTCAATAGGTCTGAGAATTGGCTACTATCTATTTTTCATGCCCCTAAGTGATAAAGGCTATTCACCACTCATTTTTTTTTTGCGATACAGCATACAACCCTAAATTCTCAGCTTTCTCACGTACCCCTATTTTTTAATAGCGATAATAGTAATTATATGGCAAAACAACGTTTGCTGGGTCAGCTAGTGAAATTATATAAATACAACTGCCTCATTGGTCTAGTGATTAGCATGTTCGACTACAAACATGAGGTCCTGGGTTCGAGTCCCAGGTCGGGCCAATTCGAAATCGATATTGAGTTTTCTATTAAGATTTTCTCAATATTTACCCGAAGTTGGGAAGTTGGCGGTGTGATCCACCCCCGTGCCTCGGAGAACACGTTAAGCCGTCGGTCCTGCGCCTGATCTCTCTCCGGTCGTGTCGGATTCCCGTCGGACTATGAGAGTGAAGGAATAGAGAGTGTACTTATGTACTATGCCTGCTAATCCGCAGTGGAGCAGCGTGGTGGGTCTCTATGCTCTAAAAACCCTTTCTCATATGAGGGAGGAGGCCTGTGCCCAGCTGTGGGACGTTAATGGGCTGCTACTTACTTACTTACATGAATATTAGTTCCTTA
Source organism: Elymnias hypermnestra (assembly GCA_015832385.1). NCBI lineage: Eukaryota > Metazoa > Arthropoda > Insecta > Lepidoptera > Nymphalidae > Elymnias > Elymnias hypermnestra. The sequence goes on along the minus strand of JACTOM010000935.1, from coordinate 2,669,849 downwards.
CTCTTATGAATGAGCTTCTATATCTTACTTTTTCTCCTTTTAGTCGACAGTAAGAATGTTTGAATAGAGAAAATACAAGTAACATTTACATGTCACAGTGTGCTTGTTCAAAGTACCAGTTCAAGGCGTATAAGCCCACAAGAGCGGGTGCAGTGATAGCTTACGCTCTAAATCCTTCTCATTAGGAAAGGCGCTCATTGCAGTAACACGCGGATCTACAGTCACCTTCAGGCTTATACTTAGGTTTCTCTTAAGCACACTATGTCTACATATAGAGCCTTTGTTTAAGCCAGTAATCAAGTAAGTACAAGGATTTCTTTAATGCTTACGGCTTAGTTCTATGATCTCAATATCTGTACATATTATAAACATTTTCCTTCACCTAAAAGTTGTTTGTTAAGGGATTGCTTTTTTATTCTGTAGTTCCTCGGCTATAATATAAGTTTTCTCGTTATTTTGTATACTTACTTTTTACTTTTTCATAGTTATCAAATGATTTTTCTGCCTGATTAGTCTAGTGGTTAGCATGTTCAACTTCAGATTCTTCTGTTAAGATTTTCTTAATTTTTGCCTAAAGTTGGGAAGTTAGCGGTGTGATCCTACCCCGTGCCTCGGAGAGCACGTTAAGCCATCGGTCCTGCGCCTGATCTCCATCCGATCGTGTCGGATTCCCATCACATGACTATGAGAGTGAAGGAATAGAGACTGCACTTGTGCTGTGCTCTAATAACTATCTCTCCTAAGAGTGAGGAGGCCTGTACCCAGCTGTAAGACGTTTATGGGCTGCTGCTTAGTTTAAAAGATTTTTCTATTTATCTATCTATAAAAAAGTTCAAGGCAGCGTCTCTCTGTTTGCTCGTCAAACTCAAAATAAACTTAATAGATTTTCATGCAGTTTTTACCAGTAGACCGAGTGATTCTTAAGTAAGTTATATGTAAATAATTTGTTGGTAATATCGGAACAATTAAGCCTTAACTTTCATCTAAAACGCTGCCTTATCCCTAAGAGATATATGAATATAATGAATGGTGGAATCATTCTCCTTTTATTGGTCTAAAAAGTTCACAATACTATTATATCCAGCTCCTGAGAATAACTTGCAATAGGTACTATATCTCTTAAATGTATGGTTATTTTCGATGCTGTAATTAATAAAGATGGCTACAGTAATCATCCTTATCATTAATTATAATCAATTAAGTTACCTTCGGCATTGTGTGTATGACAGAGTACTGATCTTAAGTATCTGAGATCTCCAACAGCGGGTCTGGTCAGTGACATAGTGAATCTCTCACTGTCAAGTATAATTGGCGCAATGCTTGCCAATGAGGCATAGAGTGTAGTTGCCTCCTTCTGTGAGTCTATCATCTTGTTGAAGGAGGCAATGTAAAGAGAGAGAAAGAGCATCAGATACCCGTCTTTGAATCCGTGAACTGCTTTGCCGGCTGCAACCAGGCTTCTCAGAGAGAATGTGTAAACGAATATCATCACAGATGGACAAAGGTGCCGCAGGATTTTAGTGGGTATTGAAGCACAGGCAGTGAGTCCCACACTCAGTGTGTAAAAGCATTTCCGAATGTAAAAAAAGGTTCTGATCAGTGTGATGCATCTAAGGATTCAGTGCAGCACACTCTGCCAGAATACCTGGCATGGGGACCCCAGCGGTATCTTTTGACATCGTTAGTCGGAGGGAACCTTTCGCTGGAGGGTACAGTTGGCGCAATGCTCACCAACGAAAAGGAGTCGAGGCCAGCGGCCTTCCTCTCCGAGACTGTTATTTCGCTAAAGGCATGAAAGGCAGATGGTGCATATTGTAGGGACTACTTTACTCCGGAGCAAGAAGTTAGGAAGTAGGAGGCGTATTAAGGCTTCTTCTGCCTTCTTCTTAAGATTCCTAGAGAAATCTTCTGGAATATTCCGGCAGATTGCGTCTACCGATTCGCTGGTGTTCCTCTATATAATGTGGAGGGTATCGCTAGGTTTCAGCGGATATTATGGCTTGCCAGGAAGTCCCACACTCCCGATATGATTTTAGGTTTAATCGGAGTACGTGAAGGCATTTCCCAGTGTGAAAAAAATTACGGCATTTAATCTGTATAGAGAGTGGTAAATAACAGTCAGAATAAGAAAATATACATGAATATTGCCTGCCTCATTGGTCTAGTGGTTAGCATGTTCGACTACAGACATGAGGTCCTGGGTTCGAGTCCCGGGTCGGGCCTATTCAAAAATCAATATTGAGTTATCTATTAAGATTTTCTCAATATTTGCCTGAAGTTGGGAAGTTGGTGGTGTGATCCACCCCCGTGCCTCGGAGAGCACGTTAAGCCGTCGGTCCTGCGCCTGATCTCTCTCCGGTCGTGTCGGATTCCCGTCACATCGCGGACGAGTGAAGGAATAGAGAGTGCACTTGTGTACTATGCCTGCCAATCCGCAGTAGAGCAGCGTGGTGGGTCTTTGCTCTAACACTCGCTCCTAGGAGTGAGCAGCCCTGTACCCAGCAGTGGGACGTTAATGGGCTGCTACTTACTTACATGAATATTTACTGGGTAATTACATTATTATTATTATTATATTATATCTTTTGTATTATATCTTATAGTATTATCTTTTGAACAATTATAATAATCTTACATTATTTTGTACAAATTAATACCCACGGGTCATTGGAAATTATTATGATTCCCTTTTTTAATTAAGCTATTTATATTCACCATGGATATCAAAAGGACTGTAACGTGAAAAAAATAACGTTATCAACGTTATTTCTTTTCTTTCAAATTCACAATTCTTATAATTAGCTCCTTCATGAGAGCAGGAAATACGTAGCTGTGCGCCTGGAGCGAAATTCTCTTTTCTGATTTTTAAGATCCGACGTAGCGAGATTGCTTGCTGAATTTAACACGTCATAATGGCTACTTGGTTCTACTTCGTAAAATTGACAAGTTGGAGTCGGTCTTACAAAGACTGTTCCGTTTTCACTAATTAATTTGGAGCGATGAGCTTTTCTGAAACTAAAATCTGTTACCAAATCCACTTCGTTGTGATCTACATAACCTTTAGCTTTCGTATTGTATGACTTCACTACCTCAAAATCTGAATTAAAATTTCACTGCACTGTGGCCAAGAATTAAGATATATTTCGGTATTAACATTAAATATACTGCTTGATCGTACAAAGTTTTTTAACAATACTTTTACTGTTATGGCTATCCGGCTGTGGAGCATGAAGTTACAAAAAAAGCATTTCAAAAGTCGTATAATTAGATGAAGACCAAAGTCTTCGAACAGTGCATGTTGCCAGCGATGACCTACGGTTCTGAGACGTGGTGACTATGGGCCTCATGCGGAAGCTCAGAGTTACTCAGCGTGCGGTCACTCAGAGGGCTATGCTCGGAGTTTCTCTACGTGATCGAATCAGAAATGAAAAGATCCGTAGCAGAACCAGAGCCACCGACATAGTCCTACGAATCGCGAACCTGAAGTGGCAAGAAGGTGCTGGAGTGGCGACCTCGCGCCGGACGGCGAAGTGTAGGCGGGCTCCCCAGAACGTGGACTGATGATATAAAAAGGGTCGCCGGCACCCGCTGGAGCCAGGCGGCGCAAGATCGGGCCTTGTGGACGTCACTACATGAGACCTATGTCCAGCAGTGGACGTCCATCGGTTGAGGCGACGTCGACGACGACGAATTAGATGATATAGCATCTGGAAGACCAAAGCAGCAATGGACGAACGGTATACCGAAAAGCACCGGACATAATTACGCACCCTTAAAGAAAATAGAGCAGGAGATAGCTGTTCCACCAACTGACCGCCAAATGTTACTTTATTACGCACAATTTCCTATTCTTTAAGTTTATCTGGAAGATATCGCTGATTGGCGACAAGACGGCCTTCTTGTCCATTTCCTTTTATAATTCTTTTGCCTCTCTTACTCTTACTCTACTTACTCTACTTTTGTTAGTTTTTCTACGGAGTATAATAAAAAGTATATGTTGGAGTGCGGTAGTCTGTCGAACGCTGGCGCCATCTGTCTATCGGCATGGGACAGAGTCAATAGTGGCAGTCCGGCAGCTTGCGAAGAGTATGTTCGGCCTAGCGGATAATTCTCTGCACACACATCTCCACGGCATTGCGAGCCAGTACCAAAGAACGGCAAACACTGGGCGTCCTCTGCCTCATGAGCCTCCTACTGTCACCACCACCACCAGCAGTAGGTGATAGTGGCGAAGATGACGCGGTAGCAGCAACACTCGGAACCCCCCCCCCCCCTCGGAATTGAACAGGATGGATGGATGATGATGGATCCAGCTCGGGCAAAAATGAGTACCGGGCATTTACTGAAAGCCCGAGGAAAGATGCCCGGGCGATGAGGCCCTGCCTCGAGGCCCGTACCCCGCAGAGTGCTACGATGAACCTAACGACGCAGTCCGACGCATCTCTCGGTAGTTCTCGGGTGACGGTCCACCAGAGCGGTTGACTATTGAAGCTGTCGCGTTTCTAGCTATTATTAATAATGAGTTTGTGTAAATTGATATCTGGATCATTAAGTGATTGAACATTACAATCTGAGTTAATTAATAATGTGTTTGATTGCACCAACATTACCCACCAATGTCCACAGTATGGAAATTGAATTATAAAGGCTTTATGCTCCTTTTCGCTCTTATTCTCCGACATATATCAATTATTAAAAATAAATATTGCCCACCTGGAGGGTTCTTTAATTGCGAGAGGGTGATCCAGGTCGAAGTAACTCAAACCGCTGGTGTGTTTTAGTAAATGTACTCTAAGGTCGTGAGCAATCAGAGTGATGATGGCTTGATGTGGCTTGCTATCGTGCTCAAGAAAGGGCCGAATTAATAGTCTTTGTACTGAGCTGACATCAGTATTTTCCACCGGAACAGCCTATTACCTTTTCAAGCACTGAGGAAGGCTACCGAGAGGGTTAGTGAATGAAGTCACACATTATTTTGCAAATCGTCTAATTTTCGCGGACGCAAACCAAGAGACTTTAGTGTAAGGTTACCTTACGGTATCTGATGATGACATGACAACAGTTAATGGTTACAGCATTTTTGATCGCCCGCAAGTCTTTAATTAAACTCCCTCCTACCTTCTGGATGATGTATATGAGTGGTGATGATTATTTACCATCAAGTAAACCAAATCAATGTTAAAAAGAAAAACAAAGAGACGCAGAGAATTATTCTGCTGAATCCTCTATATTGTAGCAGCAAATGTAGACCAAGTTATTTTATTTATTATTAATGTATTTATTTTAATTTTATCATTGGTCTTTCATATCTTTTCATTTATATATACTAATTTATCATATTTTTTTTATTGACTACATTTAGTTTATCATGCCGAGTGAATCAGAATTAGAAGTTATGTTTTGTTAAGACTGGATTAATTTTAGTATATATTTAATGTTTCTTTTTTTACCAACTGTTCTGTTTTGTATAATACATGACAATTGCTGAGCTGTGAACCTTTTCCAGGTGGTGTTACAGTAACGCTGCAAAGCTAGATTAAGAACACTGTTTGTAGCACCAATACAGCATAAATGTTTCTTTCTTTCTAATCCACCAGGTCGTTCTGAAATCAGTGACAAAATCTGAAATTAATGATGATCCTTCTACTAATTCAGGGATATTTTAAATAAGAACACCAAATTGGGAATTGAATTACGGTGCCCTAAAAATATAAGAGAAACGGCGCCCAGCTGTGTTTTGATGCTGTGTAAAATTTCGTTTTGTACCCTAAATTACTCGGAAACATTTAAAAAATAATGCGGGGGAAAAAAACCAGTAAAATCTCGCATCTGAACGGGCAGGATGGATGTTCAATTTACAAAGGCGGTGAAAAAGATGAAGGATTTCATCACGTTGATAAGATAAGAGATTTAATTTCCTCCACGAGACAGTTTGATGACGGAAAGTTGACATTTTGTGAAATTAAAAGATTTATTTATTCTTAAGTCTGTTTGACAAGTAAATTATAACAGCAATTGTTACTTTTCCAAATGACAGTATAATCTGTTTGTCATTTTGTTATGGTTAATCCTCCAATCTGTATGACCAATTTTTCTTGGCTCAGTTTTTTTAATACGTAAAAGATAAAAATGGTTACTCTGGATTATACTTTAGAGATAAATACATATAATGACGGACTTTTTTATTGCTCTTTTTAAGATATACAATTCCGTAGTACATTAATTGTGTCTATCTTGTAAGGTTTTTCCAGCGTTTGAAATTTAAGCGCACAAAAATATATTTGTTACCCCATAAAACTAATTTTTGAAATTATGAGTGTTTTTGTTCAATAATATGTATGTGTTATACATATTAACATTCCTCTTGAATCAGGCTATCTATTAATGAAAGTTGCATTAAAATCCGTTTATTAATTTAAAAGATTTAAGGTAAAGAACAGCGGAAATGACTTCATTTTACACTATGTGAAGATTCATTTGTATATTAAAATTTTATTGTAATAAATATGTATTTTTCGTAAGTTTTTCTAAGTAATGTGTGACTGAGTAAAGAAAAGAATGTGCCATAAAGAAGTTTCATTTCAATAAAACCTTTTAATTCAGTGGTCCATACACAAAATGAAATTTTGCAATGGACCTCATTCCATGCAAATATTATGTAGTCAATAATATGAATTTCAATAAGTATGGATTCATGGTAAAAGCTTACGTCTATAAAGTGAACCCTGAAAGGATTCGAACGGTACTGGAGTCTCACAAAGAGATGCAATTTGCATTACAATAAACTTATATTGGAATCTAAGAGTTCTGTACTCCGTGATCGGTTTGAAATCTCGAGATTGCGTAGTTACCAAACTATCAAAGAAGCCTTTACAGTCAAAAAACATTACCATGGCTATAAAATTAAAACTTGCTGTTACTGAGGTGCAATTCACGTAATTTTAAATGCCTTTTTTCTAAAAAAGAAAAGCTTTCACGGTTAAGTGCGAAGAAGAGTGGCTTCTCCTTTAGAAAAGCTAAGTGTATCTTAATAGAAATGAAGATTACGTGTGTCAGAAATGACACGATAAAAGGTTACTAATAATTATTAATTTTAACTATTGTGTGAAAATTATTAAAAAAAATAAATAAATAGGATTTTCATAATAAAAGGTCGATATCCAAACTAAAATATTCTTTACTTCCAGTAAACTATTTTTGTCAATGACTCTACCACTGGTTCACAACTTTACTCTTTTTTTTATCCATGTTATGTTTAATATAAATTCCAATAAGAAAGAAAAGATACAATTGCACCATCAACATCCAGTAAATGTAAAACAAAGAAAGAGCACACAATTATCATTATGACATATTAAAAGTCAACAGTTTTAATTTAAAGAAATACACTTAGCTTTATATCGCAGAGCAGCCCTTTTTACTAACACACAACAACTCGTGGTTAACGTTGATACAAAAACTGACTTCTCGACTAACTTTAGGACTATCTATACATTTGTCGTTAATGATGCCATTAGCATAAACCACCAATGGCAGCGTTTGGCGGCCAATACATTTCTTAATTATCTTTTTTATTAAGAAACTACCATTCCCCGTTAGTATTTAATAGTTAAAATTAATATAATTTAGTCAAATAACGAACCGTATCCTTGAAATATATCATATATTATTTTATATATACTATCACACATTATTGTGCTTTTCGGTGAAGGCAAATATCGTGAAGAAACCTGTATACATCGCAATAGAGCAATGTGATGTACACTCTTCTAAACCCTCTCTCCTATGAGTGAGGAGGAGGTACGTTAATAAGCTGCTACTTACCTTATCGTTTCCTTTAAATTGTAACTAGCAGACCCGACAGACTTCGTTCTTTCAAAAAGATTTGGAATGTGGCAGATTTCAGTTTTATGAATGATTTTCGAAACGCTACAGTAGTGATCTATATCTCTTACGTTTTATGACTAGTCAATCGATTTTGAACTTTGCCCACCAGTAATAAAGTGCAAATTGTCTCTTGAATAACAATAAAGGTCAAATTGACTCTACATTTTAGTTAGAAAACGTTTGTATGGGAAACAGAAAAGGGCTGTTTTTCTGATTTTCCCCTGCAATTCGAAATTTTCCCGCCGTAAAACCATCCTTGGACTTCATCGAACATTTAAAAAAAAGAATTGTCAAAATTGACCCAGGCGTTGTTGAGTTATGTGCTTACCAACACATTTTGCGATTCATTTTTATACTATAGATAAAGGTATACTAAGTTACTTCTTTCAACGTCAGATTTCTTCTAGGGAGAGTTTCGTCTAAATCGGTCTAGCCTATTAATTATGATCAACTTCCTAATGTATTTAGTGAAAATCTCCATTTGGGATAAAGTCGGTCAGGGGTATAAAACGAGTCGAACTTTAGACCAAACCAGTGACTAAACACATATGTCGGAGAAAACATAGTTCCCGCCGACATCGTCATAAGTGGGATCCATAATTCAACCTCCAAAGTGTGGGCGTCGGTGGGTAATGTTGGTGCAATCAAACACATTAATAAATAATGAACTCATATTATAATGTCCAATCATTTAATGTTACCGATATCAAATGACATAAACACATTAATAGTAATAGGAACGTGCGAGAGTTTCAAAAGTCGACCGCTCTGGTGGACCGTCACTCGAGAACTGTTGAGAACGCTGACGGCCTGTGACTCATTAACACTGTCCACGCCGATTGATGGTGCTGGAGTTCCTGAAACTATATGATTCCGACATGCAAATATATATAGGTGTTTGTTTTCCACTTAAATTCCACTTTGAGAACTGTGCTTGTATCAATGTGTACGTGTAGGAAATGAAGTTTCTTTAGCTTTTATATATTGACAATTATATGTACGTTGCATAATTTTCCTAATCGAGCCATAAGAAGTATCACTTCAAAAAAATTGTGTGTATTAGTGCGTACAGGTAGAGGAAGTGAAACTTCTTCGGCTTACACCTACGCGTAAAATGTGCTATACCTACCGTGTCATAAGATATTTCACCCTGGCTTATACATACGTTCCTTGCGTAACGCTTAACCTTACGTAACGGTTAACAAGTGACGTAATTTTTGAGAAGTTTTAGTTTTAAAAAATTTGGTTGTCTGTGAAGTGGGTTAATGGACGATAATTTCACGAGAAAACATTGATGATTATTAATACACAATGAAATTTGGCCGATTGCGCCTTTCTATCGCTAGTTGTGCGCTTTCAGCCACTTGCTCAGCTCAGGCGAACCGTAACAATGAGTAAAGCTTTGCAGTGCTGGCAACCTAAGGAGGGTCAGGGTTCTGGCTAACAGAGCCTAAAGATGGATCTCGCATCCTCAGTAGCGGGTAGGGCGAAGGAAGTAATGTACAAAAAGCTAGGCAGAGAGCACAGATCACTTTCCTACAGGTTGGTACAGGTGCTTACCAGTCATGATGGCTTCGGTAAATATCTGTACTAAACTGTTGGCGTGCTGTCACGAATGTGGCGCCTCCTTAAACACAGCCCACCACACGGTGGCAGAATATCTCGCCTGGGGACTTCAGCGACTTATTATGACGTCGCTGATCGGCACAGACCTCTCTCTCTCACTCACTCACTTCAACCAATAGACGTTCACTGCTGGACATAGGTATCACCTAATGATGCCCACTGTGCCCGGTTTTATGCCGCATGGCTCCAGCGGTTACCAGTGACCCTCCTTATATGGTCCGTCTACCTTGTGGGAGGTCTGCGTACACTGTGTCTTCCGGTGAAGGTCGACAATCTAGCACCTACGAACCCCAAAGTCCATCGGTTCGTCAGACTATATGCCACGCCCATTGTCACTTCAGCTTCGTGATTCTTAGGGCTATTTCTGATTTGATCGTGTAGAGAAACTCCAAACATAGCTCTCTCCATTGGACTTTGTGTGACTTTGAGTTTTCGAATGAGGCTCATAGTCAGCGACCACGTTTCCGATACGTAGGTGATCACTGGCAACATGCAATGTTCAAAAACTTTGGTCTTCTGGCAATGAGGGATATTGGAGGAAAAGATCTTACGTAGCTTTCCAAAGACCTCTCACTGACAAGTATTATATGCAAAACTCATCAGTGAGCCAGGCCCAGGCAGCTACTGGAGCAGTTGTCTTCTTCTGCGAGACTGCCATTTCGCTTAAGGAGGCACAACAAAGGAAGAGAGTAAATGCCGTCGAAACACTTCAGCCTTGACGAAGAGGAGAAGAAAAGAGGAGGTGGAGGTTCATACAAGTCTCCCCCCCCCCCCACTGTAGAATATCTGTGAACCGGCTGCAACCAAGGAATACCACAACGAACCTCTGGCTCCTTTTTTACGGTTGATGACAGTCCCATCGGGTTATAGTGGATATTGCGAGCTATTCCTCCTCGCGGAGTTCCACACTCCCGACTCCACAGTTGGAGTGCGTAAATCCATTTCCCAACAACAACATAAAAAAAAACCATTGACTTATAAAATGTTATCGCCTCAAAATTCTGCTCGTATCAGTGTGTACACATGGAAGAAGTAAAACTTCTTTGGCACTCATACATATAATCCTAATACCCTAAATTTAGTGAGTAGAGATCACAGTCACGCGTAAACCTTTAAGCAATATAAAAACGTGGCAGTTATGAATGACCAAGTCGGTGCAAAGCCTAAAAGTCACATTATGAATGAAAAACCGCTGGATTGCTGTAATTGAAAATTCCCTGTGTAATATACGACTTGCAATTTCAGAGGCCCGGCTCCCGATCCTGGGAACATTTTTCTTTACGTTTAACGATATTATTTAACGCCACAAATTTCACCATTTTTCTTATAGCCTTCAGAACTGCCGGCAATTTCATTATGATAATCGCGCTTTACCTCGACTATACCTTTCGAGAAATGCGTTTAAGTGGGTACTTTGGAAAATAATCGAATTCTTTATTGTAGGGATTGTGTTACACTACTTATATATTTTTATAATAATATAACAATCTTTCAGAAATGACTAATCACACCTTACAGACATTGCTATTTGAGATATCTGCAAGTGTTAGTCTATAGATAGTTGGATGACAACACGGATAGCTCTGAAAAATTAAGAGTTATTGAGTAATTTAGTGGCATCACTTAAAAATACCAAAAACATATTTTAGAGTCGCTCACTAATTTGCAGGTTAAGTAATACTATTCTCATATTCTTCATTATTATATTACATACTTTGAATGACTTAAAACACAATACTAACGTTGATACAAACTAAAAACTGTGACTAGACGAATATTCCTTCATTCCCCTGTGCTACCCCTCGTACCAAACGCCCCACGCAAAAGAATAAGTCCAACAATCACAGTCGTCGTTTTCATGACGACTTCTTAAATTTGAGAATTTCCGGACTGCGTTAAACCGGATGTAGATGCATGTAAACGTTTCACTGATACAAAAACCACAAGTAAAACGATCATGATCGCTAACACATTGTACGATATTACCAAAGGTTATTCAATGCGAGGTAATATTATCGAACGGAAAAAATTTGGAATGATAGTCTTTTGCTGTGTTTCGTAGAGAAGTTGAGTTAAAAGAAGTAGTGCTAAATTATATAAATTCAATTGGTGAAGTAATTAGTATAGTGCAAGTTGTGTATACTTAAATAGTGAAGAGAATAAAAGTTGTTATTTAATGTGATTTACTATTATTTATAATGGGGTAATGCGAAGTATAAACCACTCAGGAGTTTGAGACTCGACTGAAACCCAACAGCAGCTTCTTCATCCGAATGTTGCGTGCTAAATGTTTGCTAACCTAACACAACTCAGTGGTTTAAGGAACCATTACCAGAGAGACAAAATTGCGTCTTCTGGTACCTTTTCTTCTCCGGAGATGAAAATATTATCCCTTAGAATGCTTGTGCCAAATACTAGTCGACATGATACAACAGTTCTGTCTCAACTTGGGCAACCAGAAATATTAGCATCTCTTTAACAACACCAGACAATAGAAAATACAAAAAAAAAATCATTTACGAAGGGACCGTTACTAACGGTGCGTGTGTCGCGTCGAAGGTCGTTAAGTTATTTTGTGGTATTCTATAAACTGCGAGTGTTTATAATAGGTTTTTGATTAAATAAGTGATGTGAATAGCAATGACAACCCTTGAAGTAAGTTTTAATTTTTAAGATATGAATCTATGAATACAAGACGGTTTTTTTTCACTGTCTCAAAGTTTAGCTCTATACCAGAATCTTAATTTAATAAACAAAATATAACATTGTACAGTTTAATTATTAGCAAACATAAAGGTCATAACATTTGGTAGTCTTTCATGAACATTTATGTCCCAAGATAAACTTTAGTGTCATTTGACCCGTGGGGCAATGGACACAAAAATGCATGTGCGGGGCGGGGCAGGCGACGGTTATGATGTATAATTTCGAAATATTTGGGGTACCTTTTTTATAGATAAAATCAGAAATTTGTTTTCGCTGACGCAATGATACGAATAATTGATTTGCTAGAAGAGATCCTGGATTTTATCCCCGGTACAGTGAATTTAGGAAATAGCATTTTCTGATCAAGCTTAGCCTGGGCTGGTGGCTTCGTAACTAGTTACCACTGTACTAGCAAGGACATGATACTTAGCAAGAGATTTATGTTACGGTATGATACTGTGTAGAAACCATAAGAGGTTAATTTCTTTGTTTCTATCACCATTTACCATCAGATGTGATCGCAATGGAGCTCTGACGTATCATTAATAAAGAGGGCTATATGACACCGCGAAAATCTATACAAAATGTAAAGAATACACACGTTTTTACACACTTAGTGTATATATATGTCATGTAATGTAATGACAATAACTATTATCACGCGTGAGACGTTATTGTCAATAATATGGCTTATTGTATACCTATTGTCTTGATATCTTTATTACTATAGGCATATTTAAAATCGTGATTTTTAAATAAACACAAACCCGTGTGAGAAAACATTTAATGTCGTCGCAAAATGTCGGTCTTATATTTTTATTTAATCAATTTATTTGTGTTAAAATTGCGAGATTACAACTTTACTATAATATACATACATACATAGCATCACGCCTCTTTCCCATAGGGGTAGGCAGAGACAACATCCTTCCACTTGCCACGATCCCTGCATATCTCCTTCGCTTCTTTCATTCTCATGAAACCTTTTATACAAGTTCGTCAGTTTAGAGTACTCTTGACCTGGCCGTTATTTAAAACGTCCTAGATTTGGTCCTTGAACGTTCGCCTTGGTCTTCCCCTTCCAACTTTCGCATTCACTCTTGACTCATAAATCCTTTTTGTCAGTCTCCTTTCATTCATTCTCTCTACATGCTCAAACCATCTAAGCATACCTTTCTCAATTTTAGTTCCCTTTCAAAGCTTTCATAATATTTACCATCTCCTGTAGCTCATTAGCGGATGACGCAAGTATTACTTGATCATCAGATGAGTAATTCATTCATTCTTAACCCATACATACTTACTTTTAAATCTGTAAAACAGTTATCCATGAATAGATTGAATAGCCATGGTGATGCAACACATCCCTGTCGAATACCTCTTTCGACAGGAAACCACTCCGTGTCCTCCTATTTATTCTGACACAAGCACTAGAACCCTCATAGAAATACTTCAATTCATGAATCAGATTACCGCTCACCCCATACGTAGATAACGTTGACCACAGCTCATTCCTCATTCCTCATATAACATATATATATTCACATAATCAATAAATATTCTCATAATCAATAGATGATAGATTAATTTAATTTCATTTAATTTTGTTTCATTTATATACATTTCGATACTGTACCGTTCCGATATGTTGCATTGCGTTGCGTTCCGTTACGTTGTGTTTCGATCCGTTCTGTATCGTTTTAACTGATGATAAATCAAAATAATATAACATATTCTGATCTCCCTCCAGTATTGAATTTCCATCCCATCGGACTATGAGAGTAGAGAGTACACTTGTGTTAGCGCATCCACTGCCAACCCTCAGTGGAGCAGTGTGGTGGGTCTATGCTTTGAAAACCTTCTCTCTAATGAGTGAGCAAGCCTGTGCACTACGTGGGACGTTAATTGGCTGCTTGCCTTAACGAAAATAAATGTAAATTATTCTATATAAATAACTTTTCTTGTTAAAATTTCAATCAATTTAGAAAGAATGTCTTCACCGTGTATACATTGTTTCTTAATTTTTTCAACCCGCTTTGGATTAAATTAAAAAAGGATTACTCTTTCAGTCATAATAAAAAAGTACCTGGAGAAGGCATTAGGAGAAGCAAATGAAATGGATTTTGATGGATATCTGGAGTATCATTTATTTGTATAAAGAGACATTGATCCTACATAATTGGAATGGAATATCCTTCACTATAAGAATAGATTTAATTGAAATCGGTCATGTTTTGTTTATTAATAAAGATCTTTCTTATCGCTGTAACTTTTAGAAGTTTGGGCAGGTGAAGCATCGTCGTGCCGACATATCTTTATTTTACAAGACACATAAAAGATAAAAGCCAGTACCTCAATATTGAATGAGGTAAACTTTTATCAGCAAATAGGTTTATGGATACCGAAGCATTTATTCCGATTGTTATGCCCTGCAATGGCAATACATATGCTCGTTATATCCTGTACCAACATGTATGAATGTTTATGGCACCAATACAGGAAGAGTCGTTTCATAAACTAATACACATAGATGTTTTTATTGTGCACAACCATTTGGTTATATACAAGCTGTCTCGTGTAACTTTGTGTATAATTAAAAATAAATAAATAAAATATGCCTTTCAGTTAATGCCTTCATCTGTACCTCTCGTTTGCTGTACATAGCCATTTTGGTCTTGCAATTTACTTCCTTTACTTCTTTGTTTTCTCTGGAGTACCATTCAGTTATTAAGTTTCCTCAATTTTTCCTTCTTTTCTCTCATCATGTGCCCCGTCCCCGATGTCACAAAAAAATTATTGGTGGGACAAAGACTCGTTTACTATAAATATATGTCGGAGAATAAGAGAGAACGGAGAAGCATAAAGCACAGGGGCGTAGAGTTCTCCGCCGACATTAATTGGATCCATTATTTAATTTCTTATTCTAGTGGGCGTTCGTGGGTAATGTTGGTGCAATTAAACACTTTATTAATTAACTCGGATTATAATGTTCAATCACTTAATGTTCCCGATATCAATTTACACAAACTCATTAACACTAATAGCTAGGAACGCGACAGTTCCAACAGTAGACCACTCCGGTCGAGCGCCACTCGACAACTCCCGATAGACTCCCGCCGGACTGCCACCGTTGACTCTGTCCACGCCGATAGATGGCGCCAGCGTTCCACAGACATCTGCCCTCTGACATATATATTTTTGACAAACTTCAAAAATGTTTATAATTCTATTATAGACTACACCAGCAGCATCACATTCTTTTGACAATTGTGACTGTACGTCCTCGATAACTTTACGAATTCCATCTTCGTCTTGAATAGAATGTGGAGCTTTGACATAGACCTTATTTTTCACGTGACCCCAAAGAAAAATGTCTTAATATGTTAAATTAGAAGATCTAGCTGGCCAATTATTTACCTACTCGAGAAATAGCATTTCCAGGAACCTAATTTGTAAAATTGCGATTGTTTCGTTGTTTATGTGGCATCATGTTAAAAATAATTGTCATCCACATCAATATCTTCCATTTCTACCCATAAATCATCATTAGTTATAGCTAGATAGCGCAATTTATGGGAAATTTTTTGTGTAGGATATGGTGCTGCTGGTTTGCCACAGTCATTTGGCTGATATCGTTTTCTATCGTTAANGTTTATAATGTTCAATCACTTAATGTTCCCGATATCAATTTACACAAACTCATTAACACTAATAGCTAGGAACGCGACAGTTCCAACAGTAGACCACTCCGGTCGAGCGCCACTCGACAACTCCCGATAGACTCCCGCCGGACTGCCACCGTTGACTCTGTCCACGCCGATAGATGGCGCCAGCGTTCCACAGACATCTGCCCTCCGACATATATATTTTTGACAAACTTCAAAAATGTTTATAATTATATTATAGACTACACCAGCAGCAACATATTCTTTTAACAATTGTGACTGTACGTCCTCGATAACTTTACGAATTCCATCTTCGTCTTGAATCGATTGTGGAGCTTTGACATAGACCTTATTTTTCACGTGACCCCAAAGAAAAATGTCTTAATGTGTTAAATTAGAGAATCTTGCTGACCAATTATTCACCTACTCGAGAAATAGCATTTCCAGAAACCTAATTTGCAAAATTGCGATTGTTTCTTTGCTTATGTGGCATCATGTTAAAAATAATTGTCATCCACATCAATATCTTCCATTCCTACCCATAAATAATCATTAGTAATAGCTAGATAGCGCAATTTATGGGAAATTTTTTGTGTAGGATATGGTGCTGCTGGTTTGCCACAGTCATTTGGCTGATATCGTTTTCCATCGTAAATTGCATATCCTTCTATTCACAATTAAATAAGTATCCATTGATTTCACTTAAAATATACTGGTTTTCTTATATGACAATGATGCATGGGAGTGTAGCGTCTTGAATATTCATTGTTTTTTTTTTTAATTCAGTGCAAATGTAGTCAAACGTATGCAAGATCGAAAAATTTATGCAAATTTCTTTACAAACACTGCCAACTTATAAGTACCGAAGTTTAGTTTCACCTTATAATATGCAAGTAACTAAACTTTCATCGCTGCTCTGAGCTTGGAAAATACTGTAACTACTTAATATTCTCAACTATCTGTTATAACGATGCAAATATGGGGGCTTTCCGATATGACAGTAAATTCTTTGGTTTTAAAAGGGAAACTTTTTAAAAATTCGTGTCAGGTGTCGTATAATATAGTTAATATTGAGTCTTAGTTTTTGACGTATCTCTTTGAAGAATAGTAGCACAATTTGACGAAGCTTAGTTTAAAGGATCCTTCCACTTGCCATGATCCTTGCATATCACCTTCGCTTCTTTAATTCTCATTAAAGCTTTCATAAGGATTCCTCGGTTTAGAGTACTCTTGATCTGGCCCTTATTTAAAATGTCTTGGATTTGGTCCAGGAACTTCCGCCTTGGTCTTCCGCTTCCATCTCTACCATTCACTCTTGACTCATAAATCCTTATTATCGGTCTCTTTTCATTCATTCTCTCTACGCACCCAAACCATCTAAGCATACCTTTCTCAACTTTAGTCACTACATCTTCTTTTATACCACAATGCTCTCTTATCACACTATTTTATACTTTGTCACTCAATTTCAATCCACTCATACTTCTCAACGCTCTCATCTCTACCGCATCTATTTTGTTTTTGTGATTCTACTGTCAAACTTGGCACCAACACTCCTGCATGCACAGCCAGTCTTTCAGCCCTTTGAGACACCATCTGGCTATTCATAAAGGCGTGCAGAGCACCATTTACCATATTCCCTGCATTCACTCTCCTTTCAATATCACTTTCACATGTTCCAACTTTTGTAAATGTAGATCCCAAGTATACAAATTCTTTCACACCTTCCATTTGTTCCCCTTGTTTCAATCTACCAATGATGTTTTGATATTCTGTGGCTTAACAGCGGTTTTTGCTGATATATGTGTTTCTATTACCAATGTATATAGTATTGTGGATTGTTCGGTGCCTTTAACTAGAGTTTTTATTAAATCTTGTTTTGTGATTCACCCAATGTACAAATTTTGTGTTGATCCATGTTATAGGTAACTAATATCGGTTTATATCTGAGTAAATTCTTCATTATTAAAAAAATACAAAACAGCTAGTACAAAACGTGAACTGTACGATTCACAGGATATTGACATTTCAAAACATCTGCAATATCATTTTTAAAAGGTAATTTCATTGTCATATTAAATATAAATACTTGCAATATTAGCTAGTTACGGCACGATTTCATTTTGTTGTTTTTTTTTTGTTATGAGATGGAAAATATGTATGTATTGTACATAAGTAAATAACAAAGTTTATACTCGTATTAAAATTGTTGCCACTTTTAAAGTTTTATTTGAAGTTGAAATGTATACATAAAAAAATTTAAACAATTGTCTGTTTGTTACATCGAAATAACAGCTTTTAACAGCAGCGTCACGAAGATGTGCAGCGTTTTGATGCTTATTATTTTGAACGTCAGGTAGTTTTCTTATTTACAAATAACACTTGGCATTTTCAATGTTCCACTCGTCATTTAATTAAATATACTATGTTTCATAAAATATAAACATTAAAAAAATGATAATTTCTAATATTATGACTGAGATGTGAAAGAATTTGTATACTTGGGATCCACATTTACAAAAGTTGGAACATGTGAAAGTGATATTGAAATGAGAGTGAATAGGAATATGGTAAATGGTGCTCTGCATGCCTTTATGAATAGCCAGATGGTGTCTCAAGTGGTAGTGAAAGTTGGGTATGGCAGAAGAAGCACAAAAGTAAAATAAATGCGGTAGAGATGAGAGCGTTAAGAAGTATGAGTGGATTAAAACTGAGTGACAAAGTAAAAAATAGTGTGATAAGAGAGCATTGTGGTATAAAAGATGACTAAATTTGAGAAAGGTATGCTTAAATGGTTTGGGTACGTAGAGAGAATTTTAATATTGAGAATAAAAGGGAGACTGACGAAAAGGATTCATGAGTCAAGAGTGAATGGTAGAGTTGGAAGGGGAAGACCAAGGCGGACGTTCCTGGACAAAATCCAGGACATTTTAAATAAGGGCCAGGTCAAGAGTACTATAAACCGACGAACTTGTATGAAAGTTTTAGTGAAAATGAGAGAAGTGAAGGAGATATGCAAGGATCGTGAAATTTTTATTTACAATTCTTCATTTGAGATTTCAATAAATTAATTGTACTTGTTTTTGGACATTTTATTGATAATTAAATTCGTTAAATTGCTAACAAATCTTCTTTTTTCCCTAAACTACGTGTCGAAAATCTAAAGTATTAGATTTGTATAAATATAAACAAGACTTAAAAATTAGTTTTCCAAATAAGTTTCACTTCTGACATGTGTACTCTGTACGCACGCACTTTTAACTTTTTCTGAATAAACTTGCTAAGCTAAATAGTTACACATATACGTATTTTATATACAGGGTTATTAGTAAACTGACTTGTACCCATTGGGAGGTGATAGGGGTAAATATTTGCGATAATTTTAATCCACATAAGTATTATGAGAAAATGGAACATTATCAATACTAAAACAACAATTATCAGTCAACATTTAAAAATGCGAGACGAAAAACGACATTATTGCCATTTTTCTTTAAAATTACTTTCCAATACAATGCTTTCAAAATAAATTCAAATCATATCGTTTCTCATTTTTAATTTTGACCCATAGTTGTTGTTTTATTTATACTTTATCGTACACCACACAGAGTTTATAATTTAAGCCTTCCTAATGACTTAAGCTATTTAAAAATAGTGACGGACCAAAAGCTTTACGATTTTGTCCAGAAAATCTTAAGGAAGTAGACTTAGTTAAATTTTTAAAGGTAGGTGGTGAGAATAATAAATACACTACATACATTTATACATAAATATGTCTGAAACTAGATACATATGACGGAAGTGACGTTTATACTTGTTGCTGGATTGGTTGGATGGTTAAATGTAAAGAAACTGCAATGAGTCGTTAACGACACGTGCCTCGGATTGTCTCTGTTCGGAAACCGCTCTTAGGGTGCTATAAAAGTAGCCGAGAGTGTTGGATCGGTATGCAGTTATTAGTGACTGCGTTGGGACACGGACCGTTATCTTTGTAATAATCAGTACTGCTATAAAAAATTCACGAGTATTCTGCCCTTGTCATATAGACAAACTATGAAAATTTATTAATTATACTGTGTAGATAATTGCTGTCATATTCTAATTTAATAAATATATTCCTTATAATATGATTCTTTCAAATGTCCACCCCAGCCCTCATTTAAATCCGCCACAATATGATAATATTTAGTTATGATATATGTATTTTTGTAGTCGTAATTTTGATTTGTTTTAAAAATTTAAATCAAATTTTATTTATTTATTATATTTATTTTTTTGTAGCAAATAGTCACACCTCTCATCTCCCAACGGGAATACATTGATATAACAATGAACCCTGTATATAAGCACTTTGTTATATCAAAGTTAAGTTAAATAAAACTACAGAAAAAACGTAGTATCACTCTTGTTATAAAATTAATAATACAATAATCAATTTATTGAGAATTCATTCTCTACTTTTATATCAGATTCAATAGAAGAATTTGGAACAATAGAGTTATAATGGTTAATATGAAAAGCCTGCCAATACAATAACATTAAATTATGAAGATTCAACGTTATATAATATTTATACATAAAGTATTTCAAGGTTAACTTTATGGATCTTCACAAAGGCTTTAAACCGAGACCTTAAAGTCTAATAATAGCTCTATTGATTTCTTTAAGGATAATGAGCATTTAATTGTATATTGATTATTCGTATTATATTACAAAATATAATAGTGATATTAATGATGTTTACTCATGAAAAGTAACTGTTTATATTATGTATATCCGTCGATATCCCTCAGTGCCTAAAGACTAAAGTCTTCGACTAGTGCGTTTTGCTAGTGATGACTTACGGTTCTAAGTCGTGGTCCCTGACTATGGGCCTCATGCGGAAGCTCAGAGTCACTCAGCGTGCGATGGATAGGGCTGTGCTCCGAGTTTCTCTACGTGATCGAATCAGAAATGAAGAGATCCGTTGTAGAACCAAAGTCACCGACATAGTCCTACGAATCGTGAACCTGAATTGGCAATGGGCGGGACACATAGTCCGAGGGATATCGAACGAAAATATCTGGCGTAGCTTTGCGAACCCTACCCAACCGAGTTGGATTCGGCAGTTGATCTCCTTCTCGAAATTGGACCTACCTAGCTGGACTATATGTTCCAGGTGTGTGTTCCACTTGAATCAATCTATTGCTGAAAACTGCAAGCCATTGAATATTTAAAATCATCTAAATCCCACGCAACTTGATAACATCAAACCTATGGTTTTGCCATAATAATGAAAGAAATACTTATGCTTTCCACACAGTATCGTACCGGTATGCAAATCTTTTTGATGGGCTGGTAGAAAAAAAGAGAAACCAGTCAAGATTAAGACAAATTAAAACGTAGAAAAGGTAAGTAGCCGCCCATTAACGTCTCACTGTTGGGCACAGGCTTCCTCACTGCTAGATTGTAGATTGTAGAGAATTGTAATGCCTGTCCTGGATACAAGTCTGAACCTGAATCCACGTGTTTTGCTTCTGTATGAAAATTCTATATCAACATTAACAACTTTAGTCAATAAATCTATTTCAATTAATCAGCAATATGCCTGTAATGTCTGTAGTATTGTTTATCTCAATTCGAATCTTCAATAAGGAGTGGAAAAATGTTCTCGGAGCATGTGCAATTTGTCACAATCAGTCACAAGATAAGGTCAATTCACAGGTGTCTATTGTCCTCAGAATAATCGTCTAGTGGGGAACTTGCACACAACCGGCTTAAATTAGAGACTTTTTTTATGTAGGCTTGTTATAGATGATGGAGGTTTGATAGAATATTCTAAAATATTTGCCATTTTACCTGAAGAGACGTTTGGAATTTGCGAATACTTAACGCTTTTGACGACGACGAAAGACTACCAAATATTATGTTTTTTTTTATGTTTAAAGTAAAGTAAGTAGCAGCCTATTAACGTCCCACTGCTGGGCACAGGCCTCCTCACTCATATGAGAGAGGGTTTTTAGAGCATAGACCCACCGCGCTGCTCCACTGCGGATTGGCAGGCATAGTACACAAGTGTACTCTCTATTCCTTCACTCTCATAGTCCAATGTGACGGTAATACGACACTACCGGAGAGAGATCGGGCGCAGGACAGCCGGCTTAACGTGCTCTCCGAGGCACGGGGGTGGATCACACCGCCAACTTCCCAACTTCGGGCAAATATTGAGAAAATCTTAATAGAAAACTCAATATACATTTTGAATTGGCCCGACCCGCGACTCGAACCCAGGACCTCATGTCTGTAGTCGAACATGCTAACCACTAGACCAATGAGGGAGTTTTACGTTTGCTAATAGTTAAACTATACATTGGTATCATTTGTTTATTAAACTGAGACCCTGGTGTGGCGTCATGTGGCGCTAAACTATGAGATAGTGAAAAAGTTTTGTATTTATAGGCTCATATCTTAAAAATTAAACCTTACCACAAGGGTATTCATTGTTATTCACATCACTTAAATATTCAAAAACACAAATAAATACAGTTTATAAAATAGCACAAAAACACTTAACACCCTTCGTCGCGACACATGCACCGTTAGTAACATTCACTTTGTAACTGATAATTTTTTGTTTTTTTCCATTGTCTCGTGTTATCTCAACGCATATTTTATTAAAACAGTTACCGTGAAGCGAAATAAATAACACACTTTATGACTTAACTGCCTCATTGGTCTAGTGGTTAGCATTTTTCGCCACACACATGAGGTCCTGGGTTCGAGTCTCAGGTCGGGCCAATTCAAAAATCGATATTGAGTTATCTATTAAGATTTTCTCAATATTTGCCCGAAGTTGGGAAGTTGGCGGTGCGATCTACCCCCGTGCCTCAGAGAGCACGTTAAGCCGTCGGTCCTGCGCCTGATCTCTCTCCGCTCGTGTCGGATTCCCGTCACATCGGACTATGAGAGTGAAGGAATAGAGAGTGCACTTGTGTACTATGCCTGCCTATCCGCAGTGGAGCAGTGTGGTGGGTCTATGCTCCAAAAACCCTCGCTCCTCGGAGTGAGGAAGCCTGTGCCCAGCAGTGGGACGTTAGTGGGCTGCTACTTACTAACTTTACTTGATTAATGATTTAATACAATGATAGTCTGCTTAGAGATTGTTTTTGTAATGCAACCGATTTTGTATGTTGTTATTCTTTAACTATTATTGAATATTTTCTCCAATTATGTTTCTTTTGCTGAATTTAAGGTTTTATCTGGTTATCCATATTCTTTTTATTACAGGGTGATTCTGGAGGACCTGCTATTGCAGATGGACCGGTTCAATTAGGAATAGTCTCCTTTGGTGTCTACTTACTTACTTTTACGTTTTTTAATTGTCGTATCTAGTAATAAGATTTCAATATACGACGTTTATGTTAAACATACGTAGTAAGACGAGGAGTATCAACTTGTTTGAAGGAGAAACAGTTAAATAAACGCAATATTAACGAAAAGGAGAAATGTATTATGGCTGAAAACTTGACAAATATTACTTGCAATGGAAAATTCAATGAATTTGAGTGACAAAGAACTCCCCACTCGTATCTTACACCCCCTATATCAATTTATTCCCCAGCTGCGCCACCTTTTCCATGTATTTTCAAAATAAGTATACCTTAACCCCTTTGAAAACTTCCATCATTATAATATGCGAGAGGAAAGTTAGGGTCTCCATTGAGATTCGCTTTTGAAGGCAATTGACTCAGTTTTATTACTTTTCTGTATAAGAAATTGTTAAGAAGTGAGACAATAAACGTACCTTGGATCAACTTTGAAGTTTCGCCATAGTTGAAGCATTTTATTAAGTCGAAATGTTAGTCTTCTACTTCAGAATGAAGTTCCTATTGTAGGGAATAATGTAAAGAAATTTTGAATACAGACGAAAGAAGTTATGGTGCTTTATTTTTTATGGCTTCAAAATGAGGTTCTGTATTCAGTTTTGTGTATTATGTTTTGAGATTTTAAGAAATAACTACGTAGATTCATCACGCGTCATTCTCATAGGGGTAGGCAGAGACAACATCCTTCCACTTGCCACGAGCCTTGCATATCTCCTTCGCTTCTTTCATTCTCATTAAACCTTTCCTACAAGTTCGTCGGTTAAGAGTACTCTTGACTTGGCCCTCAATTAAAATGTCCTGGATTTGATCCAGGAATGTTCGCCTTGGTCTTCCCCTTCCAACTTTGGCATTCACTTTTGACTCATAAATCCTTTTTGTCAGTCTCCTTTCATTCATTATCTCTACATGCTCAAATCATCTAAGCATACCTTTCTTAGTTTTAGTCACTACATCTTCTTTAATACCACAACGTTCCCTTATCACACCATTTCTTAATCTGTCACTCAGTTTTAATCCACTCATGCTTCTCAACGCTCTCATCTTTACCGCATTTATTTTACTTTTGTGATTCTTCTGCCATACCCAACTTAGTTACATAGTCGAGCATGACAGCTCAGCCTCATTCTCTTATAGTAAATAACCTATTTAGGTTCATAAAGATTAATGGTGTAACCATCTAAATAACTTTTAAATTACCACGTTGTTAGAAGATAAAAAAAGTAGTGAGTTATCCTTAAATGTAGATTTATAAAAGTGTAATTATCTTATGATACATTTTTTTGTTATATATCCATTGGATTAGGCAGCCTTTACGTTTAAAACGCTACGGTAGCTTCATTTTTTCTTACAATTTGATAATTTCTTGTTATAATTCTAGGAATTTACAAAAACCTTGCTAACAATCACTCTACCTATTGGTGAAAGACTAATGAAAATATGTTTAGTAGTTATTGAATGTACCGCGAATAGACGGACAGATGAGGCCTTGGAATTTGTTGTATAATATGTAAGGATTAGAATAAACATGGAACAAAATGAAAACAATACTATGATAATATGGTATGGTATGTCGCTTCAACTGATGGACGTCCACTGCTGGACATAGGTCTCACGTAATGACGTCCACAAGGCCCCATCTTGCGCCGCCTGGCTCTAGCGGCTACCGGTGATCCTCTTTATATCCACCTTGTGGGGGGGGGTCTCCCTACACTGCGCCGCTCGGTGCGGGGCGCCACTCCAGCAACCTCGGGCCACAACGTCCATCGGTCCGTCGGACTATGTACGACGTCCATTGCCACTTCAAGTTCGCGATTCGTAGGGCTATGTCGGTAACT
Organism: Elymnias hypermnestra; assembly: GCA_015832385.1. Classification (NCBI taxonomy): domain Eukaryota; kingdom Metazoa; phylum Arthropoda; class Insecta; order Lepidoptera; family Nymphalidae; genus Elymnias; species Elymnias hypermnestra. The sequence continues at coordinate 2,644,766 of JACTOM010000935.1, read as the reverse complement.
TTGGTTCTGCTACGGATCTCCTCATTTCTGAATTGATCGCGTAGAGAAACTCCCAGCATAGCTCTTACCATTGCACGCTGAGTGACTCTGAGCTTTCGAATGAGGCCCATAGTCAGCGACCACGTTTCGGAGCCGTAGGTCATCACTGGCAACACGCACTGTTCGAAGAGCTTCGTCTTCAGGCACTGAGGGATATCGGTTTATATTGTTTTTGCTCCTTACTTATAGAAGAGAGGGCTTTTAGAGCTTAGAACGACCACCATGTTTGTCTGTATCGCTTTCACACCAAAACTACTAAACCGATTTAAATGTAATTCGATAAACAGATAAGTTGAGGAAGGACATAAGCTACTTTTTAATACGAAAAGAGCGTTGTAAAGAATGGAAGTATCGTCATTTTTAGAGCAAGAAAATTGAAACTTATTTTTTAGGTTGTTTATTCGGTACAAATTAACATGACAAGCGAAGCTTTTATAGATATAATATATCTAATATATAGACAACATTATCTTTTAAATATAAACTCTACATGCACTTAAACTCTTATGTAAAACTTCCGAAGTTGCTTTATACCAAGTTTCAAGCACAAAGATATCACAGCACCGAGCTTGACATTCGCTTAATATTACGAAAACTTGTGTGCAATATTACAAGCAAATATAAACCTTGTATAATATTAATAAAGTATATAATCAGTTGCTATATATTTACGTTATCTACCTGTACATGTTTGACTATAGACGTGAGTTTCTTATCTAACAACAAACTCGACTTCCTGTTAATCGCACCGTTTCCGTAACTATTTTGTCTTGATATATTGAACATTATAACGTGCAAAAGTTACCGTGCTTTAGTTTCTTAAGTATAATGTGTCTATATTCTATATATACTCAGCTTTACTTAACTGATAGACTAACAGTACTTATAGTGCTATACGTTCTTGGATACTTTGCTATAAAAAGTATATCACAATACACTTGTAACATCATGTTCGTTACATCATCTATAACTGAATTGAGTGATTTTGATAATCTTAGATTTGTTGTATTCCCAAATAAACGAATACAAACGAAAAATTCAAGGAAAATAAAAGAAAAATTTGTCCCATGAACTCATACAAAACTAATCGCCCGATTGATTTGAAATGTCGACAAATATATTCCTTTCATGATGTCAACGCTCACTAAAAGTGGATTTTCCCACATTCCCACGAGTTTGGAGTATATAAGCTAAGGACTGCCCTGCAAGATCTTCAAAACTTCTTGACTTACATGAAATTCGGAAACGCTTACTCTTAGTGACGTATTGCCATGGTATGTGGAACTACGCGGGTATCTCCACCGGGAAAATATAGTCTATAAGTATATATAGCCCGAAAAAGAAGCATGGGAAGAAGAAAGAAGTCATGGCTACGTAATAGCATAAAAACAGTTAGTTCCGATTAGCCATGGACAGGAAGAGTTAGGGGCAGGAAGAAAACTTAGGAAGCCTCGTCACTTTTCGAGTGCGCATCCCTCACAAGGGCAAGCTCTCATGGAAACGCTGCTCCAAGGGCGTCCCCTGCAAGACTGAGCCATGGTATGGAGCACCGTTGATATTAAATACATATCGGACAATGTGGAGGAATTTGGTCAGATAAAAAGCGTCCCCGGGAGCGTGGGTGATAAAGGAGGTTGTCTCCCGTTGTCGAGTGATCGGAGTCGTTAAAAATACTTTGGGTTGTCTTTTTCTAGGCAGAATTTTGAGACAGGCCCTATAGGAGGACGAACAGGAAGAAGTACGAAAAACTGACTACAATGACGTGGAGAAATAGAAGGTGTCTCAGAGACATTAGTCATGATTCATATGTGACACCTACTAAAATATAACTCCACATGTGAGCAAAAAGTTTCAATGTAACATCCTATTTCTCAAAACTCAGTAGAGATGCTCAGTTTCAAAAGAAACTTATTAAGACGTCTCTAACTCAGTTCTAGAACAAACTTATTAAGGAGCGTCTCTTACCTTTTGTGATCCGCAATCCGTGAGATCTGAGCATTCGAGGGATATCACGAACTTTGTAAAATATAGGTGTGCAAGTTCGCCTTCCCTTTGTTACCGGCGCATTGAGTTGGGAACGTTTTCACATTGAGCTCCACTTCTTCGCGGCGTAATGCATAAGATTCAGCGATTATCGTATCTTTACAATAATATTCACTCACTCCTAACTGAATATCGAACTTAAATTGGTTACAATGGTCAATATGATGTAGATATATTGACTATTTGAACGGGTACATACCACGATGGCGTTTTTTAATTTTGCCGATATATATAACGTCGCGACCAAGATCCATGCAACTGGGTCGAAATATCGACAAAATTTAAAAACGCCATAGTGGTATGTACCCGTTTAAATAGGCGATATTTTAATAAACCACGAAAATTTAAGTTTAAAGCAATGATGTAGATAGATAGATATTTAGTATCACCAACAAATGTGACTCTAAATCATAGAAATAGAAGTGTCAGTGTACATCCATCAAACTTGGTATACATCATATACAGATACGAGTGTGAATGTGGAAGTTAACAAATAATTCACATTAATATACACTACAATATTAAGTAACTAAAAATAATATAAAATATAATAAAAGAGCGAAAAGAAAAGCAAAAAATGATTTAATATAATGTATAATTCGTACAAAACATTATCCATTCGATGATATTAGTTTGTACAACGTCGAACTTGTGGCAGGCTTGGTTTTTTGTAATACCAACATTGTAAGGCAAAAGTATAGACAAGTTCTCTTATCTTTCACTTACATATTAGGATGAGAGGGTTAATCAGATATGATTGGAGAAAGATCAAGCACATCTCCTGGGCACGGGAATGCGACACACCTATTTTAACGTTTGAATTCCTTTTTATTATTGACAGATCAGTATTGACTTTAAACTCACCTGTTACAAAGGGATGATATAGTTTAAAATATGAGAGATAAATTTCCTTGTATGGTGTCTATACAGCATTGTAAAGGAAGTCTATTGGTGCTTGGTGCTATGTCTTTGTTGGTATGGTTGTAGCTAGGCACCAATCGTGGAAAATTAAAAATACAGTTTCCTAAGTTTCTGGGAATCTAACTCAGGATCACTGCTAACAATATAAGCACAGGCACCATAAAATACTTATGGATACCTGCAATATGAGGGAAGATGTTGCGGGTTGTACTTCATCTTTACTTGAAGGTCATGGGAACTTTGTCTTCGAGAACTTCGCAGTGATTGTCGCCTGCGATTGCCCAATGAATAAGCTCAAACTTCTGGGTTCCAAGAAACCTTCTCATTTATCCACCTACGCGTAAACGTTATAATTTTATACATAATACAATACGCTTAATTTAAGTTTTTAATATTTCATTAAAATTAAAACAGACCTAAAATTATCCTAACCAAATTGGCTTTTTAATACCTGCTTATTTTTATTTCAACCTACGACTAATAACATTATTAACATCTAAACCTACAACGGTTTCCTTGTTCCTTGCTCTAAGATGAATGTACAACAAACTTAGTTGAGTATAATTTTATTTTGATGACACTTAGAAAAGCATTGCCAAGTTTATATGAAGCTATTAATGAACCCATTATTGCGTACAAATATTACGATATGAAATGAAGTATTCAAATGAAGGAAAAACAAAACTGAAAACGTGCAAAAGCGATGTTATTGCTAAAAGCAATCTCTTAGCACGCAACCTTTGATGAGAGAGGAATTGTTATTAAGTAAGCAGGATGGTGCAAAAAGTATCACGAAGTCAATATCGCGAATGAGTTCACACTTTTTCTGACTGACGTCTTGATGTCAATATTTCATAGGGTAGGACATAATTCATAGGCGGGAGCGTTAACTGAATATTAATAAATACAAGTTATGATAAATACATTATGCCTTCCTCGTAGAGAGAATTTAGCAGAATGGAGAAAAAAAATTAACACGAAATCAATATTCACAGCTTCAGGTCGACATCTTCATAGTGTACGGTTTAATTTATATGTGAGAGCGTTTATTGCATAATTACTATAGAAAAATTGTTATTAAATTGGCAGAATTGTGCACAAATACCAGGAAGTCTATATTGCCAATGAGTTTTGAGACTCATATATTGATGGCAATATTTAGTAGTGTAGAGTGTTATTTATAGAGCATAGCGAGTATTGCAAGATGCTATAGAGTAACTGCCGCATTGGCGTAGTGATCAGTATAATCAGTCTCAAACATGAGGTCCTGAATCCCAGGTTTTGATTTGGGAAGTTGGCAGTGTCTGTATTCCCGTGCCACAAAGAGCACGTTAAGTTATTGGTCTTACACCTTTCTCTCTCCGATCTTGTTCAGATTCCCGTCTCATCGGACTATGAGTTGAGAGAGAATGCACTTGTGTAAAATACCTAAAAAACCCGCAGTGGAGGATTGTGGTGGGTCTATGAGGAAGGCTATGCCCAGCAGTGGGACGTTAATATGCTACCATTTACCTTAGAGAATTTACTACAGAGAATTTATTAAGTCAGCAAGATGGTGCAAAAATATCGAGAAGTCTATATCGCGCTTGAATTCACACATATTGTGACTGGCGTCTTAGTGTCAATATTTAGTAGGATGCAGTGTAATACATATGCGACAGCGTTTTTTGCATACAGCTATAAAAGAAAACATTTTATTAAGTTTTATATCAGAATGTTGTAAATTTATCATCTATTTTGTCCACAATGTTATTGAAAAGAGAAGGGACATTCTGAGATTTTCTATTTCACGAAGATATTTCACAAAAATGACAACTAGTTGTTACTTTAAACATCAGTTATTGACCACGGGAAAGTTTACTCAAAATATTATAAACTCAGAGTAACTCAGCGTGCGATGGAGAGGGCTATGCTCGGAGTTTTGCTGTGCGATCAATTTAGAAATGAGGAGATCAGTAGCAGAACCAAAGTCACCGATATAGCCCTACGAATCGCGAACCTGAAGTGGCAATGGGCGGGGCACATAGTCCAATGTACCGATGGACGTTGGGGCTGGAAGATGCTGGAATGGCGACCCCGCACCGGACGACGCAGTGTAGGCAGACCCCCCACAAGGTGGACCGACGATATAAAGAGGGTCGCCGGTAGCCGCTGAAGCCAGGCGGCGCAAGATCGGGCCTTGTAGACATCATTACGTAAGACCTATGTCCACCAGTGGACGTCCATTAGTTGAAGCGACATACCATCCCATATTATCACAGTATAGTTTTCATTTTGTTCCATGTTTATTCTAATCCTTACATATTATACAACAAATTCCAAGGCCTCATTTGCCCGTCTATTCTCGGTACATTCAATAACTACTAAATATATTTTCATGAGTCTTTCACCAATAGGTAGAGTGATTATTAGTAAGGTTTTGTGTATAATTTGCTAAGATTTTATGTAAATTACATACATATTATATATTATATATACGCCTCATTCCCATAGGGGTAGGCAGAGACAACGTCCTTCAACTTGCCACGATCCTTGCATATCTCTTTCGCTTCTTTCATTCTCATTAAACCTTTCATACAAGTTCGTCGGTTTAGAGTACTCTATAATAAAATCTCTTAAACTCCTCAATTGTTTTCACTTTTAGACTTATGAGATAAAATTAACGTGAATATGTTGATGTTGAAATATCTCTGTATTCATATTAATTAAGCTGAATTATCCCTATCCTATCCTAACCTTTGTCACCTCTGGGTTAAATTATAGAAACGCTTCTTACGAGCGTCTCCATCTCAAACATTTCCTGTATTTCTTTACTGATCAAATAATTTAATCTTCCTAGTTTAATAAAGCAGTACCTAGATAAGTTTATCAACTTCCCTACTAAAAATAAAGTAGCTTACATCTATGTTATTGCAAATAATGGATAAAGTTGTAGATAAGATGAGTAGCAGCCCAGTAACGTCCCACTGCTGGGCACAGGCCTCCTCACCCATAAGAGATAGGGCTTTTAGATCATAGACCCAATACTTCGCTTCACTGGGGTACAAGTATAAAGTAAAATGCAAATTCAATGTAAGTTACAATACAACGCAAAGGTCTTTGTAATAGAACGCAAAAGGTCTGTGTCAATGGTAAGCTTTCTGCGGGGTCTGTGACAAAAATGGGAGTCCCACAGGGTTCCATACTAGGACCATTTCTGTTCCTCATTTATATTAATGACCTTCCTTATTTTGTTAAGGGTGATCATGAGATTGTTCTGTTTGCTGATGATACTTCGCTGTTGTTTAAGATTAATAGGCGACAAAAAAATTATGACGACGTAAACAACTATCTCAATAAAGTGGTACAATGGTTTGAAGCTAATAATTTATTGCTCAACGCAAATAAAACAAAAAGCATTAAGTTTAGTCTGCCTAATGTTAAACAAATGCAAACTATTGTTAAACTTAATAATGAGGAACTAGACCTTGTAGACAGTACCGTTTTCTTAGGCATTACGTTAGATAACAGATTACAGTGGGGGCCCCATATAAGTGGTCTATCGAACAGGCTCAGCTCTGCGGCTTACGCAGTTAAAAGAATTCGTCGTCTGACAGATGTTGATACTGCCAGACTGGTATATTTCAGCTATTTTCACAGCATTATGTCATACGGTATTCTACTTTGGGGTAATGCTGCTGATATAGATGCAATATTTGTGCTGCAGAAAAGGGCCGTTCGTGCGATTTACAATATGGGTCCAAGGGAGTCGCTAAGAAACAAATTCAAGGCAGTTAACATAATGGCAGTTCACTGCGTATATATATTAGAAAACTTGTTGTGTGTACATAAAAACATTGACTCTTAATAAAAAGAGTGAATATACACCATATAACTTATGAAACCAAAACTAACTTGTTTTAAATTCTAGTAGGCTACATAAGATTAACTCATTTAAGGGTAACTGTATATGTTTCTATAATAAACTCCCACAAAACGTTCTAAAGATGTCAATTAATTAATACAAAGTCTTTGTTAAAAGAAAGTTGATAGAAAAATCGTATTATAAGTTGCAAGATTACCTAGACGATAGAAACGCCTGGGAGTGAACAAATTGCTCTAATTTTAATTAAAATATAGTAACCTAATATGATATTGTAATGATGATGGTAACAAAAAAAATACCCGACTGAGTTTGTCGTGGTTTCTTCTCGGATCAGGGCGCGAAGGAACCCTCGTAACTTTAGATTTTAAGCCAATCTTGACTACCATCATCAGACGTATATTAGAATCAGAGTGTGAAAAAAAATATAATTTGACGATTCAAAAGTGCTGTAATATGCCTACTTGAATAAAGATATTTTTGATTTTTGATTTTGGTTCTCTTTAATTAAAGAAATATAGCTGCAAATTATAGTAAATCCATTCTTGTTGAGCAAATGCACTGCGGAAGGTGTCAATTTGCTGAATTTTAAAGTAAATTGAGATGATGTTCCTTACAGTATATTAAGAAAATACGGTGTAAAAGTTTGAACACTGTAATTTCTGCAAGCAAGATATTCTTACGAAACTTAATACCTATCAAGTAATAGCCGCAACTTAAACCGCACCTTCTAATACAAAGGGCAGATAGCGGAGGCTCTATTTAAACTTTCCTCCACGGATCAGCTTTGAACGGTGTTTTTGAACATTGTAAACAAAGCGCTTTGAAAGCTCCTTAGTAACTGGTTTCTAGTCGACATTAATACTTTAAACGCTGTCCGAGTGATGGCATCGTAACCTTTTAGCTTCAGAATACATAATTACAGCTTTTATGGAACAGATAATTATACTACAATCTACAAAGAAATATTCAAAAATTGACTTGTATTATCTAACGATTAATATCCTACTCTTATGTGAAAGTTCGCTACAATTTTACAATCATTTGTTTTGTACATAACCAATTGATTTTGACAAATTGTAAACCATTGAAACTTTAATGAAATTTGTAGTTTCAACGAGTCTAAAGTTATGCTTAATGGAATTTTAATAACTTCAAAATAGGAGGGTTTTCTCCTCCACAACGCGCGGTGTGTTACAGTCCTTACTTAGAGTAAAAAGTTCTTTGATTCTTTAGCTATCTAGTGATGTAATTGAATTTTGAATGGAGGGGATAGATTTGTGGCTACAACACCAAACTGTTTCCCCCGATTTCGTTATCATTCGTTTTTGGTATCATGTCAATAAAAAAAAACATACAAGTTATATATATGTGGGATCAAATAAATAAAATGTAAACATAGGTTATAAGATAAGGAATATATTCATTAAAGTGACATAATGAAACTATAATATGACAGTAATTAACTAGACAACATAATTAATAAACGATAATGAGTCTGCCTATATGATAAGGGCAGAAGTCTGGTGAATGTAGTCGCAGTCACTAAGAACTGCGTAGCAAATCCGCGCTCACGGCTACTTTTATAGCACCCCTTTTTTTCGCTGGGAAATGCTTTATGCACGCCGGATGAAGTGTAAACGTCCGGGAGTGTGGGATTCGCTGGTCGTACCCGGATACCCACTAAAACCCAGCGGAACCCTCTTCATCCAGGTGTTGGCAGCATTCAGCTCTAGTGCCCTGGATGAATCCGACTTAAGGGTTTAGTTTAGTTGAGGGAGAGCAGGCGAGCAAAATTGCGCCTTCTAGCGCCCCCCCCCCTCCTCCGGCGAGTGGGAGTAGCGTCTGCCATAACCTCCCTTTGCCTGTTTAGTGACTCCTTCTGCAAGATGACAGCCTCGCAGAAGGATGTCGCTGCTCTCCAACTTGACTCATCGCCAATCATAGCGCCCACAATGCTGGGGATTGAGAGGTCACCCCCAATCAGCGATGTCAAGATGTCACGCTGAGGTCCCCATGCCTGACAATTTGCTACTACCGCCGCCCCACAAATACGGCAAGCAGGCGTCTCTTCGCAGCCTACAATCTGGTGCAGATTCTTGCCGAAGCAACCATGTCCAGTTAACACCAACCGTGACCACACCTGCAGATGGAGACCCGAGGTCCTCCTTCCACCTTTCAATCAGGGTCCTGTCGGATAGAATCCTGATTCTCGGGACCTCTTCAGCATCAAGCCGTTCGCCTCTGTTCCTTGCAGCTGCCCGACAATGACAGGCAGCCGCCAGTCCCTCCGCCCTGAGCTCCCAGAGGGGATCGCCCGCACCCCTAGTACGGCTTCGGATCATGTCGGCTTTTGAACCGACGCACGTGCCGATCAACAAGTATATATTAAAAGCTCTATCTTCCGAAGTGGTTTAAACATATATAATTTCTTCCAAACTATTTATTCAATTTCCACAAATATTTAATACAATATATTATACACTATATCACTTCAGAACACTATATTTATTATTCACAACACTTTAATTATTTATCACTTTACTAATTTCAACACTTACTATTAAAAAGCATAACTGAACTGCCTCGTGTATCTTTACCAGAGTTTTTATATGGCTTCCTTGTGGTGGGGCGAAACATCGGTAAAGATACACGAAAGAGCACTTCCGTTTCCTTTTAAACAATAATGGCAGTAAACTAATAATTGTACTACTTCCGCTTTAACAGTACATCTCCCAATAAATTTATAATTGCTAACAATATTTATAAATGCTCCCATAAAACACAAATAATCCCAGAAATACCTACTATACTGGCACGAAGACATCCGCAACAAATACATTGGACAAGAAGCGACTTTGCGACGCGCCAATTTCCCTACATGTCTCAATTGCTGTACAATAAAATAAATAAAGCAGAACACATTGAAAAAAAAATATATTTCTAAATGATTTAGACTACAATGCAACAGAAAATATGTTAATTTACATTTACACACATCCACACATGCACGCACACACACACACACACATACATACATACACACACAAAACCACTAATATTAATTTCTCTGCCGTCTATCTCATGTTTTATTTTTAAATTAAATAACTAGACTAGGCGTAGAATAAATTGTAAACTTGAGAAGACACTGACCCCTAAGTCACGGGCTTACCTAGTTTAGGGGTCCAGGGTATCTTAATTCTGTATCATTATTTTTATGCCCAAATAAATAAATAAATAAAGTTATTTAGACACAGACATCAGTTATCTTTATCTATAACATGTGATTTATAGAGAGAAACGTTTAAACAATACGTACTATCGCTGTTGTGTAGTTTAACTTCTGTTTTGTGACATTAATTTCGATATATCAGTGTAAAGCTTATTTCGTACCGCTTTCATCTTGATAAAGTAACCTTAGAATAGGTTTCCTTTACTCCGAATAACGTATTAAAGTTCATTTCGTGTTACCAACATGTCTCGTGTGTCGCATGTATTGTGATGTCATATCTATTATACGTGGGCTGTTTAAGGGTGATAACTGATAAGGGAATTATATTATGATTGTCAAGGTTGTATTAATTTTCTGTGTAATTTTAATACAGCCTTGTTAATGCCTACATATATCGACGTCCACTACGTACAAGGAAAAAGTCCCGCTACCATCTTAACTGTCTATTACGACGGAAAACGATATCCCATTTTCATGAAACATTCATCAAACACGAGGGCTGTTTTTTACTTCACATTCTCAAACAAATTATGCAAATTATTCCATAGTTTGCCGCATTCAAAGAAATTCTAACGAAACTTACTCTGACGTCGATATATTCCACAGCAACAAACTAAAGTTTAAAAAAGAATTAATAAAATTAATGAATTTAAATAGTGAGAAGGTAGCTTGTATTTNCACACACACACACACACACACACACACACACACACACACACACACACACACACACACACACACACACATACCCACGCGCAATCTCTCTGGCGCTTATTAGTCCAATAAAGAAATGTCAAATCCTGAATTGGCCTTAAGTTAATTTAATTAGATTATATGTTAGTTTTAAGAAAGCTAATTACGTTCGGGGGCAGCTAGGGGGTGCAAACAACTACAAACNCACACACACACACACACACACACACACACACACACACACACACACACACACACACACACACACACACACACACACAAACACACCCACGCACACGCACACGCACACACACACGCACACGCACACACACACTCATACCCACGCGCAATCTCCCTGGCGCTTATTAGTCCAATAAAGAAATGTCAAATGCTGAATTGGCCTTAAGTTAATTTAATTAGATTATATGTTAGTTTTAAGAAAGCTGTGGATTTTGTAAAATAAATAAATAAATAAATGACATTTTGTTCCGTGAAACTCTTCTCCTCGTATTAGGCGAGTGTTTGGAAGTTTCATTTTTTACTTGTTTCTTGTTTACTGTTGACTCATTTTTATTGACTTTTTATGGACTTGAAAGCAGTATTTTTAGGGTAAGGTAGCAGTCTATTAACGTCCCACTGTTGGGCACAGACCTCCTCACTCTTATGAGAGAGCGTTTTTAAAGCCTAGACCCATTTAGCTGCTCCACAGGCATAATATACAAGTGCACTCTCTATTCCTTCACTCTCATAGTCCGACGTGACGGGAATCCGACACGACCGGTGCTATCCGAGGCACGGGAACTCAAATCTCACCGCCAATTTCCCACACCTTCAGGGTATTAACTAATTATATATTTTTCTTTTATTTCAGCTTTATTTTGGAAACAAACAGTACATTTATCACATAAAAATAACAAAATAACCTTACAATGAAAACAGTTTCCGCAGATAAAAATGAGTGCAGACAAAGCAAAACATACTATCTAATCTACTTCAAAAAGTTGAAAATATTAATCAATATGAAATAGACTATTATATTGAATTTGAATTTTGTGAGAGGGAGATGAAATGGATCAAATTCAGAGAATAACACGTTGTATTGTTTACAACTCCTTCTTATGTATTCTCTGAGTATCTTGTTTTAGAAGGCTGAGGTTATCAAAGAATTAAACGAAAAATATAGGGAATGGCAACAAATTTTCACTGATGGTTCAAAAAATGACCAAAAGCAAGGGGCTGCTTTTTATGATCTTAGTAGGGAACACAGAGATATGGTCAAAAAAAATGATATACCTATTATATCGTTGGAACTTGTTGCAATCTCAGAAGCCTTAAGAAGCGGCGTATGCTTCTACAGAATCAGCACCTACTGTAGCATTCTCGAACAGTAAAAGTGCTCTTCAACATCTGACACGATGCACCGGTAGGTTTTGACATTCTGCAGCAAATTCATGATTTCTGCCGGAATGGCAGATTGCTGAGGCTGCAATGGGTTCCAGCACATATAGGTATAAAGGGAAATGAAGAGGCGGACAGACTTGCTAAACTGGGTGGTGCTATCGGACAAGGTTTTACTATCAGACCCTTTTATTCTGAGATTCTTCCCAAAGTAAAATATTTAATTCGCAATGTATGGAAATCTTATTTTGATGAGAGATCCAGAACGAAGGGGATCTGAAATAAGACGATGCAGAGTTTGACGGCCTCGCTGGTGCAGTAGTGCGAGTATTCGCTTTGCTAGCGGAGGTCCCAGGTTCGATCCCCGGTAGGACGAATTTAGGAAATTTTATTTTCTAATTTGTCTGAGTCTGGACTAGTGGGAGGNTGGCTATCTTGGAACTTTGCTCTACCAGATATCAAACCTGGGATCCTGCCGGAATGGCACATTGCTGAGGCTACAATAGGTTCCAGCTCATATAGGTATAAAGGGAATAGAAGAGGACTTGCTAAACTGGGTGGTACTATCGGACAAGGATTCGCAATGTATGGAAATCTTATTTTGATGAGAGATCCAGAACGAAGGGGATCTGGTATAAGACCATGCAGAGTGAACCTCCGCGAGTACCCTGGTTTGGACACGCTGCCTTAGGTAGAAACCATCTTAAGGTAGCTTTCAGGTTGCGGTCCGGGCATTATTTCTCAAATAAATATGCCTATTTAATGAATAAAGCAGCTACACCGAACTGCATTCTATGCAATCAATTAGAAGACGTACAGCATCTTTTCTTGGAGTGCATCAGAACAATAAACGAAAGATAATCGCTGATAAACCGCTATGGTCTAAATGGATGGCCTACTGCAGAGCATTCTGAGTCCAACGTCAGAAGTAGCTGTACAATTTTACAATATGATAGTAGCGGATTATCAGTGATTCAAATCAAAGTTAAGTTACGATGGGGCTGACGTGTCTTGTGGCCAAAAGTCCCTAATATCCTCTAGATTAAAAAAAAGAATGTGAAATATGAAACATATTAGTCCTACGATGAGAATTTATTCGCGGACATCGATTCAAGGGGAATCGATTTTAAAGCTCAAGACTTTAAATAAAAATGTTTGGTCTCGCAAAACACGTCTATCTGCAGCAGAGAGGGAAAGATTAAGCTTGTACTTTGTATGTTGTGAAATAGATTTGAATTTAAGGTGTTTCAAGAAATGGTTATGAATCCGTTCCAGTATATTACTTAGAACAGAATACAGAACTTCCAAACCCTTTATGTCATATGTTGGCAACAATGTGATAAAACTATACAGGGCATTGATCATCTACATGAAGTATGATATCTAACTACATTACTCAAAGCTATCAAACTTTACCCGTAGACAATGCAATCATAGGGGAAATCTAAGATCGACTTTAGCATGCAAACTTTGTCCACAAATCATTCGTACTATTTCAAACAATTAGTTTTCTTCAACTTTGCCTATTAATCAGGATTTGGTTTCCATTTTATTAAAAGTTAATTAAGGTTAACAATTAATTACGACGAAATGAACTCTGATCTTACAATCAGAGTCGGAAAACTCATTAAAATGTATTATTTTAACTAACGCATTAAACGGAATGAACCATGCCATATTTATGTAAATACTTGCTGACTCCTACGATTTCCTGTACGTACAATTAAATGTGAAGCTTTTTGATTGATGCTTATGTAACTTAATTGACAGCAGAGGTTATATTTGATCAATTGGAATCTAAATGAAAAACATTATCAAAATCGTTATCGCACACTGATACAGGGATATTGACTATTTGAAAGGTACATACCAGGATGGCGTTTTTCAATTTTGCCGATATTTCGATCCAGTTGCATGGATCGTGGTCACGACGTTACTGCTGTGGGCGGTTGTGTCAAGCTGTCTAGGGCAGAATCTGCCTTCCCTACGTCTGATCCTCTTATTTTTCACGGGACCCACATCCATTTTACGGCATACTACACTCACAACGTCACGTTTTAATTTTGAAAAATTGCGTCGTTTGTTCATTTGGTATAACTTCACCACTGGATTTCACGTATCAGCCAGCTTATAACCATCTTCGCGTTTGAAATTAGGATACTTTTTAATTTCAATGGCCTCGCGAACTGATCTCGGCATATAATGGCGGTCCGTGGAAAGAACTTTTGGGCTATGAAGTGTTGAGTTCCCTGCTGCAAACTGCCCCTCCAAAGGTCGGCTTGTAAGCAGAGACACCATAAACGACCTTTGGAGATAGAAAGGCCAAAGGCCTATTTACACTTTGTAAAGGGAGTGACGGACAGATAGCACAGGTGATAGCCATATTGGATTTTACAGCGTAACCGGAAGGAGGACGGGCTCTTATAGAGGCCACCAATATTCGAGTCCTGAAAAGGGCTCGCTCTCCGGGGAAACGCCGCTCCAAGGGCGTCTCCTGCGAAACCGAACCTCGGCTTGGAGCGACGTTATCGCTGATTCATACCTAAAAAGGACAAAATTAGAAGCGCCCCCGGGAACGTGGATGAAGTCCACATCCGGGTGACGTCAGAAATCGGGGTCCTCGACTCCGCCGGCGGAGTCGCTGTGTAACATTTGGTATGTGTCTGTCCCTACCTGGTATAGTAGATTGTCGACTGTTATCATGTTGTTGGGGCCGTTGAGGACATATTAAGGCCGTCTCTTCCTAGGCGGAACATTGAGACGGATTCTATAAGAGGACACGTTAAGCTTTAGTGGGTTCCTATGATCAATGGCTCTCTCGAAAAAATTTTCGGAGAGCTCTTTGAAATGACTCTTGATCATGGGGAGTTCTATCGTGTACCGTCGTTTCAAGGACAGGGGCTTTTATATAATCCTCCCACTCGGCAGGCATATACGGCGTAACAAGTGGGAAAGAGGGTGATCGCGGGTGCTGAGGTAGGCACGAGAGGGGGGACGCCGGCAGTTGATCAATTAGGCTCACTGCTCCCGTCCGCAACAGTAATTTTTTTAATTCCGGCACTCGAACCCAGGTAGCTGAACATGCTGACCAATAGACCAATAAAGCAGTCAAACTGTACATGTAATTCCTCTTCACTCCATTAGTCGAAAGAGCAGATTTCATCATTTTATAAAGAAATGCCGCGGTATTCTCAAAAGATTTGAAAGCACGAGTCTTTTGTATAATAAGACAACACATATCTAACAACTTTGCCATTAATTCGTTACATAATATATATTATAGAAGCTACAATAACTCTGTTTGTATGTTTAATTTCCACGCAAAACCCCCTGAAGAAATCTTTATAAATATTCCTTAAATAGATAGGAGCTTAGCCTAGCATTAAAACTACTTTATTTTACAAAAGTGTTACTTAAAGGGAGTGAAACCAAACATTAAATAAAGTGGTGGAAAAAGAGAGATTTACGTTTTATTTCAGTCGTGTGGTCTAAAGCACACTCTATTTGTGTAACTTATCTGAAAATCTATCTTCCTTTGTCTTTTAAATTGCGGATAAAGTAAGTAACAGCCCTTTAACGTCCCACTGCTGGGCACATGCCTCCTCACTCCGAGGAGCAAGGGTTTTTAGAGCATAGACCCCCACACTGCTCCACTGCGGATTGGCAGGCATAGGACACAAGCGCACTCTCTATTCCTTCACTCTCATAGTCCGACGTGACGGGAATCCGACATCAACCGGAGAGAGATCAGGCGCAGGACTGACGGCTTAACGTGCTCTCCCAGATACGGGAGTGGATCACACCGCCAACTTCCCAACATCGGGTAAATATTGACAAACTCTTAATAGTAAACTCAATATTGATTTTTGAATTGGCCCGCCCTGGGGCTCGAACCCAGGACCTCATGTCTATAGTCGAACATGCTATTCACTAGACCAATGAGGCAGTTTATTGCGGTAAGTTAGAGCTTAACTGTGATCACACCTGATGGTAATAGATGGTACAGCGTTGTAACTGAACACAAGTATTTTGCTCGGTGATACGTATTTGTTGGTAGGATGGGAACTAGCTACGGCCGAAGCCTCCCACCAGCCATCTCAGACAAATTAGAAAATGCAATTTCTTAAGCTCACCGTGTCGGAGATTGACCCCGTAACCACTTCCAGCAAAGCAAGTACTCGCAACATTACGCCAGCAAGGTCGTTATTTGTGCTAAAGTTTGTAGCTCAGAAACCTTTTACAATATTATGTTTTGTAGGTACAAATATTATATCTATACAATGTCGCATGTAAAAGCTAGTATAGTTTTTAGAATGTAAATTTAGGCCAGATTTACTTAACAAATGTCAGCCATCGGAAACTGATATCTTGACCCGGTTTACCGAAATTCGTCTTAGGTGACCTGAGTCACGATGTATTGTTGACTTGATGTATAGCCAGTAGGTGAGAGGTCAAGAACCTCTCCATTCTAAAAGCACTGAAAATACGAATAAATTTTTTTAAAACTATTATATATGTCGGAGAATAAAAGAGAACGGAGAAACATAAAGCACAGAGGTGTAGGGTTTTGTATTAATTGGATCCATTATTTAATTTCTTATTCTGTGGGCGTTCGTGGGTAATGTTGGTGCAATCAAACACTTTCTTAATTAGCTCGAATTATAATGGTCAATTACTTAATGTTCCCGAAATCTATTAACACAAACTCATTAATAATAATAGCTAGGAACTCGACAGTTTCAACAGTCGACCACTTCGGCCGACCGCCACTCGAAAACTGCCGAGAGACGCGCCGGACTGCCACTTATTGACTCTGCCCCCACGCCGAGACACAGATGGTGCCAGCGTTCTACAGACTATTACACATGGACCAGCGATCCACAGACTATTACACATGGACCAGCGATCCACAGACTCTTGCACTCCGACATATATATGTTGGAGAATAAGAGAGAACCAGCATAAAGCATAGGGGCGTAGGGTTCTTCGCTGATATCATCGTTAGTAGCATCCATAATTCAATGTCCAAACTGTGGGTTTTGCTGGGTAATGTTGGTGCAATAAAACACTCAGGTTATAATGTCCAATCACTTAAAGTTCCCGATAATTATTTAATCAAACACATTAAAAATAATAGCTAGGAACGCGACAGTTTCAATAGTCGACCGGTCAGGCAGATCGTCACCAGAGAACTACCGAGAGACGCCCGCCGGATAGTCACTATTGACTCTGCCTCACGCCGATAGACAAATGGCGCCAGCGTTCCACAGACTATTGCACTCCGACATGTATAATAATAAAAAAGGATATTGAATAATAAAATATTTTATTGCTATAGTGTGACAAAGAGAGCGAAGTGGTATAAAAGAAGTTGTAGTGTCTAAAATTGAGAAAAATATGCTGAAAGAAGCGAAGAAGATATGCGAGGATCGTGGCAAGTGGAAGGACTTGGGGGATGTTGCTGTGTATGTATGTATGGTTATTGATTACGATTTTAGGTTATACGCATATTGTCAGTGATATATGTCTATCACACACCAGAAACTGAGTAAAGAAAGGTGGAAGCGTTTGTCCAAAATACAACTAGTGTTATTAGCGCTGATTTAAAGAGAGAGAGGAACTCCTCCTCTCTCCTTTTTTTTTTTTTTATTGCTGACAGATTAGCGCTTGACTGTGATCTCGCCTGATGGTAAGTGATGATACAGTCTAAGATGGAAGCGCGCTAATCTGTTAAGAGGCGATATACCCCCCTTACGCTTTCTACACAGCATCGTACCGGAACACAAATTTCTTTGTTTGGCGCTACGTTTTTGCTGGTAGGGTGGTAACTAGCCAAGGCCGAAGCCTCTCACCAGTCCAGACTCATACAAATTAGAAAATACAATTTCCTAAACTCGTCCTACCGGGGATCGAACCCGGGACCTCCGCTAGCAAAGCGAATACTCGCACCACTGCGCCAGCGAGGCCGTCAAAAACGAGTACTTACTTGGATGTATCAAATCAATAGGTAGTAAAAAAAAATGGCCAAAAGCAACAACAGGAAATAAACATAAGTACATCTTTTATGAACCTCGCTAGTGCATAGATTTCTAAATATATGTTTAATAATAAAAATTGTGCATTAATTATATTACACTAATATGGCTACGTCACCCGTCAAAAAGGATATTTGACAATTCAAAAGTGCTGTAATAGGCCCACTTGAATAAAGATATTTTGACAGAATTTACTATACAAGCATGAAACGACTCTAGGGCAGAAATGGGCCATCTCCTTTTACTAAGATTTTTTTATCCCGTGAATACTTTTGGTATATATGTACCCTGCTTGGATTTAAACAGCATGGCAATTAAAGTTTCTGAAGCTCGCCCTTTGTAGCTAATTATGACGTGATTTCAGCTAAGCCATCTGGTGAGAGAATTGTTGGTGGTTCAGTCACAACTATCCAACAATGGCCCTCAATGGCGGGAATGATGTATTCAAGAACAGGTCTTTCGTTTGCTCAGGCTTGCGGAGGTGTCATAATCAATAACATGAACGTGCTTTCCGCGGCCCATTGCTTCTGGTAATAGAACATTTTTAGACCGTTACAAATAATTTGCGAAACTTACTAATCATTCCCTAAAAACAATGTTATTTATTATTATTGCCAAACTTAGGTCTTTTAATATAATGATTTTTAGTCGTTTGGCAGTTCCAATAAGTGACCCCTCCGTTTAATAAAAATATCGACTACGATTTATCTACATCTGGAAGAAAGAGAATACTTATGAGGATGTTTCAACATACGAAATAGTATATTTATATTTTTTACTGACAGTTTACCGCTTAACTGCGATCTTACCCGATGGTAGTTAATGATACATTCTAAGATGGAAGCGCGCTAATCAGGTAATTGGCGATATACTTCTTATGGTTTCTACAGCATTGTANCCGAAGTTGGGAAGTTGGCGGTGTGATCCACCCCCGTGCCTCGGAGAGCACGTTAAGCCATCGGTCCTGCGCCTGATCTCTCTCCGGTCGTGTTGGATTCCCGTCACGTCGGACTATGAGAGTGAAGGAATAGAGAGTGCACTTGTGTACTATGCCTGCCAATCCGCAGTGGAGCAGCGTGGTGGGTCTATGCTCTATAAACCCTCGCTCCTCGGAGTGAGGAGGCCTGTGCCCAGCAGTGGGACGTCAAAGGGCTGCTACTTACTTTACTTTTTTACTTTCTAGAAGGGCTATTCACTATCAGAATTTTTCAATTGTAACGATTATTTCCATTAAAGGCAATATATACACGAGCATAAAATTAAAGGATCAATTGTTTTTCAAATGGATGTATCTTTTATAAAAATAATCGTATCGGTGTAAAATAAAAAACCAAAATGTAGGTTGAAGCTTCTTATTTTAGCATCTTGTAAATTTTTTATTCCAAGTAATACGTATCGCACAATCCCAATGAATATGATGAAAAAAATGCGAATTTTTTTTAAGTTAACCTCTAAACGGATGAGATAGGTTGTCAGCTTTAGTTTCAGCAGATTCAGCATCAATTTGTTTTCTTTTTTGGTCTCTATACGACAAAGTCCCTCTTAGCTACTGGATTTTGAATGAAAATGTATCATTTTCTCTTTGTTGAAGCTTATCTCCAAAACCAAAGGTCGCACAGAAAATCGACGGTATTTTTTTTAAACTTGAATCATTATACCCTTAAAAAAACTCCGCTATTTTTTTTTTCATACTCATTAATTAAAAATTCTAAAATTAGATTCAACAAGCTTTCAATTCCTGTTTATTTTACTATGATACGACTATTTTTATAAAAGATACAGTCATTTGAAAGTTCTTATTTGATCCTTTAATTTTTCCTCTATTATATACTAAGCAAGTTGGGCTTAAAGTACTTTTTGGTAGTTAAAAGAAAACTTTATATCAGAGGCAATCTGAATATTAATTAAATGAAGTCGAAAATATGAGTGGGCGTCTTAAATGGCTTTCCATTTTAGATTGTTTCATTAAGAGAGGGGAAAATTCAGTAATCTTTCCATTTAATCAAATCAATTATCTATTGTCAAGTTAAATGTTTAACAAGACTCGAAACTTTGTTTATTAAGTAATAAAAGTTTGATTCTCATTTTATCTATACTAATAAATATAAATGTCTATTTGTAATGTCGGAATAAATGTTTATTCAATGTGAATGTTTACATGACACTTGTCTTTTTGTCTATTTATTGCAAATAGTATACGATATGGTTTGTACTTATATATTACAAGATTTGACAAAAAATATTGAGAAGGTTGTAGTGAGACCACTATTTCAGATATTTATTTAGATTTTTAAAGACGAACAATTCCTACATACATGATTGTTGTGTTACGTTAATGATGATGATGATGATAACAAAAATAACAAAACACCCGACTGAGTCTGTTGTGGGATCTTCTCGGATCAGGGCGCGAAGGAACCCTCGTAACATTAGATTTTAAGTCGTTCTGGAGTATCATCATCAGACGTACATTAGTATTAGAGTGTGGAAAAGAAAAGAAAAAAAAATATTTGACGATTCAAAAGTGCTGTAATATGCCTACTTGATAGTTTGATTTGATTTGAAAATATAATAATAATAATAATCTTTATTTCAGGCCTTCAATGTGGTCATAGATAAAATAAAAATACAAAGGTTACGAGAGATATTTATTCAAGCTTTATTGCACACAAACCAAGAAAAATACAAATTGAACTTTTTTAAAGAGTAAGTTGCTTTATTAAGTGCGCAAAGGCGGTCTTATCACTAAAGCGATCTCTTCCAGACAACCTTTGGTGAAAGGAATAGTAGAGAGGAGCGGGAGGTGCAAGCAAGACAATAACTAATGAACTTGATTTATGATAGTTATAAACCACTTAATTAATACATATACGAGTATATACACATACACAAACATACATATACATACACACAAATATATATGTCGGAGAATAATAGAGAACGGAGAAGCATAAAGCACAGGGGCGTAGGGTTCTCCATAGGTAGGGATCCATTATTTAATTTCTTATTCTGTGGACTTTCGTGGGTAATGTTGGTGCAATCAAAGTAAAAAAGTAAGTAGCAGCCCATTAACGTCCCACTGTTGGGCACAGGCCTCCTCCCTGCTCCCTGCTCACCCACCACGCTGCTCCACTGCGGATTGGCAGGCATAGTACACAAGTGCACTCTTTATTCCTTCACTCTCATAGTCCGGTGTGACGGAAATCCAACACGACCGGAGAGAGATCAGGCGCAGGACCGACGGCTTAACGTGCTCTCTGAGGCACGGGGGTGGATCACATCGCCAACTTCCCAACTTCGGGCAAATATTGAGAAAATCTTAATAGAAAACTCAATATCGATTTCGAATTGGCCCGACCTGGGACTCGAACCCTGGACCTCATGTCTGTAGTCGAACATGCTAACCACTAGACCAATGAGGCAGTTCAATGCAATCAAGGTGCAATCAAACACTTTGTTAATTAACTCGGATTATAATGTTCAATCACTTAATGTCCCGATATCAATTTACACAAACTCATTAACAATAATAGCTAGGAACGCGACAGTTTCAATAGTCGACCACTCCGGCCGACCGCTACTCGAGAACTGTCGAGAGACGGGTCGGACTGCTACTTATTGACTCTGTCCACGCCGATAGATGGCGCCAACGTTCCACAGACATCTGCCCTCCGACATATATATGTATACAACAAACTATATTGTTAGTAATACAGCCTTAATCTATGTTAGTATGTCTAATGTACTAGATCTTACTCTACTTAACTTTCCCAAGCCCGGTATGTATACCGTTCCAGTGTCTCCAGAGAGGGCTATCCTACTTATTGGCCCACGTGTTGAGGAGGATGTTGGTGCAACCTATCCACCTGCTCATCATTGAAGCAGCACGTTAGAATCGCGATCGCTTAGAAATCCCCGTGCATCTGCAAACATTGCTGACACACTACAGCTCCTCGGCATCCCCAACACCGCCATCAGCACGTTATTGTACTGAAATCTCATGGCACCATAGGTCCTCTGCGTATAGCTGACTCACAGACTGCACATGTAAAAAGACTGGCAGTAGGCTCGTAGTAGAGCCAGCTTTACTTGCTCCGTACAACATGCATATCTGCGCGCCAGGATATTGCCTCGGACCGATAATGCCTTGCGCTCAGGTTCCAAGTCACTGTCATCATCTAGACCTTCTGTTACAATATGCCTGAGGTACCTGAACTCAGCCACCCACCACAGATCGAGGGACTCAACAGAACCATATCATCCGCATAAAAACCTTTGGGCAGTGCACTTTATGAAAGCTCTCGAAAAGAACAAATTTTTGTCGATTTTACATTTTTCTTTACTTCTTCGCTCCCAATGAATGTTATATAGCCTATTATTACCTTCCCTTATCTTAAAGTGGGTATAATAAAGGTAAGTGGAGGAATTTATTGAGGCAGCCCAGTGCAGGTCTCTATACGATTGAGGCAATTCGTCCAATACTTGAGCAGTGGACCAATAGAAGTTTTGGGGTGCTGACTTTTCACCTTACACAGGTCCTTTCGGGAGATGATTGTTTCGGGAGGTACCTGTGTCGCATAGCAAGGAGAGAGATGACGGAGGAATGTCACGAGTGCGACGGGGTGGAGGACATTGCGGCACACACACACCCGCTGTGTCTCCGCCGTGGGCCGACCGCCGAGCCGATCTAGTAACAGTTGTCGGGGACGACCTCTCTCTGCCTGCTGTGGTAAGAACCATGGTGGACAGAGAAGCCAGATGGAATGCTGTGGTCTCCTTTTGTGAGGACGTGATGTCGCAGAAGGAGGCGGCGGAGCGCGTCAAAGAGGTGGACGGAGATGCTCCAGCCATACGGCGGCGGAGGGCTGGGCGCAGACGGTTAGTGCACGGCCGTCGTATGCCCCCCTAGTAGTAGCCTCTGGGCAATGGGTGCGGGACTTATTGCCATTTTAGAGGAATTCCGAGGCAGGACAGGTGACATGCCACCAGAATAAGAGGAACACAAAGGAGGAGCCCTGTTGGCATATCGTTGACGAGAGTACGGATGTATTCCGATCCCGTGCTTTCGCCAAAGAACGGAGGGAGGAGCACCGTCGGGTTTTAGCCGGTAAGAGTCCGGCATAACCCGTAACGCCTTTCCCCCGTAGCTTTGCGGGTATCCAATAGGATTTCTCGAAAAGAAAAAAAAGGGTATAATAAAGGTAGTTGGTTTTAGGAATATATTATAATGACAAATGCTTCAGACAACTATCTACAATTGATGGAATCAAAAAAATTAATACAATATTAGCCAAATAAATTTTATACAAGCTTACTTATTACAATAAGGAAGCAGCTATTCAACGATAAATTCAATTATTTGTAGTTATTTAATATTGTTATTCCCTTAACACAATTTAAAAATATTATATAGCATTGAGGATTTAATTATGGTGGTATATTGTCAATCTAATTTACTTTTACTAAAACCAATTTATGTCTATAAATCAATACGCACATTGAATTAATTAAACTATATTATTCGAGGACAAACATTCACGAATCTTTAAATATAAGGGCACGGTTCAATTACTTAAACTGGATATTATATTAGGGTCCCTACATACACAGCATTTCAATAAAGAAAACGAAACTATTTTCTTTACAACAACGTCTCTACAACAGTGCCTGTGCAACCGTGTTTATACAACAAAGCCTGTACAACAGTGCCTGTAAAATATTGCCTGTGCAACAGTGCATATACAACAATGCTTGTACAACAGTGCCTGTAAATCAATGCCCGTGCAACAGTGTATGTACAACAGTGGCTGTGCAACAGTGCCTGTACAAGAGTCTTTTATTTATTTAGTTTCACATCATTTCAATCAGTACTTTTTGATTGCTGACAAGTAAACGCTTTACTGTGATCTCATCTGGTAATGGATGATACAGTCTAAGATGGAAGCACGCTAATCTGGTAACTTTACCTTTTACAGTTTCTACACAGCATCGGAACGCATATTACATTGCTTGGCGGTACATCTTTGCTGGTGGATTGGTAACTAACCACGCCTGAAGCCTCCCACCAGTCCCGTTAGACAAGTCCGAAAATGCAATTTCTTAAATTCGCTGCTGGCAAATCGCATACTCGCACCGATGGAAAATGGTCCAAACATACCACGATGAAGTGAAAAGTTCCATCCAGGAGTGTTGTACTCATTGTTTATGTCAGAATAGCCACTAAATCTTGTTAAAACTCCATCCTGGTGGTATGGGCCAGATGGTTGCTGATGCATTCAACTCTGGCATCTCCGATCAAGGTTCACTTTAGCCAGAACAGGCGGATAAATCTTAGTCTGCTGGTGTCTCCTCCAGTGAAAGAGAGTAGCATCTGGCGTAATCTCCCTTTCTCTCTCTAATGCCTCCTTCAGCAACGTGATACCTAGAATCAGAAGGAGCCATTGTCCTCTGACTTTACTCACCACTTTGCGGACACTATGCTCAGTAGTCAAAGGTCTCTCTCATCCAGTGACACTAGAATATGGCACTGAGGTTCTTTAAGCTTGACATACGATCACTGAGTGGTACCACAGCCGCCCCAACTAATCTAAACAAAATAAATGTGTCACGTTTAAAGTAAAATCCTACACCAGACTGAGTCTGTTGAAAATCCTTCTCAGAACTGAGCTTTATTCCACATATACTCGTAGATAATATATGTACTAAAACTTCCAGGTGACATGGGTTTAATATGCGCAATGAAAAAAGGTTTAGGGACTCTAGCATAAGGATACCGCTTTTCCAGGCATTACTGAGAAGTATTCTAGACTACAGCTCAGTAGTCTAGAATCCGCAATATAACATATATACTAACGGAATAGAACGTGTACAGATACGTTTCATGTACTTTGTTTGTTACTGTGACAGGCTGTTGGAAAAAAAGCTAACTATTGTTCGGGATTGCGTCATTATATGTTGTTAACTGTTGATTTATACAAATTAATTAACAACTCCAGGGAGGCAGGGAACTTACAACAAAAAATCTCTTTAACAATACCCAAGCCGTCTAAAAAAATTTCTACTTTTTAATCCCTGTGTTACAAAAAAAGAACTTTGTTGATTCCGCATCCAAAAAAAGTATTTTTACAACTTATAAGTAAAGTAATCGATATCGAAATTACAGGCGACAGTTTACCAAAATTTAAAAACAAATTAAAAAAGAAATTCTTCTTCGCACAGCTCCATCTTCTTTTCTATTTTATATCTCTTTTTGTTACTTTATATTTAGTTGTCGTTATGGATTGTCATAATTCTGTTTGTAATTTTATTATATACCTCTAATTCTAAAACTTATTATCTCTAAGAATAAGTTAATAAATAAAACATAACCAGAAGCATTTTAGATTTTAAATCTTTCGATAATAACATTCGATATAAACGCGCGGTTGTTAAAGCGTACAAAAAGCCCCGTTTGTACTCGCCCTTATATTTATTGATAAGTTTAGAAAATTAAGTGCCTTTGTAAGTACAAATAATGCCAAAAAACCTAGCTATTGCCCTGTTTAAAAGGTGTTCACATTGAACTGAAAACGTTGTACGAATTGTTTTTGTAACTTTAGCTATTTCTAGGACACAATAGCGTATGAAATGAAATTAAAGTCACGTTGTTCTTAATATGGTCTAAACTAAACCCCGATTAATAAAACATTAAACCATTATCAAACGGAAAAAACGTAATATGTTATAACATTTACGATTATTTGCTGTTCAAAGTTATTCATCAATACTCCATAAATC
The DNA here is from genome assembly GCA_015832385.1 of Elymnias hypermnestra. Classification (NCBI taxonomy): domain Eukaryota; kingdom Metazoa; phylum Arthropoda; class Insecta; order Lepidoptera; family Nymphalidae; genus Elymnias; species Elymnias hypermnestra. The sequence continues at coordinate 2,618,767 of JACTOM010000935.1, read as the reverse complement.
TGTCGTGTTAATAAAATAATATAAACTTACGATATTGTAAGTATTAATTGGGATACCAGAAAGGTTTTTATAGCGCCATTAAAAGTTTGCAACTGTTAATTAATATATTTGTGCCAAATGTTTCATTTCATGTTCAACTGTTCGCTAAATATATATAAAATATACCAGCTGTCTAGTTGTTTGTAAGAATTTAGTATAAACCTTTTTCATTGAGTGTTTACATCAAGTAAAATTTTCTTGAATTATACGAATTTCTTTTAAGTATTTCGTAATTTTTCTTTTCGTTCAAATTTTCTACAAAATATGGATGGATCGAATGGAAATAGTAAAGTAGTTCTCTAATAAAAATGAAGAATGCAAGGAACAGGATTTCATTTCTATTATCAGGAGTTTATGCTTCTCCGAAACGACTTAACCGATTTTGATTAAATTTTATAAGTATGTTCAGTAGATAAAGGAATAGGTTTACAATAAATTTTTCACGCCTAAGTATTAAGGGTGGTTCACCTAAACAAAAATTGATTTGGCTATTTTTTATGCTTTGCAATAATTAAATACAATTAGTCCTAAATTTTTACCTTCCTACCACCAACGCCTGTGTTTTAATAGCAATAATAGTTATATAATGCCAACGTTTGCTGGGATAGTTACATATAAAATATTAAAATTGCAAGTTAAAGAATTTTTCTTTAAATTATTTAGGTCTATATTGGATCTGTGTTCGTTATATTCTGTACTTCTATCGAACCATCTAACGTCTCCCAAGTCAGATTAATCTATATATAACAATAAAAGAAGTACATTCGCATAACATAACTTACATATACAAAACAATTAAACTAATCAGCAAAAGGAATATTCCTACCAAATTTCAAGTCACATCGTCGTATGGTTCTAGAGATATCGTGATAACCCAATAGTTAATACCCCTGCAACCTCCCTTGCGATATATATGATGTTACTAGCAGGATAGATGTTACTAGCAGGATAAAAGCAGGTTGGATGAAGTGGAGGCAGGTCTCGAGAACAATTTGCGATGACAGAATGCCCCTTAAACTAAAGGGGAAGATTTATAAGACGATCGTAAGACCTCGTCATCCTGTATGGATCAGAGTGCTGGGCCACCAAAGGGGAGAATAAAAGGAAATTGCATGCAGCGGAGATGCGAATGTTGAGATGGATGTGTGGAGTGACAAAATTGGATAAGATTAAGAATGAGTATATTAGAGGAAGTGTGAAAGTAGCACCAGTGACCGAGAAGTTAAGGAGTGGAAGGTTAGCCTGGTATGGACATGTAATGAGAAGGGAGGATAGCCATGTATGTAA
>JACTOM010000935.1:2459277-2614697 GCA_015832385.1 Elymnias hypermnestra | reverse complement strand
TTGATTGAAATCTCAAATGACGAATCGTAAATAAAAATGCCATGTGTTTTTGTTAAGATTAGAAAAGATGTGTATAAGAGACCCGTACAGCGCCATGCTGGCGATAGTCCCAGCGTAAAGTTTCCGACAGGAAGATCCAGGTCCGCCTACGTTAGGTAGCAATCGTCCAAGGGCGGCGGCCGCATTCACCAACCGCGGAGTAATCCAGTTGAAGTGTGCTCGGAAACTCCAACGCCCATCCAGCATTAGACCCAAATATTTCATCTGGGCCTTTACTTCAACCCTCTCGCCGCCCACTAATAACGATGCGCCTTGTGGAGGACCCCTACGAGGTCCATGAAAAAGCATGGCTTCTGTTTTGGTGGCGGATACTTCCAGTCCCATTCTCTGTATCCTGTCTACCACCAAGTTCACTCCGACTTCCGCAAGTTGTGCCGCCTCCGCAAACGTCTTCCCCCTGGCCGTGACAAGTGTATCATCGGCGTAGCAGAACACCGCCATCCCGGGAAGGAGCGGACACCGCAAGAGCCAGTCGAATCCTATATTCCAAAGCAAAGGCCCCAGCACTGACCCCTGCGGCACCCCACGACCGACTCGATGCCGGAACAAACTGCCTCTACACTCCCATATGACCTCTCTGTCCTGGAGGTACGCCGCCAACAGTCTCTCGAGATATGCAGGCACTTTATGGTATTGAAGCGCCTCCATCAACGTCTCATGTGGAAGTCTATTGAAGGCGTTCGCTATATCTAGCGACACCGCCAGGACAACATTCCCCCTATCTACTGCATCGGCAGTCAGACCCCGCAAGGAGTGTCTTGGCCATGGTTTATTCTCCTGTCAACCCTCCTATTACTTTGGGTCTTGGGTAACACGTGGTCCAACTAGGCAAACTTCCTTTGCTTAGTGTAAAATAATTTATTCACAGTTACACTTATGTATATCAATGAGTAATGAGGCTACGGCTATGCCGTATTATCACCTTAACAGATCAATTACTTCTTACCAAGGTAACGTGCTTCCGTCTTCGACTGTATCATCATTTACCATCAGATATGATCACAATCTAAGGCTAACCTGTTAACAATAAAAGAAATATCTAGCAGGCGACGTTTTCCACCCTTAACCTCTTAAAGTTATAGTAAAAAATTTGAAGATTATTACCGGAATTATGGAGTAGTTTAATAATTATTGTCACCTGTTTACTAATGACTTTGTATTGGAGCCGCCCGACATTGTATATCTGATTTAAGAAGAAAACTATTTTATAAACTTTTATCTTATTGTGAAAGACCGTGACGTCAGCTGGGTTAACGATTTCTTTATTGATATTAAAGAAAAACTAGTATTACATACTATGAACCTCGCGCTGATTAAATTTTCATTTCAATCGTGTGGTCTTTAAACAAAAGGTTAATTGTTATGAATAAAGTATAAATATACAGTGTCGATACTATGACAGAACAACATAACAACTTAAATTTACAAATACAAATACAAAACTCTTTATTGCACATCCAATATATAAAAGAAAAACAATACAGTTAAGACATATTCATATACATTATGGAGTACAATTGGCGGCCTTATCGCTGAAATAGCGATCTCTTCCAGGCAACCATAAATGCTTAGAAGGACACATACAAAAGAAACAGAGAAAGGTGTACTTAATCTTTTTACAACTAATATTAATAACACTCATAATAATTATTAATAACAGTATCAATTAGTCAAGTCTTGGACAGGAAGTGGTCTTTTACCATCTTTTTAAATAAATTATGGGACTGAGCATATTTTATATTGATTGGCAGTGAGTTCCAAAGACGAGCAGCTTGAACAGAGAAAGATTTTGAAAAAAATTAACTAACGACTTAAATTTAATAAAATAATGATGAATTACCTTGAAATATGACTATTACTCCTTTAGTGATATATGTCTAACGTAAAAATATTGAAAATAACTGCAATAGTCTATAAATTGTAATGCATAGTTATGTTTTAGAAAATACTGAATTAAAATATAGTAGTGACGCCTTATTTACAATTCTCTTACATCGTTTATTAACGAGAGTCTACTTTACTCGAACGTGCGTTACATAGATGAGTGTGACGACTCAGTGTCATTTAATATTCAAAAAATAAACGTGCGGTGTGCACCTAAAGAATTTTTCACTTCAAAAACAGCAGCAAAAACAAAACAACTCGTACATATCAAACAATACACGTTAATCAATTAACATCGACAAACTGGCACCTTGTATAAATATGAAACATCCATTGGCACAAAAAATTGTTTCGATACCAGTGTTTCGAATCAACAGATCGTTATTTTGATATATCTTTGCTTTTATTGTGATGTTACAAACAACTATCATTCTTATAAATTGAAAGAGGCTGCATAAAATTGACAATTCATTGAAGGTTGTATTTTTTTTCAAGTTATACGACGTAAATCGATTTAAATATAGTCGCTTGCCCCGCCCCGCACGGACGTTTTTTGCGTCGATTGCCCCGCGACTCAACTGACGCTAAAGTGGCTCTTGGGATATAAATGTTAACGAAAGACTACTAAATGTTGTGTCTTATATATTTGCTAATAGTTAAACTATACAATGATAGATTTTGTTTATTAAATTAAGACTCTGGTGTTGCGTCGTTGCGCTGAACTTTGAGATGAGGATCTACCACTCAATATAGTGAGACATGAAGTGCATAAGTGCAACTTCTGCCACCAAGCCTCCTCCGACGGCGAGGGAGAGTTCCAGCCTCTTGCTTTCTTAGCCTCTCATTTGCCTCCTCCAGTGAGATGACGGTCTCGCAAAAGAAGGCAACCGCCCTCCACCCTATTTCACTGGCGAGCATTATCCCAATTATGCTCTCCAGTGAAAGATTTCCTCTAACCGGCAACAACAAGATATGCCGCTTGGGTGCCCATGCTGGACACTCCGCCAGGGTATGGTATCTACAAGAGCGCCACACTCATGACAGGCGGGCGTTTCCTCACGGCCAATGACCTGGTGCAAGTGCTTGCCGAAGTCTTGTATTTATAGGCTCATATCTTAAAAATTAAAACTTACCTAAAGGGTTTTCATTGTTATTCACATCACTTATTATCAAAAACACAAATAATCACTAATAAACACTCACAGTTTATAAAATACCAGAAAAAAACTCAACGACCTCCGACGCGACACACGCACCGTAAGTAACGGTCACTTTGTATCTGATTTATTTTTCTATTGTCTGGCGTTACCTCTACGCATATTTTGTTAAAACAGTTACCTAGAAGCGAAGTAGAGATAATACACATTAAGATTGAAAAAGAAAGAGATGCGTATATTTCTGATTGCCCGAGTTGAGACAGAACTTTTGTATCATGTCAGTAGTTGACACGGGCAATTTGAGGGATAACATACTTCCAGAAGACTACAAAGATTTCAATTAATAAATTTCTGTAATTTGAATGACTAGTTCGAAGATAAAAAGCGTGGGAGTGAATGAATTGCTCTAATCAGAATAGAATAGACTAAAAACATATATTGTAATGATGTTGAGGAACAAAGCACACCTGACTGCGTTTATCGAAACTAAATGTAGATTCTCAGTCATTCCTTAATATCATCATCAGTACATTGGTCGTAATAAATTAAAATAAAACCTACCCTGTATCCTGAGTTAAAAATAAGAATTGTTGCATTTCATTCACACAACTCATTCGGCTCGATGGAACAGCTGTTTCACTTTTAGGTGTTTAGATGCTAGAGTAGTTACTCAATGATTGGAAGAGTGGGCAAAGAAACTGCGATTTTTGATATCTAAAATGAAGGAATAATCACAAAAATCGATGGAGTAGTTTCGGAGTTCATCGCAGCCGAACAATGTTGTCAAAATCAGGGATCCCAAGATGAAATCCTTACAGAACTATCATTAAACAAGACTTGAAATATACTTGACAAAAAAAACGAATCATCGAATGTGGTTGACGTGATCTTGAGTTTTTTGTCCAATTGGCGCAAATTAAAGACTTGTACAGCTTTTTTATGGATGCCATCATCAGAACTGGACTTAACAAAAATGGGATCTTACGACAAGCACCACCTTTCATATAAAAAAAGAATCACCAAGCTCGTTACACCCAGTCGGAAGATATGAGGTAACAAACATAAAAAAATACAGAGGAATTGATAACCTCCTCCTTTTTGAAGTCTGTTACAAAGAGACTGTGATTATTGATATCCAAAATGGAGAAATCATCACGAAAATCGTTTTAGTAGTTTCGGAATTAAATGCAGTCCAACAAAGTAGCAGAGAATTTTCTATATAAAGATATAGTAGTCAAAATAGAAGAGTTTTGTATTTATTTTACTAAATAAATCCATATATTTTCTATCAAACGAAACTTGGCACACGTTTTAGATTCAATGGGAACGGAATAATTCTAGCATGTCGAGCAATGTACCCTGATATCTATGTATCTCTCTCAATATGTTGCAGTGTTATCTCTCTTTTGGCAATAGACAGACTATTATTCTAGTACAAACAATTTAATTTATTTTACATCGTAAAGTGGAACAGAGCCATCTTGCTGGTGACAGACTCTATCGTCGCTTCAACCGATGGACGTCCAGTGCTGGACATAGGTCTCACGAAATGATGCCCACAAGGCCCGATCTTGCGCCGCCTGGCTCCAGCGGCTACCGGCGACCCTCCTTATATCGTCGGTCCACCTTGTGGGGGGTCTTCCTACACTGCGTCGTCCGGTGCGGGGTCGCCATTCCAGCACCTTCCGGCCCCAACGTCCATCGGTTCGTCGGACTATGTGCCCCGCCCATTGCCACTTCAGGTTCGCGATTCGTAGGGCTATGTCGGTGACTTTGGTTCTGCTACGGATCTCCTCATTTCTGATTTGATCGCGTAGAGAAACTCCGAGCATAGCCCTCTCCATCGCACGCTGAGTGACTCTGAGCTTCCGAATGAGGCCCATAGTCAGCGACCACGTTTCCGATCCGTAGTTAAGCACTGGCAACACGCACTGTTCGAAGACTTTAGTCTTCAGGCACTGAGGGATATTGGACGAAGACGTCTTCCGGAATTTCCCGAACGCTGCCCAACCGAGTTGGATTCGGCGGTTGACCTCTTTCTCGAATTTGGACTTACCTAGCTGGACTACGTGTCCCAGGTATGTGTAATCGTCAACAATTTCGAGTGTCGAGTTCTCGACGATGACTGGGTGGAGCGGAACATGGATATTGGACATAACTTTCGTCTTATCCATGTTTATTTTCAGGCCCACCTGTCGAGAATCTCTGCTAAGGTCTGACAGACTCTATATTACCGCCTAATTCGAATTCTGGGAAAACCTATATCTTTACATAGTATAAAATGAAGTAGCTTCCGCTGTCTTTTTGCTTAGATCTTACAAAGTACTCATCGCATTTTAATGCAGTTTTAAGAAATAGATAGAGTGTTTTACGAGGAAGGTTTACGTGTATAAAACATATATAATTTAGTACAAAAAGCTGTGAAATTGAAAGAGTCTTAACGAGATGCATCAAACACATTTTTGCGCCATAAAATTGCAAACGCTGGTTAAATCTTACGAGATAGATCAAATTAATGTTCTATTGTATTAAATGTCTTAAAAAGATCGATAAAATGTCCTGAGTGGTATGTATTTATCTATAAAGGATAACCTACAGTACAGTCCGGGGATGTCATGGCGCGGAAGGAGATGGCGAAACGGTTGAGGGAGGCGGACGTGACCGTTTCGACTGTTTGTAGGAGAAGGCCAAGATGGGGGCGAGAGAACCAGCAAGGTGGTTGGTGGCTTGCTAGGTACTCTAGGCAAGCCACTTTCGGAGTAAGGATGGTAATTTAGACCGGGTTGGGCCTAAACGGGCACATCCCCGGTGGGGTTGCCAATGTCTGTCATACGCGTTCTCGTGACCCTGTCTCCGAGTTATATAGGAGCATGGCTTTTAGCCGGTATGAGACCGGCATAACCTGGAACATCCTCTCAAGTATTCCAGGTATCCACGAGGATTTCCCAGTGTTTTAAAAAATCAGTAACCATTTTTATCTTTTACGTATATATAAAATATGAAAGCATAAAAGGTATATTATCTCTTACCAGGTTAGTGCTTCCATTTAAACTGTATCATCGCTTAACACCAGGCAAGAAACCCTAAACTCCCAGTACTATATAAAATACTAGGAACAGTGGACCTGTCAGCTTGCTTTTTAGCGAAGCGATTACTCCATTACTACATCAACCAGACAGGTGAATACTGCGGAATTTTTTACTCAAAATTGCTGACTCCAAGAGGTATTTAGTGAGGAAGTGGTATTTTCCCAGTAAGCAGTTCAGTTACAGTCAACTCACGCTGGAAATCTCCAGTGGGAGATGTTGGGTGGGAGTAGCCTCCTTCTTCTTCGGTGTTTCACAATTACCAAAGGTCGACCATCAGCTCCGTTAACTTCTCTGCAGTTGCGAGTTCCACTTCCTGACGCTTCACAGCCATGATTTCTTACTCCTGCTAATCCTCCTCGTATTTTAGCCTTTTCCTGTGAGACCGTAATCTCGTTAAACGTTCTCACGATTAATAAAGAGAGAAAAGAGTAGACGATCCCTTACACTGTACCTAGACTGCACCTGAGGCACCAGGGAGAAATACCCAAACTGATCTGATGACTTCAATACGGATGAAGAGGATTTCACTAGATTTTAGTGGGTATTGCGATCACTCTCCTTCCCTGTGTCTCACCCTCCTAGTCCACATAACTGCGTTTGTGCATAAAAGCATTTCCCAGCTAAAAAAGCTCGTTTACATTGTATAGACACTAGAATGCGATAAGTCCATAATACATCCATTAAGATAACATATAGCCATAAAAACAACCGTAAAGATGCCAATTAAAATAACTAAGATATATATTTGAATTGATGTATAAAAACCTTAGTTCCTTTCGGAAGTATAGTTTGTACTTTCAAGAAATTATAAGGTCACGTAAATGTTTACACTTAACTAACTGTGCTCAATGGTTTCACTTGTGTAGTTCTCCTTCGTATTTAGTGACCGCCTGCATTGCAATAGGAGTTACTTTGCTATATTTAGTGGTCTAAATAACTCTCTAGCTCTGAAATAAAGCCGATATATTTTAATTTATTTGTTATAATATGTATTTCTTGAATTTATGTAAATATAACATATTTATGTAAATATAAACACCACCCATCCTATTTCGAACTAAATCTCTCTAATTTTCAAGTAGTCTGGCAAAAAGTGTCATTAAGTGATAAGCCCGCCTTTTTATACCCAATACTTAATTAAATGTGTATATTTTCTATATTGTTCGTGGTGTATAATAAAAAGTATTCTATCTCTTTTAGAATATTAGTAAGTATTAGAATGTTATTAAACAAAACTATTTATAAAACATACGTACACACACATACACGCGCGCGCACACACACACACACACACACACACACTCACGTACACAAACTCACTTCTACACCGTATTTCTTTATTTTTTCCGTTCCTTTTTTAAAATGTATTTAATTTCATTTCTAAGCTTAGCTTTTGGCTGATACTCCTTGTTTGTATAAATATTTGCGAGGAGAGCGCTGTTGCCTAAAATACGGGTTCATTCCTAGTTTAGCGACAGATGTTTTTCATACATTACTCTAGTGTTATATTGTGTTGTTTGTACTAAAAAAATATTATTATTATTATCTTTCTCTATCTAGAATTAACTAAACTGGTCTAATGAGATAAAATGAGCTGAACATTCAATCTTAAAAACTGCGTTACTATGGTCGTTTTAAATGTTCGCAGCCAGATGACATGCCAATTGGTTTGATAAAGGAAATTCTAAGCGTATTATTGAGCCATTTTCAGTCAAACATGAAATTTTCATTTGAAATTGACTTATTGAATTAAACTAGCAAAGAATACTATAACATCACTGAACCAGAAGCCACGATAAACCTTCCACAAATATCCTTTTTTTTTACTGTTTGACATTTAACATTACCTCTGTTATGAGAATGAGGTAAAGGTGCGGTGTATTGCTTTCCAAGTATTGATATTAACCTCGGGCAGTGACTCCCACAGTTAACTCACTATTTCACAATATAATTACAATGGCACTATGGAAAGGGCCCAGTATTACGCAGGATATCCTATTAAACTACACGCTGTGAAGACGAATTAACGAAATGAGGCGCCGCATAAGATTTATGCAAATAAAATTGATGTTTTCAACCAAACGAATTTACCATTCCTGTAGGATTTAATTGATTCCTAAGGAAAAAATGCTATTGACATTATATGTATATATTCATGTAAGCCCCTTCGTCAGATCACATTTGCGAAGATTGCCGGTTCTGGATCGAAATAAAACGCCACCCAGATTATTCACCCATCGCTCCGTCGTCTTTTTTTTTGTCGCTGGGAAATGCAATTTACGCACTAACCCTGACCGATGACCAGTCAGGATTGTGGGACTCGGCGATGGAAGGTTTCCCAATACCCCCTAAAACCCAGCGGAACCCTCGTCATCCATAAGTGAGGCACCAGGTGATCAGCTTTCGAATTCTGCCCTGTTGTCCCGGATGAGTCCGACGGAGGATTTACGGAGGCGGGAGGAGATGCGCAAACATGCGCCGCCTTGTATTCCGCCTCCTTCGGCGGTGAGTGGGCGCATCCACTGCATTCTCCCTCTCTCTCTCGTGGGCTTCCTTCAGCGAGACTACCGTCTCGCAAAAGAGGGCCACTGCCGCCCACCCTCTCTCACTGGAGAGTATCGCGCCTGCAAGGCTTCCGAGAGTACGCCGACGATCAACGCCACCAGGAGGTGACGCTGAGGTCCCCAGGCCGCACAATCTGCCACAGTGTGATGCGCTGAATCTATCGCTGCGCCATGATGACAAGCGGGTGACTTCTCCCGACCAATTTGGTGCGAACTTTCCGAAGCACCCATGTCCGGTCAGAACCTGCACCAATCTGTAGGAATGCGTCCCGTGCTCCCTGGAAAGCCATTGTTCCAGGTGAAAATGGATCGCCGCCACAGTGGCCATGCCCGCTGCTGGGGATCCGAGATGATCACTCCATTTTTGGACCAGAGCCTGGTCGGCCAGGGCTCTGACCCTTCGGACCTCGTCGACATCAGGCCGCAGGCCATCTGCTCTTGCAGCCGCTTTGTGCCGATTCACGACCGCTAAAGCTTCCGCCCGTAGCTTCCACGGGGGATCGCCCGCCAGGAGGATCACCGCCGTCCAGGATAATGTACGGTAACCTCGTATTACCCTGACCGCTATTACCCTCTGCGCTTTGTGCAAGCAGAGGATATTGGATGTGGTCAAGGCCCGTACGCGTGCACCGTACAACGCCATACTGGCGACGATACCAGCGTACAATCTTCTGCAGGGTGATCCAGGACCTCCCACATCAGGCAGCAATCTATCGAGTGCAGCCGCTGCGTTGATGAGTCGTGGGACTAAAGATTTAAAATGTGCCACGAAGCTCCAGCGGCCATCCAGTTAATGGCCCAGATATTTTATGTGGGGCCCCACCATTACTCTGGTGCCACAAATCCGTATTGCTGCCCCTCGTAATCCTCCAAGGCCTTCTTTGGGCTATCTTAAGTCAAAATAGTCTGTTACTTTTGTGGCAATAATAAAGTAGTCACTCTCCATAGATTGAAAGTAAATGTGAACGATACAGATAGCACCGGTTTTCAAAACACGCCTCCCCCCATTATCATGTATTACGTGCTCAACGATTATTAAGTGCACGTAATAGTTACGAATTCCCTTTGAACTCATTAGTAAGTAAACTTTTACCTTACGATACGGTATCTACGTAGATAAATGGAAGAACGGCTTATCTGAAATTGACAATTACTTTGCGTAACAAATGACCCGAACCAAGCCCTGTCAACCTCTATCGGAATGCTTTTAGGATTTAGGTTGACAAGTTCGTTTCGTTAGACCGGACGCGAGTCATCTAACACGGGTCATTCCGAAGGCTATATGTAGTATGAAGGTTTTTGATTTACTCTTTATTCAAGTAGGTTTTTTTCATAACGCTGTGTTATAAAAGAAGATGTAGTGAGTAAAATTAAGAAAGGTATCCGTAGATGGTTTGGGCACGTAGAGACAATGAATGAAAGGAGACTGACAAAAAGGATTTATGAGTCCAGATTGAATGAGAAACAAGGGGAAGACCAAGGCAAACGTTTCTAGACCAAATCCAGGACATTTTAAATAAGGGCCAGGTCAAGAGTACTCTAAACCGAAGAACTTAAAAATATACAAGAATCGTGGCAAATGGAAGGACGTGGTCTCTGCCTACCCCTATGGAATGAGGCGTGATGCTATGTATGTATGTTTTATCAATAAACTTAAGTACACAAAATGAACTATTATGAAAAACCTATGACGATCTGAGAAAAGTCTGGACTGGTAAGATACTTCGGCCATGGTTAGTTTCCACCCGACGAGCAAAAACGTACACCCAAGCAAGAGATTTGCATTTAAATACGATGCTGTGTAGCGTTCCTCCTCCTCCTTGCTTCGTTTCCTCTATTCTGAGAGTCGTGACAACCACCTCTGATAAGAAATTTTCTTTTTATAATGGAACGCCATTTGCCTCTCCTTTCCGCGGCGAGTAAGGCATCGTAGACGGAAGTCTGTAATGTGGTGCGGATCTGATCGGACCAACGCATTGGGCTCCGACCTCTTGCTCTTTTGCCATTAACTTTTCCAGTTATCACGAGCTTTTCGAGGTTATCACCCTGTTTCCTGACAATGTGCCCAAAGTACTCAAGTATTTTTTTGAGGCAGATGGTGGAAAGCCTAGTTGTAACATTGAGTTTCTTAAGAATTGATGCGTTGGTCCGATGTGCTGTCCACGGTATACGAAGCATTTTCCTCCAGCACCACATTTCAAATGTGTAGTGTTAGACTATAAATAATTGGCTGATATCATTGATACCTGTGAAATGTTGGGAGTTATTGAGTAATATAGTGGCAACACTTAAAAATACCAAAAATCATGGTGTAATATTAAGAAATGTTATGCAGTGCCAGGTGTTTTTAACAAGGGAAACTGTGTGAGATAGTCTTTGGAGCTATGTCTCGTGAAGTAGTTGTTTTAAGAGAAGTAAAGCTAAATTATATAAATTCAAATTGTGAAGTAATTATTAGTATAGTGCAAGTTGTGCATATTTAAATAGTGAAGAGAATAAAAGTTGTTGATTAATGTGAGTTTAGTATGTTTTTTTAATAAGACATTGTAGTTTGCAAAGGCGGCATCAGGTTTGATGTCAGGATTATCCGAATGTTAGACTATAGATAATTGGGTGACAACATAAACAGCTTTGAAATGTTGGGAGTTATTAAGTAATATAATGGCTACACTTAAAACTGTATGAGATAGTCTTTCGAGCTGTGTCTCGTGAAGTAGTTGTTTTAAGAGAATTAGTGTTAAATTGTATAATATCAAATAGTGAAGTAATTGTACGTATAGTATAAGTTGTTTATATTTAAATATTGGAGAGAGTAAACGTTGCTAGATAATGTGATTTGGTGTGTTTTTCTACGCTTCCATCTTTCACTTTATCGTTACTTACTTTGGTAGTAATGTTACTTACTTTGTCGGCAATAAAATAAAACACAAAGTATACATGATAATATATAACTTTAAACACTTCAAAAATCAGTTGATCACGCCCTACCATGGTATACGCCTAATTATGTAATAAAATTTGTTTTATCACCGTATATTATTTTATTTAATTTATAACAGCCATTGAGTGATATAGATCGCTCTTGAATTGATAGGAATTCATTGTATATATAATTAATACTCAGCGATAACTTTATCTATTAGATTGCTTAATTAACTTATTTTTGTTATACGAAAATCAATACAGATGTTATATAACATATGTTATTAGCATAATTATGCTTTAAAATAAACTATTACGGATTTAAGGAAGTGATTTATATTAAATTTACTAAATGTTTAATCGGTATAAAACAAAAAAAAAATCATTTTTATAAATATTTCCGTCTATTTTGTCAGTTTACTTCTAATATTTGCCCAAACAGCTTTATCTATAAGGGTTTTTTAGTTTTAAGACTTATTTGAAGACGAACGATAGTACTAATGACACCTTTGATGATGGAATGGAAAAAAATCGATCCTGATCAAAAAAATCATATTTTTAAAACGTTTTATTGCCATAACTAACACTCCATCTTATTAGTACAGGTAAATGAAACAAAAGTTTCAATACAACAAATAACGAAAAAGAACTAGCAATTAAACCCAAAAACAGTTGACGGGTCAACGAACGCACGCGGATGTCGTCGCAGTGCGTGTAAAAGAAACGACTAAATTGATCAAAAGTGCGAAATATTGCCGTGCCCGTGCGTTCGTTGACCCGAACGTCAGCTAGTTTTGATGTGTTTCGTAGCTGGTTCTTTTTTTCGTAATGTATTTTTTATAAAACCTTTGTTCCATTTATATGTGCTGAGTATAAAAATGGCTAATAAAACGTTTTAAAGACATGAAATTTTTAAACAGGACATATTTTTTTCTGTCCCATCTTCAAAGGTATCAAAAGTACTGTCGTCTGTCTTCATTCTCTTAACAGATTTTACAAAAAATTTTGTTAATGTTCCACTCCTCTTGGTTATATTGTGATTTTATTGATTACCATAAACGAGGGTATATTGAGTTAAACTTAAAAGATACACCTTACCTACCATAGAATTTATTTTAGAATTATTTAAGATCAACAATTTTTTCTTATATGATAGTTTCGTAACTGTAATCGTTTACGTAGCGCATTCAACTGAAGCTTTTAAATTTAAAAAGTTAAAGTTTTTAAATTCATTGTTAATGCTCCACTCCTATAGGATGTAATGCTATGTTATTCATTACCATAAAAGAGGATACAGTGAGTTATCTTGTAAAGATACACATAGGCTGCAATGGACTTTATTTCAGAACTTTTTACGACAAACAATTTTTTTTAAGATGTTATTTGCGTAGCTGTAACCATTTACGTAGCCCGTGCAACTGAAGCTGTTACAAGAGTTTAATTTTACCAAGTTTTGCAACATTTTTTATTAATACTTCGCTTCTACTGGTTGTACCTTGATATTTTATACTATAAAACCTTCCTTGGTAAATGGACCATGTAAGACGAGAAGAATTTTGAAATTCGGATCGTTAATTCTACAAATAAGCGCCTTTAAACCCACAAACAATTAAGTATTATAATATTAGTGTATTAGCAAGTATAATACTTATAGAGCGTTGAGAAGCACGAGTGGATTAAAACTGAGTGACTGAGTAAGAAATAGTGTGATAAGAGAAAGTTGTGGTATAAAAGAAGACGTAGTAACTAACATTGAGAAAGGTATGCTTAGACGGTTTGGGCATGTAGAGAGAATGAGTGACTAAAATGATTTATGAGTCAAGAGTGAATGCGAAAGTTGGAAGGGGAAGACCAAGGCGAACGTTCTTGGACCAAATCCAGGACATTTTAAATAACGGCCATGTCAACAGTTCTCTAAGCCGACGAACTTGTAAGAAAGGTTTAATGAAAATTAAAGAAGCGAAGGAGATATAGAAGGATTGTGGGAAGTGGAAGGATGTTATCTCTGCCTACCCCTATGGGAATGAGGCGTGATGCTATGCATGTAGTACTTATATTATACTAGCAAATATACAACCGTATACCTTATTGTCAATTTAAACTTATAAAATGATTAATATATGTCCCACGTGTGATATAATAAATCAATCAAGACCAATGAAAATTAAAAAAAAATTAGGCTACAGATACAGCAAATATCTGTAGCTTAATTTATAATTAAAACAGTTACTCGACTTCGTCTCTGTAGAACCTTAGTCAAGTTTTTATAAAGTATACTTCTTTAGGCAAGCTTGACTTGAGAAGAAAGCTGGTGAGTGGATGACAAGAGCATTACGACAAGTGTGATTGGGTGAGGCGAACGGAAATTTAGAAAAGATAATGGTAGAAAAGATTTTGTCGTGTGGTTTTTTTTGTGTAAACTCACATGATGATAAGTGATGATACCTTATGATTTACCCCTTAATGGTTTTTACACGCTTCGCAATGAAATTAATATCTTTTTTGATGCCACATCTTTGCAGGAAAGAGGCAAACGGAAATTAAGAGAAGATGTGGGTGAAGATAGAAAGAGAGAGTTTCGTTTTACTTTTGTCGTGCGGTCTTTTTTTTGTGTAAACTCACGTAATGATAAGTGATGATAACGTATGATTTACCTTTTAACGGTTACTACAGGCTAATATCTTTTTTGAAGCCACATCTTTGCAGAAAAGATGCGAACCAGCTAAACCTGAAGACTCGTTAAACCCATCGCAGATAGGAAGTGACCTTCCACTCCCCAGTATTGTGAACTCTATGATTGGCGATGAGTCTGATTGGAGAGCAGTCACCACCTTCTGCGTGGCTGATATCCTGCAGAAGGAGACACTAAACAGACAAAGGGAGCATATAACAAACGCTACGCAATTTTGCTCGCCTGCTCTCCCTCAAAAAAATTCTTAAGTCAAATTCATCCGGGGCACTAAAGCTGAATCTGAATCAGCGGACATCTGAACCCCTACAGATGAATGAAGGGGGTTTCGCAGGGATTTAAAGGGTATCCTCCCGGGTGTAAGTTTTCACTTCATCCAGAGTGCATAAAATATTTCCCAGCAGAAAAAAGGCCTTGTTAAAACTGTCTATAACTTCACTAGTTAAAAATATTTTTTTCCAAAACTTTTCCTACCTACAATTGATACCGAGAACGTTAAACCTTATATATCTATAAACTTTAGCTTTCTCTTTTAAATATCGCTTTTAAAGTTGTCTGGATAAGACCGCCTCTTGTTTAGCTACTTCTAACGACAAATTGTACTCTATTTAGTATATAAGAGTTTCGTTATATTTCTCCCTCTTCGAAGGAAGCATTTTTGATGAAAGCTTTCAGGTGATTTGATTTTTTTTTACACTTCTAATAATTTTAGCTGTATTTCATTCAATTTATACGAAACCTCAACAAATTATATATCTAAACCTTCGTTAAGAATCATTCTATCTATTGATGAATAGATTATGAAAATCTGTCCAGTAGTTTTGAGTTCATCGAGTATAGACTGACATATGTAGCGGAAGGCTTTTATAATGTTATTACTTGGCCCCATATCTAAAGTATGTTATAATAGCTAGAAAAAAGGCATTGAACTTGTTAGTGGGTGATAAAAGTGGATTTATTGCAATGAAAAATTCATGAATGAGATATTGTCGTAACTTACACGGATCGTGTCCCCCCTCCCTCCTTAACGTAGTATCACGGACACTTGCGTTTATAGTTTCGTAAACCCGTTGGCATTTCTGCACGTGCAGAAGTCGTAAAAATTACAAATTATTACTTTAAATTGCTAAAATATTGTTTTATTCGAGTTTTTTTAAATAAATACACTTGTTATTACTAAGTCAGTTTATGGCTATAATAATAATATTAGACCTGTTTAAAGCCAGCAAATAGATTAATCTAACCTGAATAAAAGATTACAAGATATGTTGTAAGTAAAAGTAAATATGCAACAGCCTATTAATATCCCACTGCTGGGACATAGTTAGATACATAGAGAGTATGCTTTATTGAACACTACAAGAGCAACAATAATAATAGGTCTTCTCATTCAAAAGGAAAATGGTTTTTAAAGCACAGGACCATTACAGTTAGCAGGCTTCTTATATCACAGGATTGTTTCCAAAATATATCGATTTTCCTTACGAAATTTTCCTCTAATCAAAAGTACTTACCCTGGATTTGAAGCTGTGACTTCTCTGAACAAGAATCCGCGCATTGCTGGGCCACCATATCTCATCAAAGATATCCTGTCTATATCTTTTAGTATTACCTTCCTGTTCTCTATGAAACTTAAATAAATAAAGTTATTTGTATTAATTTTATAATGATAAAAACCGATGATATTAGACTGAGTTCCTTGTAGGTTCATCTCAGTGTATTCCTTCCCTCTCTCGTTCCTTATATCATTTATTGTACATTGACAACAATTGAAATCAAGACCATTTCTTTTGAATAACAGTTAGGTCTCTAAGGTGTTACGTTAATTTTTCTGTGTTAATTAATTTTATATCTGTTTAATTGTAATCTTATTACAAAGATTTCACATAAAAACTACAGTTCCTATGATTTACTGTTTAGCTGGCGTAATCATACCTAAATTTGTTTCTGGTAGGGCAAATTTCTAATTTGTTAATACTTTCCTGATCAATAGCCAGATGGTGTCTCAATAGGCCAGACTGGCAGTGCATGCAGGAGTGTTGGTGCCAACACTTATGTACAATAGCGAAAGTTGGGTAAAGCAGAAGAATCACAAAAGTAAAATAAATGCGGTGGAGATGAAAGCGTTGAGAAACATGAGTTGATTAAAACTGAGTGACAGAGTAAGAAATAATGTGATAAGAGAACGTTGTGATATAAAAGAAGACGTAGTTACTAAAATCCAGAAAGGTATGCTTAGATGGCTTGGGCATGTAGAGAGAATGAGTGAAAGGAGACTGACAAAAAGGATTTATGAGTCAAGAGTGAATGCGAAAGTTGGAAGGGGAAGACCAAGGCTAACGTTCCTGGACCAAATCCAGGACATTTTAAATAAGGACCAAGTCAAGAGTACTCTACACTAACGGTATGAAAGGTTTAATGAGAACGAAAGTATCGTGGCAAATGGAAGGACGTGGTCTCTGCCTACCCCTATGGGAATGAGGCGTGATGCTATGTATGTATGTATTCCTGATCGAGTCAGCATAGAAACAATATAATATAATTTTAATACAGACTAGCAATATATTAAATTACTTTTATCGATAAATGTTGTAACTACAAGTCTGTTTAAATCTGAATTAATTTACAATTTATCTCAAATGTTCGTGTCGGTCACGACACAACAATATACGATGAATTCAAATTATTAACAGTTGCTATTATTGTTTTATTGTTGGTAATTACTTTTGAAATAAATCTTACCCTCAATGTTAGGCCAATTCATCGTAGACATGACTGATTTAAAACTAGCTTTTACCTGTGATTTCTCTTGCATTACACGTCCTACAATAAATTTTCTCCTCAATTGAAGATTTTCAAGAAGTCTTTCATAACTATACGTATCAAGTAACTGCCAAATTCTAGCTTATTGAATTCAATTTCCTTCTCCTCAAGGTTGTCAAGAAGAAGACGGTTTTCTTGTGTATTTATTTTTTTCATTAATTGTGCATCTCTTATACCTGTGCCACTTTTTGCATAATATATTAAAATATGTAAAAATTACTACCTGTTATGCCGTATAACTATTTATCTCTTTCAACAATATACAAATGTAAATCCAATGGCATATATCCTAAAAATAAGCAGGCTTCGTTTAACGTGCTCTCCAAGGCACGGGGGTGGATCACACCGCCAGCTTCGCAACTTCGGGCAAATATTGAGAAAATCTTAATATTGATATTTGAATTGGCCCGACCCGGGACTCGAACCCAGGACCTGATATCTGTAGTCGAACATACTAACCACTAGACCAATGAGGCAGTCTGATCTCTCTCCGTTCGTGTCGAATTCCCGTCACATCGGACTATGAGAGTGAAGGAATAGAAAATGCACTTGTGTACTATGCCTGCTAATCTGCACTGGAGCAGCGTGGTGGGTCTATGCTCTAAAAAGCCTCGCTCCTCGGATTGAGGAGGCTTGTGCCCAGCAGTGGGACGTTAATGGGCTGCTACTATAAGCAGGCATCGTTAAAGGCCACAAGAATAGGCAAATATATTGATCTTCACATATTTTTTTTATTTCACTTAAGCATTGGACTGTGTAAGATAGGAATATTTGTGGAATAGATTGCATAAAATGACAGTAACATAAGATCTTGTGATTTTAATCTCCAATCTATACCAAGAATGCAAATCTAGAGTGAAAATTAAAGACAGCGCCTCCGCGTTTTTTGCTAAAAAAAGGGATAATACAGGGAGGGATTCTATCACCTATTCTATTTAACGTATGTGTATGATGAATACATAATAAAGAAGTAGTGAATTGGGACGGAGGTATCTTTGTTAGACTGCCTCATTGGTCTAGTGGTTAGCATGTTCATCCACCCCCGTGCCTGGGAGAGCACGTTAAGCTGTTGGTCCTGCGCCTGATCTCCGATCGTGTCGGATTACCGCCACTTTGGACTATGAGAGTGAAGGAATAGAAAGTGCGTTGTGTACTATGCCTGCCAATCCGCAGTGAAGCAGCGTGGTGGGTCTATGCTCTAATAACCCTCTATCACATGAGTGAGAAGGCTTGTGCTCAGTAGTGGGACGTTAATGGGCTGCTACTTATCTTTTACCTTATCTTTGTTAGTGGAGCTTTGTTTCATGAAAGAAAACTTTCACCGATACAACTTTGGAATGTAACTCAGAAAAGAGTTGTTGATATAGTATTTATTTTGTTAAGTTTCAACCTTTAAATTTTGATTTCAACAAAATAAAATGTATCATCTGCACTTCGACTTATACTAAATATAAAGTACCTGTTTATAATATCAAAATATTATATTTTAACAATATTTAAAAACATTTTTTTAATTCGTCTATTGTATCTTAGTTATATGTTTCAAATTAAATCCCATTCATATACTTGTTTTTGTAATATTTAACCCAGTTAAATATTAAAAAGTCTCTAGTTTCAATTGAAACATAAAATCCTTGTAAATATACGGTCTACGCTATGAAAAAGACTTTTCTTTAGAAAAATTATTAGAAAACAAAACAATGAATCGAAAACTTAAAATCATTTCAAATTTAAGATATTTACATGCAATTTTCGATACCTGACTACAGCACACACAACGAAATAGGTATTTCCTTTGACATTTTAATAAATGTACCAAACAATGGGCACACATTCAAGTTAATACCATAGCAACTAATCAACGAATTCAATGTAAAATTCCACAGCGG
This sequence comes from Elymnias hypermnestra, assembly GCA_015832385.1. Taxonomy (NCBI): domain Eukaryota; kingdom Metazoa; phylum Arthropoda; class Insecta; order Lepidoptera; family Nymphalidae; genus Elymnias; species Elymnias hypermnestra. The sequence goes on along the minus strand of JACTOM010000935.1, from coordinate 2,595,620 downwards.
TGTATTATGAACATTTTAACTGTTATAATACAAGGCACACGAGTCCTAAATAATTTGTACTTTGACTTTAAGGTATTGAAACTGGAACAAGGCGTATTGCACAATCTTAGCTATTAGGGTTCTGAACCCGTACAACCTTGCTTGAGCGCCTGTTACTTAATTATTATGCTATCCGAATTTGATACAGTTTGGCCTATAGATTTTTGTTTAGCTCATGAATTCATTCAAAATTGCGCAAGCAGTGATTTATAATATAAATAAACCTGATCAATATTAAAGTGCTCGTACAATCTCAAAGGTTTAAGGACACAGTAGCACTAAATTGTGCTAAATTTGACCTCTTTTAGGCTAATGTCACGCCTGTTATTATAATTCTCAGGTAATATATATCTCTAGAATGTTTTACCGCACTTTAATGGACGTTAATTTTACTAGACGCGAAAAGGTGTCTGACTGACACTTTTGCCATACATCTAGTCTCTTGTTTATTATTAAGATATGAAGGTTGGTGACGCCACTTTTGGCAGTACTTCGGTTTTTATATTTTAATGGTGCCGCCTAATGTAGAAGAAGTAGAAGGAGATCCCGACACTTCAGGTACGTGCACGCGATTCCTCTCCCTTTTCATCAATATCACCCCTGACGCGGCCACCTCACTGAATTCTAAATTCTTTCTTCTTCCTTTTTTCTAAGCCGCATAACATACAGTCCACTCATTCATTTCAATCCGCCCCCGATACATGGACATTGGCATCTTCTTCTCCGAATTCAGGCTGAATATTAATGACACCGTCTCAATATTTTGTGGTAAAAAAGGGGTAATACAGGGAATGCTTCTATCACCTATTCTATTTAACGTATGTATATGGTGAATACATATTGAGGAATGAATACTCTTAGAAGTCTAGGCCTATACAATTTAGATAAAATGCAATTAATTTGCGATTTGGTAATATTTTCTAATCAGTAATTGAATCATAGATCTCGTTAATATAGAAAGAAATGCCAATCGCGTCACCAAAGACTTCACCATCATCAAGAACAACATCTGTTGAGTTAGTGAAAGACAATGACACAATATATTGTAGTATGGTGTTTTTAATCAAGAACCCAAGAACAGTGTGACCCAATACACATTATACTAAACTGAGCATAGTCGTTGGACTCTAGACTTAGATAATACATTTACATATTAGGCAGATTAAGTAAGGTATTATCTCTAATTAATCTAAAAGTCTAGATTATCATCTTATATTATAAAACAACCAAAGGTTATTATGAAAAACCCAGAAACTTCGACTGAACTCCTTAGAGAAGCGAGTATTGCACCATTGTCTGATAAACGCTTTTGCTATAGTCATTTATTTCTAAATAGTACGGTAAGATAAGTTGCGCCTTTTTAAATGCTGAGAGCGTTGAGAAATGAGTGGATTGAAATTGAGTGACAAACTAAGAAATAGTGTGATAAGAGAACGTTGTGTTATAAAAGAAGATGCAATGACTAAAATTGAGAAAGGTATGCTTAGATGGTTTGGATACGTAGATAGAATTGCTGAAAGGAGACTGACACAGAGGATTTATGAGGCAAGAGTGAACGGACAAGTTGGAAGGGGAAGACCAAGGCGAACGCTCCTGGACTAAATCCAGGACATTTGCAATAAGGGCCAGGTCAAGAGTACTCTAAACCGACGAACTTGTATGAAAGGTTTAATAAGAATGAATGAAGCGAAGGAGATATGCAAGAATCGTGGCAAGTGGAAGGACGTAGTCTCTGTTTACCCCGAAGGGAATGAGGCGTGATGCTATGTATGTATGAGTAGTGGCTGCCGTATACAAAAGAGAGAGGGTTTCATAGCACTGACTCTGATACGTGCGGGTAGGCTACACGTACACCAGATTTCTTCCTAGGATATCCAGAGGTTTCGTTACTCGTGTATTTACCTACATCTAAAAGCACAATTATGGATTGTAAAAAACAATCAAGCATCTAAGTTTCTTTTTATAAAGATAAAGTTAGTGATGCTTACTCAGGATTCAAACCTGTAACTTCTCCGAAAGAAAATTCACATGTCTCACTAAGCCTTCATGTATATAAAACTCCATACCTTTTAAAAGCAATTTCAATTAAGGATCAGATAACTGAATCGGCTTAAATTCAAAAGCAAATTTCATATTTTTTGTTATCGCTTTGAATTAAAAATGGAAAGATTTCAACGAGAACATTCAGATACCAGATACAACCGAAAAAGCTTTATTTCAAATCCTATCTGTGATTTGATGTGCTTTTAACGTTCACGTTTAGTTATTTATGCTATATCTAATTTTTGTGGGTTATCTTTTAACATTTGCAAAGTTGCTAAATTTTAATCTGTATTTTGTCAATCTGCAGTGTAGCAGCATGGTGGGTCTATGTTCTAAAACTCTTCTTATGTGTAAGGATTCCTGTGCCCAGCTGTGGGACTTTAATAGGCTGCTAAGGTAAGTAGCATTACCTTTTTCATTATTTTCAAAATAGTGCTTTTAAGAGTAAAGGGTCGATTTCTGAAAGAACAAATTTACCTGTACTAGTGGCTTCGGTCGTGGTTAGTTACCACCCTAGTAAATAAGTACCGAGTTAAAATACAAATAGGTAAATAACCACTTATATTCAAAATCTGACAGCTATTAAAACTCAACCACAATATTTTTCATGAACTCAATATTACTATACTCATGGAAAATCTTATTGCCATTTATGGTAGAACCAAAAGCAGATACACGAGGCTCTACAGTTTGTTCGCGTTAAGAATGCTGTGAGTCATCATTCTAGCTCCACCCCTAATCCATCTAATATTTTCAAATTACGAGGTCATGTTCACAGTAACCAGTTGAAAAGATTATCTCAATATTAGCTCGAAGTTGGGAAGTTAGTGATCTGCTCCACCTCTGTCTCGGAGGGCACGTTATACCGTCGACCCTCCGTCTGATCTCTCTCCGGTTGTATCAGATTGCCGTCACATCCCATTAAGAAAACAAAGGAGCAGCGTGGTGGTTCTAAAAACCCTCTCTCCTATGAAAGAGGAAGCCTGTGCCCAGTAGTAGAACGTTAGTGGACTGCTGCTTATCTTTTTTATAGCAGAGACGTGTCTGAAGAGTTTGTTTGCTTGGTCATAGAAAGAAACTCTTCACCTTTACAGTATTAATATAGATAATTAAAATTTCCAACGAGATAAAATCTCAATAGGAAACAATATTGTATAAGAGTTATTTATAAAAACAGTTCACGTGTTTACGTTACACTAACGTCGTGATTTGAAATTATTAGTTTTTATTACGTATAATTAATTAAACAAAGCGCTCAATTTTTCCTAGAAAATATTATAACAAGCCTTATTTTAGATTATGTAGCACGCTAAGTCGACTAATTTGCCCATTTTTGTGCGCTTAAATAGCAAACGCTGGCTAAACCTTACTAGATAGATCAAATTAATGTTATACGCAATTGTAGGTCTTAAAAAGAGCGATATTAAAGTCTGTAATAGTAAATGTTTATCTCTAGAAATAGAAATTTTAACAAAAAAGAACCGCCTTCAAAACAAACTTACAAATACATTAATATGCTCTAAAAAGTAAGCAATAACTGTGTATTCTTTTATAGTGTTCTTCGTTTTGTTATATTTGGAGTCGGTATCAGCCAAGGTACCTACATATATAGCTATAGGTGGGAGAGACGCGGGAGCTGCCAAGCGGACACGCGGGGAACATCTGCCTTGGCTGACACCGACTCCAAATATAACAAAACGAAGAACACTATAAAAGAATACGCAGTTATTACTTACTTTTTAGAGCATATTAATCTATTTGTAAGTTTGTTTTGAAGGCGGTTCTTTTTTTGTTAAAATTTCTATTTATTTTTTGGATTTTTAGTGAACTTATACTAAAAATAATATATGTACACCTAAAACACGTTTGTCATATGAAATAACACCGTTTAAATGAAACAACTTTACGAAGTTAAATTTACATTAATATCGCCGCACTCGGGATCGAACCCGAAACCCTTATACCACCGCTTCACACATAACTCACCTTTCAAATATTGCAATGCAGCAACAAACGTAAGGTCATTGGCATTTGATTACAGACAGTTATAGATTTTGCCAAAAATCACACTCTTACTGTAAGCCGTTGATGAGTTCCATTGATCTTCATATTTGACTACAACTAGCATTTGACCATACCGAAGTTACGGTAGGCGACTCAAATATCTGGATAGCTTATAGAAGGTTCTGTCGAGTATCGTTGATTTGCTCCTAAGAATTGAAGAGTTCCGTCACTTTGTCATGGATTACATCATCAGAACCTTACCAAACTATCACAAAACAACCCTTGAAGTATCCTTTCTAATAAAAAAGAATCATCGAAATCGGTTGACGTGATCTTGACTTATTCGTGCATTTGTCGCACACATGCTTATGCAAATTTAAGACTAATCCGGTTTTGTCACGGATGCCATCATCAGGACTGGTTTTAAAACAAATGGGACCCTTTGACGAGCACCACCTTTCATTAAAAAAAAATCATCAAGATCGGTCCACCCAGTCGGGAGATATAAGGTAACAAACATAAAAAAAATACAGACGAATTGATAACCTCCTCCTTTTTTTGAAGTCGGTTAAACTAATAAATAACTAACTTACAAAAAATATGTTTTAATTACCAAGCTATTTCATCCATTACAATATAATATATTATTTAATAAAATACATTACATACGTTTTATATTTAATGTAGATCAAAACTGTCTTTAACAGTATTTCATTGAAATTGACATCTATTTCTGGTTCTAGTTTTTAGATAGCTAGTAAATAGACGTCGCTCTACTTTATTATCCACATTTAAGTTAAATATGAATGCAAAACTATTTTATTTTAGCATTTCTCTACAAAAACAAAGAGTATTAAACTTGGCACGAACATTAAATTTGCATTTTAGAGACAATGTTGCGAAGCCGATCTTCCTGATGCCGGAAAGGAAGTCACATTTGCATTTTGCATAACCGCTCTATTAGACAATATGAAAGTTATGTAAAATTCGCATCAATATTCAGATATGTTAAAGGCGTTTGGATTCAGTTTAGCGCGATGCATCCATTTTGATCGGTGACAGTCATTTGTAGTGTAATTATAATACAAGCTACGAAAAAAGCGATATAATAATGTCTTAACACTTACTGTAGAGAAGAAGATGTAGTGACTAAAATTGAGAAAGGTATGCTTAGATGGTTAGGCACGTAGAGAGAATGAATGAAAGGAGACTGACAAAAAGGATTTATAAGTCAAGAGGGAATGCGAAAGTTGGAAGGTGAAGACAAAAGCGAACGTTCCTAGACCAAATCCAGGACATTTCAAATAAGGGCCAGGTGAAGAGTACTCTAAACCAACGAACTTGTATGAAAGGTTTAATGATAATGAAAAAAGCGAAGGAGATTTGCAAGGAATGAGGCGTGATGCTATGTTTGTATGTACTCATTGGTGTAGTGGTCAGCTTGGTTGGGTAGAAATATGAGGTCCTGAGATATTGAGTTTCCTGTTAAGAATTTGCCTGAAATTGTGTAATGCTGGTGTGATCTACTTCCGTGACTCAGTGAGCTTTATTAAGCCATAGGTCCTGCACTTGGTCTCTCTCTGGTCGTGTCGGATTTCCGTCCCATCGGCTCATGAAAGTGAACTTGTATTACACTTGTGTATTACGTCTTCCAACCCGCAGGGGAGCAGCGTGGGGGTTCTATGTTTTGGAAACCCTCTCTCTTATGCGTTAGAAGGCCTGTGCCCAACAGTGGGACGCTAATGGGCTATTAACTACCTTACCTTGACTTGCTTTCTTTCGAGTTACGTAACAAAGAGATAGACTACAAATTTGACAATCATATAGAAGGTATAGTAACACAACTTTAAAAGATAGAAATATATTATCAGAGACTTATTTTTAGAAATTCTTATGAGGAACAATTCCTTGATACATGATTGTTTGCTCACTTTAGCCGTTTACCTAGGGCATGTTCTGGAAGCTCTTAAAACAATCAGTTTCCGACATTTTTGTACAATTTTTCCATGACGATTTTCTCTTCTCCGATTGGGGGTGAAGTGATTTAATATAGTCCATAGTCATCTTTGACAAATAAGCTATCCAACGCTTTATATTTTTCATTTCTTGCTTATGTATTATTATTTGCTTATGTAATATCGCTTTCCTTCGCTTCTATGATAACGGGTAATTTATTTCTATTTACCAAAAGTTCATGCCTCGCATATCTTTCTATTGCATATTTTTTAGATATGACTTGACTAATGAGGTAATAGGTAATTTACCTTTAAATTTTGCTGTAACCGTACATTTTTCCTGATAAGCAAAAAAACAATGTAGGCCTCTTAACTCTAGACGTAGATAAATTAAATAAAATGCATTTTCATACTTTGTTATAGTACACGGACCTTTGTTAGCATATCTAGTATTTGCATTAATACACCAGATGGTGGCAACGTTATGTTGAAGACGTGAAAAGATTTCCACATCTTCAACTCAGTTTTTATGCTAAAATGTCTTATAATTGCCACTTCTCTGGTTTCCTGGCCTTGTTGAAGAGCACCGAGCGTCGTATCACTTATGAATATTTAAGCACTCATCAATACTATAGCTCAAGATATCGGATTTTCTGCTTGAACCGTTATAATAGAGGATTATATCTATAGTAGCTGTTCCTCACGATGTACCCAAGTAACCTGAAGATACAAAAAAGGGTTTAAATCGGTCCAGCTGTAAACTTCAATAAAACTGTTACATTAATTCTTATTGATTAAATATCATTATCACCATCTCAATTTATTGACCTACAGTTACAACTGATCAATAAATATAATTTTGATGATTGCTATAAGTATTATTATTGATCTAACGCCATCTATTGACGTCTTGTAATTAGGATCACTAAAATCATTACAGATGCTAATTACTCGACCTTACGTCAACTGGTGTTTTATTAATTACTAACGGACAGACATGACGGTCCCAAAAAGTTCAGAAACCAACATGAATAAAGAATATTTGCGTTTTTAAAAGTCGCCTTTTTGTAATATATTGTGAATGACTTAGTTAATATTTTTATACAAATTTTTACGAAGTTATTGTAGACATTAATAGATAAAATAACGTGTAAGGATTATGCGAATTATTACCAAAACAGTAAGTGGACGTGAAACATTATATCCCCGAAATCATGGATTGAGAATGTCACTGTTTTTTGGTATTTCATTGTAACCCCCTGTATAAATATTTTGAAGGTATTATGGACAATACTATATAAAGACACGTGAACGAGGTAGTTGGTGTCAAATAACACCAAAATAGTCAGAAAACTTGACAGATTGTGTCCCCGAGGTCACCCATTTTAATTGTGATTCTCATTTTATATTACACTTGAATTGTAATGAAGTAGTCTTTGTCAAATATTAGCAAAACAGTACGAGGTTCTGGCACATTATGTCCCCGAGGTAATCAATTTTAATTGTGACTCTCTTTTGTTAATACACTTCAATTGTAACCCTAATAGAAATATTTCTCTAGGTATTATGGGCAATAATAGACAAAGACACGTGTACGAGGAAGTCTATGTCAAACATTACCAAAACATTACGAGGTCCAGGCACATTATATCCCCGAGGTAATCAATTTTAATTGTAACTCTCCTTTGATAATACACTTCAATTGTAACCCCTATAGAAATATTTCTCTAGGTATTATGGACAATAACAGACAAAGACACGTGTACGAGGTAGTCTGTGTCTAATAATACCTAAGCAGTACGAGGTCCTGACACATTATGCCCCCCGAAATCATTAATTTTAATTGTAACTCTCTTTGATATTACATTTCAATTTGTTAGACTATAGATAGTTAGATGACATCACGGATAGCTCTGAAAGGTTGGGAGTTATTGACTAATATAGTGGCAACACTTAAAAATATCAAAAACATTGTCCAATACGAAATGTTATGCAATGCGAAGTAATATTAACAAACGGAACAGTTTTGTTAAAATAGTATTTCGAGCTCTCTTGTGGTGTAGATGTTTTATAAGAGAACTTTTTGTGTATAAATTCAAATAGTGATGTAATTTTTATTATAGTGCAAGTTGTGTATATTTAAATAGTGGAGAAAATAAAAGTTGTTAGTTAATGAGAGTTGGTGTTTTTATAATAAATTGTAACCCCTATAGAAATATTTCTCTAGGTATTATGGACAATAATAGACAAAGACACGTGTATATGGTAGTCTATGTCAAATATTACCAAAACAGTACGAGACCCTGGCATAGTATGTCTCCGAGGTAATCAATTTTAATTGTAACTCTCTTTTGTTGAAACACTTCAATTATAATCCCTATAGAAAATTTTCTCTAGATATTATGGACAATAACAGACAAAAACACGTGTACGAGGTAGTCTGTGTCAAATATTACCAAAACAGTGCGAGGTCCTGGCACATTATGTCCCCGAGGTAATCAATTTTAATTGTGACTCTCTTTTGTTAATACACTTCAATTGTAACCCTAATAGAAATATTTCTCTGGGTATTATGGACAATAATAGACAAAGACACTTGTATATGGTAGTCTATGTCAAATATTACCAAAACAGTACAAGACCCTGGCACAGTATGTCTCTGAGGTAATCATTTTTTATTGTGGCTCTCTTTTGTTAAAACACTTCAATTATAATCCCTATAGAAAATTTTCTCTAGATACTATGGACAATAACAGACAAAGACACGTGTACGAGGATGTCTGTGTCAAATATTACCAAAACAGTGCGAGGTCCTGACACATTATGTCCCAGTGGTCATCAATTTTAAATGTCGCTCCGTTCCACGGTTGATGTTCATATTTTAGGTGCAATCTCGTATCGATCTTCGTTAAGTCCGACACCGAGATCTACTATTCATAAACTATCAGTGTGTTATGTTTATCCAAAACAGTGGTATTTAATATGCTACCCTTCCATTGCAGATAAAATGTCATGCGATGAAATGGTGCTACCTTTTATAAAGCTGGTTGACTTTACTTAGTTAGAATAACTTCTTTATTTAGTTTAGGAAACATACATCTTATGCAAGGTGTTAGAAGACCGCTCCCGAAGGTTAAATATTAATATGCTCTAAAATGTAAAAAATAATTGCGTATGCTTTTTTAGAGTTCTTCATATTCGGAGTCGATGTCAGTGAAGGTAGGTGTGTCCCGCATGTCCTCATGGCAGCTCAGGCGCCACTTCCACCTACGAGTATATGTAGGTATATGTAGGTACCTGTACGAGTATATGTAGGTACCTTGGCTGACACCGACTCCAAATATAAGAATACGAACAACTCTAAAAAAGAACACGCACTTATTTTTTACTTTTGAGTATATTAATATATTTGTAAGAGTTGAAAGCGGTTATTTACTGTCAAAATTTTTATTTATTTTTTGATTTTTAGTGAATCTGAAGTACATTAACAAATTTATATCAACACGTGTACACCTGAAAACGTGTTCCTCGTAGGAGGCAGCACGGTTTAAATGAAACAACTGTACAAAGGTAAATTTACAAAAAATGCAACTCCAAAATGCAATATTCTGCCAAAAATCGCTCCCTTACTGTAAGCCGTCCAGGAGCTCCATTAATCATCGTGTTTAACTACGACAATCACTTGACTACACCGAAGTTACGGTAGGTGACTCAAATTTTGGAGATCTTATAAAAGATTCTGCTGAGTATCGTTAATTTGCTCCTATGAATTGAAGAGTTACGTTACTTTGTCATGGATTCCATGATCAAAACCTAACCAAACTATCAATAAACAACCTTTAAAGTATATCCTTTCCAATAAAAAAAGAATCATCGAAATCGGTTGGCACGATCTTTAGTTATTCGTCCATTTGTCGCGCACATCCATAATGCATATTTAACACTCATCGGTTTTCTCATGGATGCCATCATCAGAACTGGATTATAAAAATATGGGACCCTATGACAAGCACCACCTTTCATTTAAAAAAATCATTAGATTGGTCCACCCAATCGGAAGATATGAGGTAACAAACATTTAAAAAAATACAGACGAATTGATAACCTCCTTTTTTTGAAGTCAGTTAAAAAGAAGACAGATAATAGTACTAATGACACCTTTGATGATAGGACAGAAAAAAATGATCCTGATTAAAAAAATAACAATTTAATAGATGTTATTAGCATTATTTATGCTCTATCATGTTAGTACAGCGACTATTTCATAAAAAAATACATCTGCGGCCGCGCGGGCAGCTAGAGGTCGTTGACCCCTGCCAAGAGATCAGTGCTGGTGTTTTTTAGTAATGATTTTTTTTATGAAATTATCTATTCATTTAGCTGTACAAACATAAGGCAGCGTAAATAATCCTACTAAAAGTTTACAGCTATTCCCCGTGATTCAGGTTGCCTTTTTTTTCTAAAATAGCCTCACTTTGTTATCTATTAATTGTTTTAGAAATTAGCCGTAACAAATCGAAAGACAAGAAAATCCAATTTTTTTATACATACGTTTAGTTAAAATCTTTTGTTTATATAAAGCATCCAAATAAGCGGTCAAAGGCAAATATGTATATAATTGCATAGAGTAATTTAAATATTATGTCACAGAATTTGTAGATATATTAAATAATTGGCTGTGTCTAAAATTAGTGCTAGATTACAGACTCCTTATAGAATTTACCCTTGACTGCATTTAGCGTTCAAATTATAGAGTGTTTTGTGTATTGCATAAATTAAGATAAATTTTGTGGTCGACTACTATATTTTGTCGATATTAATTATAATATAAATTGTTTGCAGTTTACCTTACTCTATTAAATTAAAGGAAATAAAATTATATTGTAGCCTACACCATCTAATCAAATATTCTTTGAATTTTTCAGTACTTTTAAGTCGTCATTTAATATTTTCCACATAATATATCTTATTGTATTTATGATATTAAAAAACGGCATAAAATTTAAGGAGTTATTTTACTATAGGTTATATCGTAAAGTAAGTAGCAGCCCTTTTAACGTCCCACTGCTGGGCACAGGCCTCCTCACTCCGAGGAGCGAGGGTTTATTGAGCATAGACCCACCACGCTGCTCCACTGCGGATTGGCAGGCATATAGTACACAAGTGTACTCTCCATTCCTTCACTTTCATAGTCTGATGTGACGGGAATCCGACATGACCGCAGAGAGATCAGGCGCAGGACCGAAGGCTTAACGCGCTCTCCAAGGCACGGGGGTGGATCACACCGCCAACTTCCCAACTTCAGGCAAATATTGAGAAAATCTTTAACAGAAAATTCAATATTGATTTTTGAATTGGCCCGACCCGGGACTCGAACCCAGGACCTCATGTCTGTAATCGAACATGCTAACCACCAGACCAATGAGGCAGTTAACTTTTATGTCGGAGTGCAAAAGTCTATGGAACGCTGGCGCCATCTGTCTATCGGCGAGGGGCAGAGTTAATAAGTGGCAGTCCGACGCGTCTCTTGGTAGTTCTCGAGTGACGGCCCGCCGGTGCGGTCGACTATTAACAATAATAATAATAATAACCATTTATTTTTTACATCACACTTAACTACAGTTGAAATAAATACATGTGTATTGTAACATAAAACAAATAAAGTAGTCACAAAAAATGTGATGCCGCAGAAAAAATGGAACACCGCTCAGCGATTGTTGGGATTTGGTCCCAACGCTGGTTTGCAGCGGAGACCCGGACGGACACAAACAAACAAAAACACAAAGAAACCAAACAAAAATTAAAATAAAGTATGCAAAATAAATAGATAATACATAATAAATGATTAATTCTTAATTATTTATTTACTATTGAAACTGTCGCGTTCCTAGCTATTATTGTTAATGAGTTTCTGTAAATTGATATCGGGAACATTATAATCTGAGTTAATTAATAAAGTTTTTGATTGCACTAACATTACCCACGGACGCCCACAGTATGGAAATAATGGATGCCATCAATTACGATATCGGTAGGGAGCCCTACGCTCCCGTGCTTTATGCTCTCCTTTTCCTCTTATTATCTGACTTATATATAATTTGCCAGCGGTTTTTAACGGAAATAACCGTCGCTTGCCCCGTCCCGCATGAATATTTTTGTGTCCATTGCTCCGCAGATCGAATGACGCTAAAGTAGCTCTTGGGACTTAAGCATCCATGAAAGACTAACAAATATGATGATTTATTATGTTTGATAATAGTTAAACTATACAATGCTGTCTTTTGTTTATTAAATTAATTATTAAATTATAATATAGGTTCATATCTTAAAAATTGAAACTTAACTCAAGGGTACACTAATAAACACTCACAGTTTATAAAATATCAAAAAATAAACTTAACGACCTTCGACGCAACACACGTACCATTAGTAACGGTCACTTTGTAACTGATTTATTTTTGTTTTGTTGCTATCTTTACGCATATTTTGTTATGACACACATAATGCCTTGATAAATAAAAATTTTAACAAAAAAAAGAGAAGCTTTCAAAACGAACTGTTACAAACATGAATATGCTTTTAAAAGTAAAAAAAAATTGCATATCCTTTTTTAGAGTTCTTCGTATTCTTGTAGTCGGCGTCAGCCAAGGTAGGTGTTTCCCACGTGCCCACTTGGCAACTCCAGCGCGGCTCACACATATAGCTTATTGAGACAGATTGAGACAGAACTATCGTATCATGTCAACATGTAGTTGACACGGGCAATCCAAGTGATATTCAAGTAGGCCATTACAGCGCTTCTGATTCGTCAAAACTTCCTTATATCCACAACAGATAAATACAAAAGAAAATGTCATATTTACCAAGCTATTTTATAAAATGCAGTAGTATTCATAAATCAATTAAATACATTACATACATTGTATATTTCAAGTAGACGAAAACTGGCCTTAAAAGTGTTTCATTAAAATTTGGTTTCTTAGAAGATATTTAGTGATTTAGGTAAATGGAATGGGAAACTCTCAACAGTATAAATGATATTTCAAAACGCCACAGATTAAAACAGTAATAGAGTAAAATGAGGACGTTAATTAACCTGCCATAATTAAGAACAGTCTAACTTTTCAGACCGCTTTCTTTTGTGGCGACGAACTTTAAAATTGCTTCGAGGTTAATGCAAGTCCTAGGGAGATTTAATAGCGCTTCATTAAAACCAGCGACGGCTATCGACAATGAATACGGACTCGGATGCAATTAAAACTATGATTTATTCTATTTTGATTTTATATAGTATTTCCCAACCATCATTTGCTTTATAACATAACATTACGAACTAGCCTTATAGACTCATTACTGTTAAAACTTTTTACTATGTTGGTTTCGAAATGTTAGGAGTTATTGAGTGGTATAGTGACAACACTTAAAAATACCAAAAACATTGAATATTATGAAATGTTAGCTGTGTCTCGTGAAGTAGTTATTTTATGAGAATTCATGCTAAATTTAAAACTAATAGTATAGAGCAAGTTGTGTATGTTTAAATAGTGGAGAGAATAAGTCAAAAGTCGTCGTTGTCGTCGTCGCTTCAACCGATGGACGTCCACTGCTGAACATAGGTCTCACGAAATAATGCCTATGAGGCCCGATCTTGCGCCGCCTGGCTCCAGCGGCTACCGGCGACCCTCCTTATATCGTCGGTCCACCTTGTGGGGGGTCTTTCTACATTACATCGTCCGGTGCGGGGTCGCCATTCCAGCACCTTCCGGCCCCAACGTCCATCGGTTCGTCGGACTCTGTGCCCCGCCCATTGCCATTTCAGGTTCGCGATTCGTAGGGCTATGTCGGCTGATTTGATCGCGTAGAGAAACTCCGAGCATAGCCCTCTCCATCACACGCTAAATGACCCTGAGCTTTCGAATGAGGCCCATAGGCAGCGACCACGTTTCCGATTCGTAGGTAAGCCCTGGCAACACGCACTGTTCGAAGACTTTAGTCTTCAGGCACTGAGGGATAATGAAAATATCTTCCGGAATTTCCCGAACGCTGCCCAACCGAGTTGGATTCGGCGGTTGACCTCTTTCTCGAAATTGGACCTACCTAGCTGGACTATGTGTCCCAGGTATGTATACTCGTCAACAATTTCGAGTGTAGAGTTCTCAACGATGACTGGGGCGAGCAGAACATGGATATTGGACATAACTTTCGTCTTATCCATGTTCATTTTTAGGCCCACCTGTCGATAAGCTCTGCTGAGGTCATCGTGCAATGCATTAAGATCTTCCAGAGTCTGCCATTATGACCACGTCGTCGGCAAACCGTAGATATGAGTGATGTACTCGCCGTTGATGTTGATGCCCAGTCCGTTCCACTCCATAAGCTTAAACAGGTCCTCCAACGCCGCAGTAAAGAGCTTCGGGGAGATAACATCTCCCTGTCGCACTCCACGCTGCAGTTGGATAGACTCGGTGCTATGGTCCTGTATACGGACTGACATGGTGGCGTTTTCGTACAAGCACTTCAACACGTGTATGTACCGGTGGTCAATTCGGCATCTCTGTAAAGATCTCAACACCGCCCAGGTTTCCACCGAATCGAAGGCTTTCTCATAGTCCACGAACGCCAAGCAAAGTGGCCGATTATACTCCTCGGTCTTCTGTATAATCTGCCGCAGCGTAAAGATGTGGTCTATGGTACTAAAGCCTTTTCGGAATCCGGCTTGTTCGGGAGGCTGGAAGTCGTCAAACTTGCGAGCGAGACGATTCGTAATGACCCTCGAGAACAGTTTATAGACATGACTTAGCAGCGCAATAGGTCTATAGTTCTTCAATAAGGTGTTGTCACCTTTCTTGAAGAACAGAACTACCACGCTNCGATCGATAATAGGAGATGACGTTAGTAAAAAACTGTTACAGTCTCGCCTCATTCAGCCACCTAAATTATACGGTTTACCTAAAATTCACAAAGAGGGAGTACCATTACGCCCTATTGTAAGCCAAATTGACTCCCCAACATATGAACTCGCAAAACATCTTACGAGAATTTTACAGCCATTAGTGGGGCACACGTCATCGTATATTAAGGATTCTCGACATTTCGTTCAATTACTACGTGATATGAGACTTACAGAACATGAATGCATGGTAAGCTTCGATGTGGAATCACTTTTCACCAACGTACCGGTAAGCGACTGTCTGGAGGTAATAAAAAACAAATTGCAGAGCAACAACATCCCCGTAGAGTACATAACACTAATTAAACACTGCTTGGAGTCCAACTTCTTTCTCTTCAAGGGCGAATATTACCTCCAGATAGATGGCGTTGCTATGGGAAGTCCGGTCGCTCCAGTTGTCGCGAATTTATGGATGGAATATTTCGAAGACCGAGCCATCTCCACTGCACCCAGCCAAGTTAAGTTTTGGAAACGGTACGTTGATGATGTATTTGCGGTGCTTCAAGGAGGTAAGCAAGAAGTTGACCAATACCTGGAACACCTGAATAGCATTCATCATAAAATAGCCTTCACGTACGAAATGGAGAAACACAGAAGCATGTCTTTCCTGGATGTACATATATATTTAACATCTGATGGCAATTTTGGTCATTCGGTATATAGAAAACCCACACATACGGACAGATATTTACATGGTTCGTCTCATCATCATCCACGTCACCTTGCCTCGGTCGGGACAGCATTGATCAGTCGAGCTCACGATTTATGTGATGATCTAACTGTTCAGGACGAGTTAACCCATGTAAGAGAGGTGTTACGTCGGAATGGACATAGATCCCCAAAACCCGTCAGCAAGCAGAGACACCATAAACGACCTTTGGAGGTAGAAAGGCCAAAGGCCTATTTACCCTTTGTAAAGGGAGTGACGGACAGAATAGGCAGGCTACTGCGAAACGATTATAGCATCAAAACTGTCTTCACTCCCTTACAAAGGATTATAAACATGGTAAGATCTCCGAAGGATCGTTTACCGTATCAATGTCCGGGCGTTTACAAAATTGACTGCAGCTGTGGAAGCTCTTATATTGGGCAAACGAAGCGTTCCATAGCAACTCGTGTGTCAGAACACATAAATGCTGTCAAGCACAACGACATACAAAAATCTGCGATTGCGGAGCACATTTTGCAGCAGGGAACTCAACACTGGATAGAAATTCATAGCCCGAAAGTTCTTTCCACGGACCGCCATTATATGCCGAGATTAGTTCGCGAGGCCGTTGAAATTAAAAAATATCCTAATTTCAATCGTGAAGATGGTTTTAAGTTGGCTGATACGTGGAATCCAGTGGTGAAGCTTAATATTTGTTATTATTTTTTAATAATACATAACAAACAAGCTAAATTACTAGACCGAATTAAAACAAATCTTACACTGTATATTAAATAAAATATGAATGTAAGTGTGTATCTAATAATCTGATAGATGTAATTAAACACTAAGTCAAATAAAACTTTTAAGTTAACGAAAATAACTTAGTAGATCTTCTACTGCCACGAGATCGGTATCTACGAGGGTCAAATCAGGGGACATTGCTAGTTTGATATAAAGCGATAAACTATTCAATAGTTTTGAGTAATATCTATAAAATTAATACACAATATTTACAAATAATTTGTGGTTTGAAATCTACAATTTATTGTGTAAAGCCTCTAAATCTGCGATTATAATTTGAATATATTGTTATAGAATGAATACTAATTATGCTGTCGAGCGATGAGGTAGTTACTGCAACATCCCCCTTGGGAACTGCGGGCAGAGGTTATTTCGGCTGCCTATTAGTGCTGGAAAGCCGCAAGAACCAGAGGCGAGTGGCCTAACAGTGGATGAAAGACCTCGAGTATCCGAGGCATTTATTCGGTGGCAGCAATCCGGCCTCACTTGGATGGTTTGCTCAAGAGAAAGAACGGATCACTATCCTTTATGTTTGTGCAGGTGCTTACCGGGCACGGTTGCTTCGACAAATACCTGCATCAAATTGTTGTTAGGGAGGATTTACTAGCTTGCTTTCGATGCAGCACACTGTGGAAGAGTGCCCAGCTTGGAGACTCCAGCGCCACCTTCTATCGCCGCTAATCGGAGACGATCTCACGCTACCGGCCATCGTCACCGCTATGGTCGGTAGCGAAACAAATGGAGGGCTTTTGATAAGTCTGTAATTTTGCAGAAGGAGGCAAGCCTGAAGGCGAAACAGGCAGTAGCTAATGTCCCTCCGTCCGCCCGTTAGAAGAGAGTTAGGAGTATCGACGCCCACCTTCAGCATACTTGAACCGTATGTATGTAGCATCTGGGGAGCTGTAGGCGAACTTCTGGCCCCCCTCCCATTAGATGTAGTGGGGTTTCGCTGGATTTTAGTGTATTGTCTTGCGAGTCCCTCACTGCCGAGTAGAGTTTTAATACACTCGGCGTCCGTAAACGCATTTGCCAGCGACAAAAAAAAGAGTCCAGGGTTCGAGTCCTGCATCAGGCCAATTCAAAAATTAATAGATAGATAGATAGATAGATAAACACTTTATTGCATACTTTTAAATTACAAAAGTGACAACTAAAACTAAATAACAGTAAAATTATATATATCCAAAAGCATGCAACGGGCGGCCTTATCACTAAATAGTGATCTCTTCCAGGCAACCCCACGAAGAGATCCTGACTGAGAGGCTTGGGTTAGTGTCTAAATCCACTAAATAACTTATTACATAATATAATATATTTACAAATATATTTACAAATATATATACACATATACATTCAAATACACATATACTACATATTTATAAATGTATAACTGTAAAAACAAACAATAAAAATTAGCGACCAGACAGATAAAATATTTTTACGCGTCTTTTAAAACTGCCCAATGTTTGACAGTTGCGAATTTCTACAGGAAGTGCGTTCCATAACCTGACTGCTTTAGCTGTAAATGAATTGGCATACGCCCGTGAGCTGCAAAAGGGGATATCTAATTTATTATCATTTAAGGATCGTAAACATAATTGGGAAGGAGGATTAGCGCTGTGAAAGGAGAAACGTTCTTTCAAGTATACAGGAGAACAGGGGAGGTAAAGAATATTATAAAGAAGAGAGAGAAGATGAAGATCACGCCGTTGTCGTATTGGCAGCCACTGAAGTTGGGATCGAAATTGCGATACGTGATCATATTTCCTTAGCCCAAATACAAACCTAATACTAATATTTTGTAGGCGCTCTAACTTATTAAGTAGTTCCTCTGATAAATCGCAATAACAAGTGTCGGCATAATCTAAGATGGGAAGAATGAGACTATTAGCGAGTAATATTTTTGTTTTTATTGGTAGCAAATTCTTCCATTTGTAAAGGGAGTGCATGGCAGCAAAAACCTTGCGGCTGAGCTCTGCAATATGGGGTCGCCATGACAAAGAGTTGTCCATCAAAACTCCCAGGTTTTTTATGACGTTACTGTAGGGTAAAGTCGAACCATTAAAAACAATTGGAGATAGATTTAAAAGATTTAGTTTGGCATGCTGTTTAGATGTGCCGATTACACTGACTTGAGATTTGTTGATATTGATCAGGAGCCCATAAGAAAGACTCCAGTTGGTAATAATCTCAAGATCGGAATTTATTTGACTTATTGCTATTTCTATATTATCAACTGATGTTGTCACATATATCTGTAGATCATCTGCATAAAGATGAAACGGAAGGGACAGTCGTTCGGTTAGAGAGTTAATGAATATAGAAAAAAGAAGAGGAGAAAGAACACTGCCTTGTGGTACACCAGCACTGAGAAGACTTGGAGATGATAATCGATCTTCACATCGAATAATTTGTTGCCTTCCATATAAATAACTTTGAAACCAGGATACGACATGGGGTGAGATATTGATAGATTTCAAGATAGACAACAAGATGTCATGGTCCACGGTATTGAAGGCATTGCTAAAATCTAACAAAGCGATAATGCAAACTTGCTTGTGATCCATGCCAAACCGAATATCATCACAGACTTTGGTCAGAGCAGTCACAGTGCTGTGTCCCGGGCGGAAGCCAGATTGGAAGTTACTTAGGATGCAATTTTTTGAGAGAAAAAGGGAAAGTTGGGAGTGAACAATACGTTCGAGAATTTTAGCTAAAAAAGGGAGAATTGATATTGGCCGAAAGTGAGACGGTAACTGAGGGTTAACGGTTTTGGGGATAGGAATAATATAAGCAGTGCGCCATGCACTGGGAAAGGTATTACAGGATAGCGAAAAGTTAAAAATGTGACACAAGGTTGGTAGGATATTGGTAAGAGCAAGGATTATCATCTTACGACATCAAAAATTAATATTGAATTTTCTATTAAGATTTCCTCAATATTTGACTGAAGTTGGGAAGTTGGCAGTGTGATCCACCCCCTTGCTATGGAGAGCAAGTTAAGTCGTCAGTTCTGCGCCTGATCCCGGTCGTGTCGGATTCCCGTGACATTGAACTATGAGACTGAAGGAATAGAGAGTGCACTTGTGTACTATGCCTGCCAATCCGCAGTGGAAAACCGTGGTGGGTCTATGCTCTAAAAAACCCTCTCTCATATGAGTGAGGAGGCCTGTTCCCAGCAGTTGGATGTTAATGGGCTGCTACTTACCTTACCATATATAAATGCAGCTTCGTCTTTTTGTTTTCAGTAAACTTGAAAAGCAGTTGACATATTTACATTAAAAAAAGAAATTGTCAGGAACGAAATTGTCGGATGTATTATATCTTTTAATTTATCTAGCTCTAAACTATGAGGCTTCGGTCGCGGCAAGTTACCGTTCTAAAACACATGCTACTAAGAAAAAAGTGAAACTTCTTTGGCAATTTATATTTATACAAATCCATAACTTTAGATTTCCGAGACTTAGAAGGAGAGAAAAAGGAAGGTATGTTAGGAATTTAATTGTCATTAAAGTGTTAAAAGTTCCAAAAATTAATACAGATAATTTATTGAAATCTCAAATGACGAATTGTAAATGAAAATGTCATATTTATTTTATGAAAAACTGTATAATAAATGATTAAATGACGAAAGGCAAATTAAAATGTCATTTGTAAATATTAAAATTAGCTAACCTTCAAACGAATTAGCATAACGCTGCACATCTTCGTCACTCTAATCACGTGTTTCATCCTTGAAAATTTTACCCTCAAAGCCTAAAGAAGTTTCAATCCTAGGCAATATTTGATTGACAACATTTATGTGGTAAATAATCTCTTACCAAGTTAAGGTATTACCATTTTAGACAGCATCATCAGTTACATGGATATCCTATTAGATCAAAGTCTAATTCTCACTCATACGAAACTTTTGTTTTGCAAGAATAATTGAAGAAAATAAATGCTACACGATCAGCTGATGCCAGTCGCAGATGGGGTCATATTAGATTTCGCTCTTCTGCCAAATGACTCTCACTTTACCTGGGTAGCTGTAATACGACATTCGATAGATGGACAAAAATAAAAGCCCATAAAATGAGTGTAATTTTAAAACAAGAACAGAAAACTCGAGTTATTACAAAAACTGTTTTGTTTAGTGTGTTTACGGATACTTTATGTAGTAAGGTAAGTGGCAGCCTATTAAACTCCCACTGCTGGGCACAGTCCTCACTCATACTTTTACAAAAGGCACTAAAGACTATTTAAGCGATAGAAATGTTTGGAATTGATTACAGTTGCACATGAAAGCGACACATTACACATAGTAATATATAAATATCTTTACAAGAGTAACCGCTGAGTTTTTAGCGGTTTCTTCTCAGCGGATTCCACTTCCAGAATTGGGTGTAGATTTGTTACCAACGGACATATTTCTGAAGATTCATAAGTGTTTTTTGAGCCTGCTTGATTAAAGACTATTTTGATTACAATTTTGGAAGGTATTTAGAGCGTAGACCAACCATGCTGCTCCTCTGCGGGTAGTACACAAGTGCACTCTCTATTCCTTCTCTCTCATAGTCAAATGTGACGGAAATCCGGACCAGAGATAAATCAAGCACAGAACCGACAGCTCAACGTACTCTACGAAGCACAGGAAAATTTGGAGAAAATCTTAATAGAAAACTCTCGTGGCTCAAACTCAGGACCTCATGTCTTTATCTGAACATACCAACCAGTAGACTAAGCCATTAAATTCAAAAACGCCATATCATTAAACCAGTTTTTATAGGTTCTAAAACTAATTATTTTTTTATGAAATTAAATATAATAGGACACAATTTTTTATGTATTTATAAATAAATGCTACTGCATAAATTACTGCATAAATAATTTTTTTATGAAATTTAATTAAATTTATATCCTATTATATAACGGATTTGAATTGTAATAGAGACATTAAATAACAAGCAAAGAATGCCTTTGAAAGTCCATAAAAAGGCTATATATGGCTATAAAAATCTTAGCGTGATAACTCTGTTCATTGACTTAGCTTTTTACTATTGTGTTTGAATGGTATTGTATAAGAGGGTCGTGAAAAGTCCTTTTTTTCTTGACAAGGAAGAAAAGTTTAAAAGTCTCAAGTCTGCTCAAAAAGCACTTTTGAATCGTCAGTAGTCTGGTTTGGAGAGTTGATTCTGCTACGAAGAAACCAGTTGCTCACGTAAGCAATATATTACACATTGTACCCTACAAAACTATCTTTAAAAATAGCACAACACTAANCCCCCCCCCCCCCCCCCGTCTCGCTACCACCGCTTTATGCATAATACACCTTATAAATATTGCAATACAGCAATAAAAGTAAACTCATTGCTATTTGATTACTGACAGTTATATATTCTGCCAAATATAGCACCCTTACTGTAAGCCTTTAAGGAGTTCCATTGATCTTCATATTTAACTATGACAATCAAATATTCAGAGTATTATAAAAGATTCAGCCGAGTATCGTTAATTTGCTCCTAAGAATTGAAGAGTTCCGTTACTAGGTCATGGATCCCATGATCAAAACCTAACCAAACTATCATCAACTCTTGAAGTATATCCTTTCCAATAAAAAAAAATTATCGAAATCGGTAGGCGTGATCTTGAGTTATTCCATATAGTCGCGCACATTCTTAAAGCAAATTGAACACTTATCCGGTTTTCTCATGGAAGCCGTCATCATAACTGGATTTACGATAAGCACCACCTTTCATATATAAAAAAATCATCAAGATCGGTTCACCCAGTCGAAAGTTATGAGGTAACAAACATAAAAAAAAATACAGACAAATTGATAACCTCCCCCTTTTTTTGGAGTCGGCTAAAAAGAATAACCGCTGAGTTTCTTGCCGGTTTCTTCTCTGTGGATTCAACTTACCGAACCGCTGGTAGATTTGTTAGCAATAGACAGACTACTCACGATTCATTAATACTTTTTGAGCCTACTAGAATAAATAATATTTTCATTTAGATTACTTCACCCTAAAATACCGACAACCAAAGTCACCGACATAGCCCTACGAATCGCGAGCCTGAAGTGGTAATGTTCGGGGCACATAGTCCGAAGGACCGATGGACGTTGGGGTCGGAAAGTGCTGGAATGGCGACTCCGCACTGGACGACGCAGTGTAAGAAGACCCCCCACAAGGTGGACCGACAATATAAGGAGGATCGCCGGTAGCCACTGGAGCCAGGCGGCACAAGATCGGGCCTTGTGGGCATCATTTCGTGAGACCTATGTCTAGCAGTAGACGTCCATCGGTTGAAGCGACGACGACGACGACGACGACGTCGGCCCTAAAATATGGCATTACAAGTTTGTTATTAATTCTTTTATCAAAGTTATTTAGACGTTTTTGCCGTTTAAATGAATATTATTACAGATATATAAGATGTTATTCAATATAGATGTAAGTCTATATAGTCTAATTGATATATGGCACGTATTGCTCATTTTTGAAATATAAAGATAGTTTTAATATCCGTTTTAATCCAGTATGCCGTAAGATGTAATGCTATGAAGAAATTAAGGGTAATAATGAATTTAACCTTTTTTGCACGGTATTATGCACTACTATTAAGAATGAATGAATTACTCATCAAATGTTTACTCTACGCTGATGATCAAGTAATACTTGCGTCATCTGCTAATGAGCTGCAGGAGATGGTAAATATTACGAATGAAACTTTGAAAGGGAAAGGAATGAAAGTGAATGTAAACAAAACGAAAGTTATGCTTTTTGAAAGAGATGAAACTATGATAAATGGCAATATTTTGATAGATGGGGAACAAGTGGAAGAGGTAAAGGAATTTGTATACTTGCAAAAGATGGAACATGTGAAAGTGATATTGAATGGAGAGTGAATGCAGGGAATATGATAATTGCTGCTCTGTACGCCTTTATGAATAGTCAGATGGTGTCTCAAAGAGCCACACTGGCTGTGCATGCTGGAGTGTTAGTGCCAACACTTATGTATGGTAGTGAAAGTTGGGTATGGCAGAAGAATCACAAAAGTAAAATAAATGCGGTAGAGGCGAGAGCGTTGAGAAGCATGAGTGGATTAAAACTGAGTGACAGTGTAAGAAATAGTGTGATAAGAGAACGTTGTGGTAAAAGAAGACGTAGTGACTAAAATCGAGAAAGGTATGCTTAGATGGTTTGGCCATGTAGAGAGAATGAGTAAAAGGAGACTGAAAAAAAGGATTCCTGGACCAAATCCAGGACATTTTGAATAACGGCCAGGTCAAGAGTACTCTAAACCGACAAACTTGTATGAAAGGTTTAATGAGAATGAAAGAAGCGAAGGAGATATGCAAGGATCGTGGTAAGTGGAAGGACGTGGTCACTGCCTACCCCTATAAGAATGAGGCGTGATGCTATGTATGTATTATGCCGGGATCTGCTAGTATCACCATAGAAATATGTTAAACGTAAAATAAGGACATCCTTTAAGGTAACTATTTCAAATACCATTACATAATATGAGTTAACTGCTTGACTCTTATGTAATATTAACACTCATTACGTCCGTATTTCGTCCTCTACAACATCCTATTAACCTCGTCAGTAAGTTTTTTCCATTGCCTAGATTTCCGCATTAACCAATCTACTTTGCAATCGGATGTCTTATATCAGACATGTTCCATATGTCCTTAACTTCGATTACTATTAAACTAATACCAAACAGGATGTTTTGTTGACGTAATTCGATCGTAATCATGGACGAATCCAAAAAAAGTAATCAAAAAGATTTTTATGATAGAACACTTGGTTTAAAAGAAAACTGCTGATTGAATAGCATCGATAAGCCTTCTATAGTAAAATCTCTTTACTCAGAATTAAAATGGAGCGTAAGTTGATGAATACGTAACGGTAGCGTTACGAAAAATGTGATACGATACGAACTTAATATATTAAAATGTATCGTCGTAATGTACAATGACGTATTCCAATTCAAAATCATAATATTCTTTATTCAATTTCGCACAAAACACTCTTCAGTAGTTTGACTGTTAATAACAAATCTGCCACTGATTGGGAAAGTTAATTCCGCTGAGAAGAAACCAGTAAGAAACTTAGTAGTTACTATACTTTAAATATAGCTTTTTTAGATTTATATCAAATAGACCTATAAGCATTTGTATCATCAAATAAAGTTATTTGCTCATATTATTGTCAATATGTAATTGATGGTTGTAAAAGGATTTAAAATAGCAAGTTATAAGGATTCCATTGTTTCCCGTTCTGAGAAGAACCCACAGCAAGCTCAGTCGGGTATCTTTTTTACTATTAGTACTCGTAACTGTTATTATTTCATACTCTTAATTTCAAACTATATCTTGGTTAAATATGAAATACTTAATAAATGAGAATACTTTATTATAAATCTACTTAAGCTCGTAAAGTTTAAATACAACTTTTAAATAGAGTTACCTGCTGTTAATAAAGCTTTTTCATTTATAATATATTAAGAATTGTAGGTATTGAACAAAAAAATTTACAGCGCTATCTAATAAAAGCTCAAGTAATCGCTTTAAAGCTTTTTTGTTGGCTTTCTTTGCTATTACTTCTATGACAACCATAATTAAAAAATAAATTAGTAATATTTAAATGAAAAAAAAAACTTAATTAACAGCAACTTTAATCCACTAAAAGTTTAATTACATCTATAATAACGTGAGTATATTTGTAATAAATCGTTGTATTTTATTAAGGGTTGAAAAATTGGACAAGATACCCGACTGATCATGTTGTGGGTTCTTCTCGGAACAGGAGACAAGGAACAACAAAAAAATTATTATAATACAAGCTTCTATCGGTGACTTCGTTTGTATCGATTTCAAATTTTAATTTAGAGAGAAATAGCTATTAAAATCATTTTTTTTAAACGAACAACCACTTTGCTGCTTAAGTTTCATTAGTATAACTTTGAGCCAGTTTATTTACCTTATATTACAAGAATTCATAATTTTTCCGAACTAATTATTTCACTGTGCAATATCACGTTACGAAAACTTATAATTAAGCTTTAAAATAGACATTTTATACATTTTTATCTCAATTCAATGCAATTGCTACGTCTATAAAATTCTGGGTTAGCAATGAATGAACAAGAATGATTTATACTACCTATTAATTAAGGTAAAACATATAGAACCCTAATTAGAAAGCGGAAAAGGTGATTAATTATTCAAAGCTCTACATTTTACAACTTCTGCATTAACACCGGAAATACGGAGCTTAATTGCGTATTTCTTTTGTTTTATTAAAGTTAATTATCACACCAAATTTACCCCGTTGAAGTAATTAAAGTGAATTACAGATATAATTTTTCAAAAATTTGAAGACCCCTTCTTAGTGACAGTCTACATCACGAAAGGATATATGTTAAGTTTTAAGTACATTGAATAAACGGAAGATTCACGCACATTTTCGCATAAATGCACCTTGATCCCTTGGAGTTATTGAAAAAATCATTCCTAGTGACCGTTTACATCGCGTAAGGAATGTGTATGTCCAATTTCAAGTAAATGCTGTGAATAGTTTTGAAGATCTCTAAGTGATATTCTTTCGACTCATACAACTCGATATCGTGGGACTATGAGGAACCCCGTTCTTAGTAATCATCTACATAATAACAGAAATAACTGTGCCAAATTTCAAGTCGTTCTTACTTATAGTGTTGGATATATCTTTATAAATGAATCAGTGGCTAATATGTATAAAGCTTTATAATTAGGGAGCTTTTTTTGTTTTATTATAGTTAATTAGGACACCCATTTTTCCCCGTTGAAGTAATAAAAGTGAATTATAGGTATAACTTTTGAAAGATTTGGGTAATCCCGTTCTTAGTGGGAGTCTACGTCGCGTAAGAAACAGGTTTACCTAATTTCAAGACAATCGGATGAGTAGCTTTTGAAGATCTCGCAGAAAGTGATCGCGTAGGAATATACGGAAACCCGTTCTTAGTGAGCATCTACATTGTAACAGGAGTAACTGTGCCAAAGCTCAAGTCAATCGAACCTTTAGTCTTGGAGTTTTTTGTTCTAAATGGTTCAGTGGTAAGTTAATTGCGAGATTATTTTTTATTAACGTTAATTAGGACCCCAATTTTATCACGTTGCAGAAATAAAACTGGATCAAAGATATAACGTTTGAAAGATTTGAGGAAAACCGTTCTTAGTGAGAGTCTACGTCGCGTAAGCATTCCGAATCTCAAGACAAATGGTTGACGAGCTTTTGGAGATCTCACATTAACTGGTTGTTCTTTGCTTATATAATTGATCGCTTAAGAATATGAATAAAACCCATTCTTAGTAAGCGTCTACATTGTAACAGTAATAACTGTGCCAAATTTCATGTCAATCGAACCCTTAGTGTTGGATATTTCGATCTAAATGTCAAGTCAATGGTAAATTAATTGCGAGATTATTTTGTTTTATTAACGTTAAATAGAACCCCAATTTTATCCCACGGGAGAAATAAAACTGATTTACAGATTTAACTTTGAAAGATTAAACCCGTTCTTAGTTAGAGTCTACGTTGCGTAAGGACTTTTACATGTCGAGTTTGAAGTAGATCGAATGAATAATTTAAGATCTTGCATTAATTGTTATTTTATCCACTTACACATCCCGATCCCATGGAATTATGGAGAAATCCGTTCTTAGTGGGAGTCTACGTAGCGTAAGGAATATGTATGTCGAATTTCAAGTTATTCGGACGAATAGTTTTGGTAATCACAGTAAGTAATTGTTTTTTGCTTATATTACTCAATTTTAAGGAAGTATGAGGAATGTCGTTCTTAGTGAGCATCTACGTTGTAACAAGTGTAACTGTGCGAAATTTCAACTCAATCGAGCCTTCAGTGTTGGAGATTTCATTCTAAATGTGAAATTAGGGAGCTTAATTGCGAGATTATTTTGTTTTATTAAAGTTTTGTTTTATTAAAGTAGAATTACAGATATGACTAGATTGAAAGACTTGTGGAAACCTGTTCTTAATGAGAGTCTACGTCGCGTAAGGATTTTGTTTGCCAAATTTCAAGTAGATCGAATGAATAGTTTTGAGAGATTGCATTAGTTGTTCTTTTATCCACTTATACACCCTGATTCCGTGGAATTATGGTAAAATCCATTCTTAGTAGGAGTCTACGTAGCGCAAGGAGTGTGAATATCGAATTTCAAGTTATTCGGGTGAATAGTTTTATTTATCACAGTAAGTTATTGTCTTTGCTTATGTTACTCAATTTTGCGAGAATATGACTAATCCACATCGGACTCTACTGGCATTAATCGAAAGTTTAATCAAAGATATATCACTGGTTACTACATATTTAATTTCTAGCGTCGATATTCTATGTTCTAAGTCGGAAAAAATGTAACAAGAATTAAAAAGGATCATTAAAGTTGAGTAGTTTCGGTGTTTATTGCGCTTAAACACTCTGACAGAGGTTTTGTGATACGAAACATCTATAAAGACAGCTAAAACTAACGGATAACGTGGTGAAGCGTCGCCACGTCGCCTTACTTCGCACTTGTTTCGAAGCCTCCTATAGTATATACAGTGTTTTGTTTACGTGACTTACTTAAAATATTTCTATATTATAGTCATTCTGCGACGGATAGGTTTTTGAAGTGAAATTTCTTTAGGCTGAGGGTAAAATTTTTGCGGATGAAACACATGATTAGCATCGCGAAGACGTGCAACGTTTTTATGCTAATTCGTTTGAAGATCAGGGTGTTTTAATCATCATCATCATTTAATCCTTTAATATACTATTTTTCATAAAATATAGACTAAAAATATTTAATAAATTCTCTTTTTTAAATTTAAAAACAAAAATTTAATTAATAATTTTTAATATTTACAAAAAAACACGTGACATTTTTATTTTCAATTCGTCATTTGAGATTTCAATAAATGATTTGTGTTAATTTTCGGATCATTAATATTTTATTGACCCCATTAATATTTTTGAAGTGAAACTTCTTAAGGGTATTTTTTTTACTGATGAAACGCATGCTTTGCGTCACGATGATAAAGCACGCGTCATTTTAATTTTCTACTCGTCATTTAATAATTTGATATACTATTTTTCATAAATTTACAATTCGTCATTTGCCATTTCTTTCAATATTTTAATGACAATTAAATTCCTAACATCTTCCTTTTTCCCTCCCTCTAAGTCTCGGAAATCAAAAGTTTTAGATTTGCATAAATATAAACAATACTTTATTGATTTCCCAAAGAATTTTCACTAACGCACTACTAACTTTTTTATATATGTCTGTGAAACGCTGGCACCATTTATCTATCGGCGTGGGGCAGAGTCAATAGTGACAATACGGCGTGCATCTCTCGACAGTTCTGGGGTGACGGTCCACCAGAGCGGTCGATTATTGAAACTGTCGCGTTCCTAGCTATTATTATTAATGAGTTTGAATAAAATGATATCGGGAACATTAAGTGATTAAACATTATAATCTGAGTTAATTAATAACGTATTTGATTGCACCAACATTACCCACCAAAGCCCACAGTTTTGAGATGGAATTATGGATGCCACTAAAGGCGATGTCGGCAGAAAACCCTACGCCGCTATGTTTTATGCTCCCTTCTCTCTTATTCTCCGACAAATATATTTACAGGTTCAAATTCACTTCCAAACGTCGTTCTTTATGTTTAATACATTGTAAAATGTTAATTTTCCCCCAGGTTGCAATAAAATTGTATTCCAGATATAAATTCTCCGTTTAATTCGGATTCGACAAACCTTACCGGCAAATGAATTTCTTAAGTGGGGGTAGATTGAATATTTTTCTTTCGCTTTCAGCTGAGGTGGCGTCACCTTGTGCCCTGAACTCATTATCGTTAGTCTTCCCGGGGTACTCTTGAGATAATATTCTCCGAGCACTCGCTGAAAAAACACTATCCAACTTAATACCAAGATTCCTCGAAATAAAGGAAGTAATTGCAGCCATCTCTCCCCTTTTATAACTTAAAAGGTATCTGTTTAATGTTTAATTTTAAAGCGAATTTCGTCTATCCATCGCATTTGGTTTTCTTTCTGTACTTTAAGTTAATAATTAAGTATTTAGCTATGTTGGATTAGACAAAAGTTATGACCAATATCTAGGTTCTGCTCCACCCAGTCATCGTTGAGAATTCGACTCTCGAAATTATTGACGACTACACATACCTAGGACATATAGTCCGTCTAGGTAGGTCCAATTTCGAAAAGGAGGTCAACCGCCGAATCCAACTCGGTTGGGCTGCGTTCGGGAAGCTACGCCAGATATTTTCGTCTGATAACCCTCAGTGCCTGAAGACCAAAGTGCTTACCTACGGATCGGAAACGTGGTTGCTAACTATGGGCCTCATACGAAAGCTCAGAGTTACTCAGCGTGCGATGGAGATGGCTATGCTCGGAGTTTCTCTACGCGATCAAATCAGAATTGAGGAGATCCGTAGTACAACCGAAGTCATCGATATAGCCTTACGAATAGCGAACCTGAAGTGGCAATGGGCGGGGCACACAGTCCGACGAACCGATGGACGTTGGGGCCTGAAGGTGGACCGACGATATAAAGAGGATAGCCGCTGGAGTCAGGCGGCGCAAGATCGGGCCTTGTGGGCATCATTTTGTGAGACCTATGTCCAGCTGTGGACGTCCATCGGTAGAAGCGAAGACGATTTAGCTATGTTAAATGTTAGATATTATAAATTTTGTTATAAGCTTTCGATCTCCTTCATCATTTACGCCAGTCTGCGCGTTTTCTTGACATTTTATCATTGTAAATATTAGTTGCTTCACAAGGATTTAGTTAAATGGTCATTTTTTGCTGAGAAATACTTTTAGGTTCAAACCACGTCCCATGGGTCAGGAGATGGCGAAGTAGGAGAACTCGAAATATCCTTCAAAACCCGGCAGAAATTTCTTCATCTATGAGTAAGGCACCAGTGGCTTAAATTCTGTCTCTGGTGCGCTGGATGAGTCCTATTAAGGTTTCACAGAGGCGGGAGGAAAAGCGGAAACATCCTATTTGAATAACCATTTCTTTCTTTCATTCATTACAGTCAGTCGCGGATTTTGGCCTATACATACACACTGATAAGTCTGAAAAGTTATTGAGTTATATAGTGGAAATATATACTTTACACAGTGACAACAAATACCAACAAACGTTGTGCTATATTACGAAATGTTATGCAATACGAGGTAACTTTAACTTGCTGAACAATTGTGTGAAAATATAGTCTATCGAGGTGCTTTGGTGTATAGTTGTTTAAAAAGTAATCCTAAATTGTATAAATTAAAATAGTTAAGTAATTATTAGTAATGTGCAAGTTGTGTATAATTAAAAAGTGGAGCGAACGAAAGTTGTCTGTTAATGTGAGTTGAAATTTTCTGTAATAAGTCTGATCAGTGTGATCTTATCAATAATTACTTCTCTTAAAACAACCACACCACGAAGCAGCTCGAAGGACTATATCTTCACACAATTGTCCCATGCGTTAAAGTTACCTCATATTGCATAATATTTCACAATGTTATTTGTTATTTTAAATGTTGCCACTATATTACTCAATAACTCCCAACATTTCAGAGTTATCAGTGTTGTCACCAACTATCTAAAGCCTTACACGGGGTAGATGTGAAAGTAGCTCGGCAGAGCAGTCAAGGCCGAGATGGCGGTGATCATAGCTCGCATCAGCATTTTTTATACATGTTATTCTTGCAATTTCGTCTCCATACACTCTAAAGAAAGTACGTTGTAATATATAGGATGTTTATGAAACTTAGTTGACAGCAGAAATGATTTTTAATGAACTCTCGGTTTAAAAATATATATCAAATATAACGATAACGAAGATTCTCCACTAAATTAAAGTCTAAGATAGATCTCATATTTAAACGAGACATGTGCCTCGTTTACATTTGAGTCACTATAACTTTATTGATGCTTTATAAAATGTTCTCTATGCTAGTCTTCTGTATACCGACGTTGGAAAACAAACACGTCGTAAGCCGTAAATCCATAATTGGTCGTCACAATATAAAACTTTTTATAAAAACTTAAAAGAAAGAATAGCCACCGTATTTATTGACTAGAGTTATCACGTTTGGACACTATATTTATATTTAATTGTAAAATAGATTGAAGTTTACGGCATTACCCTAAAGTTTGATAAAAACAATATATTTCAGGTTACTACCTGCTTGATTTCCAGCGTTGATCTACAAGACATGCATGCTTTGCGCTACGAACTCTAAAATTAGTATTATAAAAATCTAATTAAATATACTTACAGTTTGTAATTGATTTGATATTTATTTATTACAGGAACGAGTATCAATGTGTGTTATATGTATTTGTGCGTGTGTGAGCGCGTGTGCGTGAGTGTTCGTGTGCGAGTGCGTTATATAAATGCGTGCAATGGGTGTACGTGAGATTATAAATAACAAGCTGCCTCTATCTTTTCACATAATATTTATTAATTCCATTTGTTTATTGCTATTTACGAGTTCTGCTGTAAACTAAGTAATATTAGCATCAAATAGATATGTAGTTTAAGGACCATGCTGAAGTATTACTCGTATTAACTAACTTTTATACCCTCCACTATTTAAATATAAACAATAATCACTTCACTATTTGATTTCTTACAATTTAGCACTAATTCTCTTAAATCAAGCACGAAACAGCTCGAAAGAGTATACCTTAACACAATTGTTCCGCACGTTAAAGTTACCTCGTATTGCATAACATTTCGTAATATTACTCTATGCTTTTGGTATTTTTAAGCGTTGCCACTATATTACTCAATGGCTCCCAGCATTTCAAAGCTATCAATGATGTCACCGAACTATTTAGTCTAACAATTGTCATAATCGTCGTCGTCGCTTCAACCGATGGACGTCCACTGCTGGACATAGGTCTCACGTAATGACGTCCACAAGGCCCGGTCTTGTGCCGCCTGGCTCCAGCGGCTACCGGCGACCCTCTTTATGTCGTCGGTCCACCTTGTGGGGGGTCTCCCTACACTGCGCCGCCCGGTGCGGGGTCGCCACTCCAGCACCTTCGGGCCCCAACGTCCATCGGTCCGTCGGACTATGTGCCCCGCCCATTGCCACTTCAGGTTCGCGATTCGTAGGGCTATGTCGGTGACTTTGGTTCTGCTACGGATCTCCTCATTTCTGATTTGATCGCGTAGAGAAACTCCGAGCATAGCCCTCTCCATCGCACGCTGAGTGACTCTGAGCTTTCGAATGAGGCCCATAGTCAGCGACCACGTTTCGGAGCCGTAGGTCATCACTGGCAACACGCACTGTTCGAAGAGCTTCGTCTTCAGGCACTGAGGGATATCGGACGAAAATATCTGGCGTAGTTTCCCGAACGCTGCCCAACCGAGCTGGATTCGGCGGTTTACCTCTTTGTCGAAATTGGACCTACCTAGTTGGACTATGTGTCCCAGGTATGTATATTCGTCTACAATTTCGAGTGCGGAGTTCTCAACGATGACTGGGTGGAGCGGAACATGGATATTGGACATAACTTTCGTCTTATCCATGTTCATTGTCATAATAGAAAACTGCTTTCCACTTCACGTTATGGAAATTCCAATAAAATGCGATAATAACAAAATTTGTAAGCCAACGTCATCAAGGGCCAATTATAAAGTTATATTAGTTTAAGCGTCGAGAGCTCTTATGCCTTTTGAACGGGTAATTTTCTCTGTAGGTATAGGAACTAACTAATCCAATTTGCATACATATAATCTAATTCGTTTATCATTTTATAAGGCGTATTGTACATAAAATGTTATTGCACCTAACTTTACTATTTGACAAAGACCATTGTGGTCATTATTATATTATGTCTACGTGATTCTTCTGTTACTTCAACTTAAATGTGTGACTGTGAGGATCGTTATCTACAGTAATAGTTCGACTTGAAAAGTTCTTTCAATGTTACATAGCCTATTTATCGAGGAAAGCTATAGGATATATTTCATCACGCTAATAATAAATGCACAAACGGAGTATGTTTCAAAATTGTTTTTAACCTTTTGAGAACTTGCAAACAGTTAAAGTTTTGCAAAAATTATGTATGGCAGAATTGTTCTCCTTTCAAAGTTCTAAATAAATGTTTTCGCGAGTATATATCTATCTTTTAAGCTTCGTTCACTATAACCTTTTTTATGCTAACCAAATTTGTTACTTCTGTATCTCTCTTATAAGGTGCAGACAGGGTTAAAGTCAGCTGGTCATTTTAATTTGGTGAATACTTGTCAAAGTATTATAAACATTCATACATGGCATCACGCCTCATTCCCATAGGGGTAAGCAGAGACCACGTCCTTCCACTTGCCACGATCCTTGCATATCTCCTTCGCTTCTTTCATTCTCATTAACCCTTTCATACAAGTTCGTCGGTTTAGAGTACTCTTGTCCTGGCCCTTATTTAAAATGTCCTGGATTTGGTCCAGGAATGTTCGCCTTGGTCTTCCCCTTCCAACTTTCGCATTCACTCTTTACTCATAAATCCTTTTTGTCAGTCTCCTTTCATTCATTCTCTCTACGTGCCCGAAACATCTAATTGTAGTAACTACATCGTCTCTTATACTACAACGTCGTCTTACTACATTATTTCTTACTGTGTAACTCAGTTTCAATCCACTCATACTTCTCAACGCTCTCATCTCTACCGCATTTATTTTACTTTTATGCTTCTTCTGCTATATTCGACTTTCCCTATCATACTTAAGTGTCATAAGCCAGTCTGGCCCTTTGAGACACCCTCTGGCTATTCATAAAGGCATGCAGAGCACGATTTACCATATTCCCTGCTTTTACTCTCCATTCAATAGCAATTTCACATGTTCCATTATAAAATAAAGAGTAAGTTATAAAAATAAAAATTTAAAATTTATTAACAACTTTAAAAAAAACCTAGAAAGTATAGTCATTTCATACAAAATAATTCAATCTGAATAATATTATCTTCTATCAGAAGCAATGAACACAAAATCAGTCAGAAGTGTTCTTAAAATTTTATTAAATAATTTTCTGATCCTTTACAAAATGGACTAAAGTAATCTCAATAAGTCTCTATATTCTGATAGAGCAATTTAATTGAAATTAGTCGGAAAGAAGATTTATTCTTCTATACCTTTATTTTTTTGTTATTCGACTACAATTAAGATTTATTCATCACAAACTTAATCGAGCCAATTTAAAAATCGATATTGAGTTTTCTATTAAGGTATTCTCAATATTTACCCGAAGTTGGGAAGTTAGCGGTGTGATCCACCCCCGTGCCTCGGAGTGCACGTTAAGCCGTCGGTTCTGCGCCTGATTTCTCTCCGACCATGTCGGATTCCTGTCACATCGGACTATGAGAGTGAAGGAATAGAGAGTACACTTGTGTACTATGCCTGCCAATCCGCAGTGGAGCAGCGGGTCTAGGCTCTAAAAACCCTCGCTCCTCGGAGTAAGGAGGCCTGTGCCCAGCAGCGGGACGTTAATGGGCTGCTATTTACTTACTTTTACTTACATCAAAAACTTATGTAAATAATTGTCCTCCTTTTTTATCGGTCGTAAAAATTAAAACCCTAATTGTTGGTTGTTGTAAAAATGATTTATTTTACTCATCGCTTGTAATTTTTTTATATCTTCATAAACAAAATTTCCATTACAGCTCCGAAAGTGGTCGGTTATTTTAAACTTTTGTAGAAAACTTAATAACTACTTATCGAAAAAAAAGAAGAATTATTGAACAATCGTGTTCAATAAATTTCCTGACACATGCATATTTATGATGAAACTCAGTTAAATATCCTTTGAAACCCACAAACTAAACGCGAATGTGCTAAAATAAACAACACATATGCTATTAGAGAAACAGAAAAAGCGACCCACAATAGAAAATTTCCATATCCAATTGCGGTATTTCTCTTTTTCCATCCCCGTATTCCATTTGGATACGACCGCTATTTTTATCCGGGGCAATAAATGACTGATCCATGCATAGAGGCGGTGTGTCCGGCTTGCAATTTATCTCGTCAGGAACAATCCAATTATATTTTTTCCAGCAAATAGACAGAGCCGGATGCGAGCACATTCGTTCTGATCCGAATCCGACAATGTTGCCCCGCTGATTTTCTGCACCCCTTGTACTATTAATCTGAGCTCGTTTGCAGATAAACGTATTAAAAAATGACAAAGGATAGTGAAAACAATGCGTTTTTTACTACTGCTTGACTGTAATCTCGCCTAATAATAAGTGTCGTTAAACGAAAAACTTAGAATAATTTTCAAATCGCTAGCCAATTCAAAACCGTGATCATACGAGCCTCAAATAATTTTCACGAGAATAATAAACTTATTTAAACAATCATTTCATATAATATAACAATAATTCATCTAAAACCATCAAACAGAGCGAAACCACAAATTTGGTCCTCCGAGCCGTAAACCAGCGCCATATCCGACAGATTTGGTCCTTCGAGCCAACACTACTAGATATGAATCATGGCACTACCTTAGTTAGTAGTTATAGCTTGAGTTTAGTGACATGGAGCAATTAACTTTAATTTAATAATTCTTCCTTGGACTCAACCTCCTTGCAGAAGACCAAGTAACCACGACACAATTTATAACTAATGCGGTTACACGGTCACGTCAATATAGTGTGTTTTGCTTTAATTTGAGCTGATTGTGTGCCATCTTTTTTTGGCCAATATAATCTACACGAAACTAAAATATAATCTACAAAAAGTCGTGTATTATCTAATAAAAAACGAAAATAAAACACCAGTTTATACGTAGGATTATCTCTAATTAGTCTAAAAAGGACCTTGCAAGGCTGTCGAGATAAATCTTTCACAGGATTTAGCTCACTTTAATTTTGGAGATTAACTTAACAGTGAAATAAAATACACTTTCATTATATTATAGAGAAGAATTATATTAAATACAATCTTTATTATGGCTCAAAATAATATTTTATTCTTAAATTACTTATGGCACACAAAAAAAAACAATTGTGAATTAATAATTAAATTATATTTGTGTTTAGGACAGTGAAATGTGCAAAGGCGGTCTTATTACTATAGCGATATCTCACAGATATCCTATGCTGAAATAAAAAGTAAACAGGAATAGGAAATGTAAATAAGTCCTGTGAGAAATGTTATTTTTTTATTGCTTACAGTTTTACGCGTGACTGTGATCACATTTGATGGTAAGTTATCATACAGACTAATAAATAAGCGGTTTTTACATAACATCGTACCGGAACAAAAATATCTTTGTTTGACGGTACTTTTTCGCTGATAGCTGGTAACTAGCCAAAGCCAAAGCCTCCCACTATTCCAGATTCAGAGAAATTAGAAAATGCAATTCCCTAATTTAGCTCTAACGAGGATGGAACTTGGTGTCTCCGCTAGCAAAGCGAGTACTCGGACCACTGCGCCAATGAAGTTGTCAAAAAGTTTAATACTATGTCAAATATACTCATTAGAATTACATTTAACCCGTCGCCTGCACAGACGTATTTGAATCGGTTGCCCCGCGGGTCGAATGACGCATAAGTGGCTCTTAGGACTTAAATGTTCATGAAGGACTACCAAATATTATGATTTTTATGTTTACTAAAAGTTAAATAATACAAGTTATATTTTCTTAATTAAATTAAGAATTGGTGTAGCGTATTCCATCTTGTATTTATAGGCTCATATCTTAAAAAATAAAACTTACTTCAAGTTTTTTCATAGTTATTCACATCATTTTTATTTTAAAAAATACAAATATTTACTAATAAATACTCATGGTCTATAAAATACCACATAAAACTTAACGACTTTCGACACCACACACGCATTGTTAGTAACGGTCACTTTGTAACTGATTTATTCTCTCTTGTGTTATCTCTACGCACATTACGACAGTTACCTAGAAGCGAAATATATAATAAAAATGTGTAAAGGATAAATATCATATGTAAATATACAAATTAACTATTCATATTTATGTATAATAGGCATGTGTTGTCTATATCAATACATAATAATTTGTTAGTAAACAACAAAAGTGTTTCAGTTTTATTTCGCGATAGTTTTTGTAGCCATGCATTAAGCATGCCACCGAAGTTTTTAGTCCAGATATAGATAAATTGAAAATAAAATATCCTAAACTTGTCTGAAATAGACAAGATAGAAATTAAACTAAAATGCATTTCGTGTTGACAATGCGACAAAACAGAATATGACGTGACTAAAAATACAATGCAATATTGGAAAACAGTTTTGTGTCCACTATGCTAAAATTATTCCCGTTTTAACCGGAATATGGAGTGTCGGGTTCGACAACAGGCATATGATTAATATTGAAAGGCAGCAAGCACTCTGTATAGTGATTAACGGCGGCCAGTCAACTGGACAAATAAATGTATTCCGAGTACAATGATTTTATTAAATGGCCCAGCGGAAAACATTGAAGTTGGAATAAATTCAAAACGTTTCAATTTTTGATTCATGATTTCATTTTAGTCTATCGTTTGTTTAATTATTAGCAGAGTGTACTTATAGACAGTCACTGATATTGTTATCTCGGCTTTTCCATTTTATGCGACGTTAATCGAGTCAAATACAGTCGCTTGCCCCGCCCGACACGGACGTTTTATACGTCAACTGGCCCACGGGTCGAATGACGCTAAAGTGGCTCTTAGGACTAAAGTTTTCATGAAACACTACCAAATATTATGTGGTTTTTATGTTTCCTAATAGTCAAACTATACAGTGTTATCTCTGGTTTATTAAATGAAGATTCTGGTGTAGCGTCATGTTGCGCTAAGCTTTGAGATAGTGAAAAAAGTCCGTCTTGTATTAATAGGATCATATCTTAAAAATTAAAAAACTTACCTCAAGGGCTTACATTGTTATTCACATCACTTCTTGTTCTTAGTCACATCACTCTTGTCTGAGTGGTCGTTGTCATGTTCCAGCGTATTCGGTAGTAGACAGTACTCGACGCACGTCTTGATGCCACCTTTGCCCGCTGGTCGTTAATCGGGCACATTCATGTACTGGAGCTCACATCACATCACTTATATAATCAAAAACACAAATAATCACTCATAAACACTCACAGTTTCTAAATACCACAAAAAAACTTAACTATCTTCGACGCGAAATACGCACCGTTAGTAACGGTCACTTTGTAACTGATTTTTTTTGTTTCTTTTTTCTATTGTTTAGTGTTATCTCTACGCATACTTTGTTACAACAGTTACCGAGAAGCAAAATAAATAGTACATATCATGACTTAAAAAGAAAGTGATGCTTATATTTCTGTTTGTCCGAGTTGAGACAGATCTATCGTATCATGTCAACCAGTAGTTAACACGTTATACGTTATAATGATACTTCAGGCTTCCACTTTGAGACTCTTCTTCATATATTTTATATTTATTTAAAGAAACATCAATTCCCACAGTCATCATTCGTCATCATCTTAATCTGTCTTAGTAGTCGTGTCAACACTGTATAGTAAAATCTTCTTCTTGGGGGCAATAAGTCAAAACGGGGTCGACTATTATGTCAGCAGTACCCTATGGGCAGCAGAAGTTCAATTCTGTCTTTACTATGGATTCAGTGGTATATCTTCTTTCACGGCTGCGTTCTAGAACTTCGGCCAGCATAGAAGGTAGCCATCTTTAAATCTCTTCCTTCGTTGGTGTCTTTGCATTACAAGCTTCTCCCAGTTGCAGAGGATTAGGTTGAACTCAAGCATATCCCTCTTGGCAAAATCTACCGTCGCAATTTATATTGAATCTCTATCTCTGCGTCGTTTCCCTCAACCTCAATTCTTGTCTTTCTGGTAATGCTGCGCAATTTGCTTCTATTTTGTGCCACATGGACTGCATCCAAGACCTGGGTTTTTAGAGTAGTGGAGATGTGATTTATGTAATGCATTTGACTCCCTCTTGGTCCTTATTCTACAATTTTTCTGGTGACAATAAGTTTTTGAGAGTTATCACTAGGTTTTTGGGCTATTTTCAAACACACAGAGTTGAAATTTTAGTTGTTCCTCAATGTTTATTTGATTATGTTCGTACTAGATGCTACCTATGGAGTAAATAGCATTTTTCTGTAAAGCCACATCTCGAAGACGTCTATGTGTTTTCCATCTTTCACTTTTAGGGCCTAAGTCCCTTCCCCGTGCAAAAATATGAAGCAAACGAGCAATTTTACCAGCTGACTTTTTGTTGCTGATGATACAATTCTTCTATATTCCCCTGAGTTACATACATGTCATTTTTGGCCATACTCATCCTCAACTTTCCGATCAATCTTTCTGAACCGCTTAAAGATTTGTTACAAGCGGACAGACTAATGGCGACACAAAAGAGTTTTTCCCAAATACCAAAACCAAATAGGCTCTACTTATATACCTGTAGGCTCTACGATATTTTTTTATACATGGAAATAAGCTTAAATATATTTTTCATACTAATAGTTGATGACACTTGATGTTCATTCAGTTTTTTTTAATAATAATTCATTTATTACATTTGGTTTGTGAAACTATGTACAGTGCCACCTTTTGAAAGCTCACGTACAGGTTTAAAAGCTCCTTTCTGTGTATTAAATTTAAGAAGTTTGACTTATATCGTGAGAGAATTAACTTAATATTATTTTATAAATGTATAAGTAGCTAAAAATCAAGCCTTATTTCGCATTTTTAAAATAGATAACAATATTTAATTCCAATATATCCTTAACAACAATTTGCTACACGTATTTTTAGTGCCAATATTGAAAATTTGATTTTGATTGCACCTGTTATATTGTTCGTTAATCTATCTTATCTAAATTGCCAATCAAAACGGAAAAGTTTTTTGAGAACTCAATATATTATTTGTAAAAAAGCAAACTCGATAACTGTATTGCATAATCCTTGCAATCAGATGTAAAAAAATTGATTACAATATCAACAAAAAGTCTGCTCATTAATTCACAACAAAACCTTAGAGTTCTAGCTGAGAAAAAACAGGAAAATACTTATGTAATCAGCGTATCAGAAAACGACAGTATTAAATCCTTACATCACATAAAACCAGTCTCTCTAATAACATAATAGGTCCAATTAACGTGGCAAAGCGTAGAAATTTCGTTCCAAATATCACGAGGAATGTTAAAGATTATAATTGCTTAGTTATCTTTACATCATATAAAATAAATTACTCCGCTGCGTTTGTTCCCAATAAAATTTAAAATTGCTGAGGATTTTCGTATGGCTTTTACCAATAGATACAATGATTCTTTATGTATAAATGTGAGCTCCTTCGTCAGCTCACACTTGCGAAGATTGGCAGTTCAGGGTCGAAATAAAATGCCACCCAGATTCTCCGCTCAACGCTCCGCTGTCTACTTGTGACCCGATGAAGATATAATGTATTGTGATCCAACTGTTGTTCAGCAAGAACGTTTACGCCGAATTGGCTTTCTATTTTGTCACGTTTGCGACTGGCAAACGTACACTACAGTGACAAGTAAACGACGTTGGTTGATTCTTTATTTGTTAATATTATTTGCCAATTACGGGTCTACATTAATTGCACAAACAACTTTACTCTCGGAAATGACAATCATACAAATATATACACGCTATAGTCAACAAATATTTTTTATATACGATTCTACTAATATTTTATATATATATAGATTCTAAGTTTAACAAAATATACTATTTCCTAAAACGACAGGGAAAAGTCGCGAACAATATAATTTGAATCAATTAGTTGAAATACTTTAATCGAAAACGCTGCCTAATCTCTTAAATATCTATCTCTAACTATATCCACTTTATCTATGTATTAAAATAGTGACTTGTAATGTGGTAAATACACAATAATAACTCGCTATAGTATTAATTCTTATTAACATAATTAATAGTGACTTCAAGCATTCCCATAGGGGTAGGCAGAGACCACGTCCTTCCACGGGCCACGATCCTTGCATATCACCTTCGCCTTTCCTTGCATATCACCAACCTTTCATACAAGTTCGTCGGTTTAGAGTACTCTTGACCTGGCCTTTATTTAAAATATCCTGGATTTATCATACTGATGTTTATAACATCAGTATGTTATTACATTAAACACTTCAAGTAGTGTATACATTATTTCACGTTTAAATCAATTCTTTGCTCTAGAATCCGTGTGAAGTCGGATCGGATTGCTAGTTTTCCTGTACAAATGTTATTCACACGAAGGATATGTTTTAATTAACGAATCTCCATATTCGTTGGAAACAGAAAAAAATTAATTACGTTGATCAAAAATGTTTTGTTGATGCTGTCATACTTGTTAGTGGATAAATTTAATTAGACGTGACTGAATTCGATACAAATTATAGCAGTTTTATAACAGAATACGATCTCAAGGAAATTTTTGCCGTTTTAACTGATGAAAAACTATTTGTGATGTACGACAAATATCTATTCTATGTATTGCATCTATCTGTTTATCCACAGGATACCCACAATATCAGATATTTCAAGGCCTTTGTCCAGCTCCTAAAACAGAATCATCCTATATTAGTAGATTTGAGACTTTTATCATTCCTAATGCTTTAACTCTTTTATATACTTTAAAGTCTTTAATCCTTTACATTATGTTTTTTTGTGTATTTCTGTATCAAAATCATTTGGTAATACTTCAATATCATATCACGTGCTCCAAAGTTTGCTAGCTCAGCTTCTTTTCTAGTTAATTTCTGAAAGTTAGGGCATTCTCTTCTCCATCACTTGCTGCGTAATCTTTTACACCTTTCTTATAAGTTCCTCAACAACATTTTAGGAGCTTTCTGAATTACTACTATCAATATGTACTGTTTAAGGACTTCAATCGATAGAGGCTTTTCGATTAGATTTCTTTTATTTACATGCCTTACCAAGTTGAATTCAAACGTCCACTTCCCTTTTGAAGTAAGACCTGTCTCTATAACTCTGAATCCCAGTTCTCCTTGTGCTCACTTTCCACGGAAACGATTAGATAGATTTTAATGATTTTTTTGGATTGACTACATCTTAGCATTGACTGCATCTTAGCTGCATAAGATTAACAACTCATTTAAGGGTAACTGTATACGTTTCTATAATAAACTCCCACAAGAAGTTCTAAAGATGTCAATTAATAAATTCAAAGTCTTTGTTAAAAGAAGGTTGATAGAAAAATCGTATTATAATTTGTAAGAGTACTTAGACGATCTTAACGCCTGGGAGTGAACGAATTGCTCTAATTTAAATGAAAATATAGTAACCTAATATGATATTGGAATGATGATGGTAACAAAAAAAAAATACCCGGCTGAGTTTGTTGTGGGTTCTTCTAGGATCAGGGCGCGAAGGAACCCTCGTAACTTTAGATTTTAAGCCGTTCTTGAGTACCATTATCAGACGTATATTACTTAGAATCAGAATCTGGGAAAATACGAGTAAAATATAATTTGACGATTCAAAAGTGCTGTAATATGCCTACTTGAATAAGGATACTTTGATTTGATTTGATTTAGTATTCTTCGTCCTTCTATACTGTAATATATTCCTAATTCTTTGTCGTCGGTTCAACAAATGGACGGCCACTGCTATACATAGGTCTCACGTAATGACGCCCACAAGGGCGGATCTTGCGCCGCCTGGTGGCTACTGGCAATCCTCTTTATATCATCGGTCCATCTTGTGGGGAGTCTGCCTACACTTTGCCGTCCGGTGCGGGGTCGCCACTCCAGCACCTTCGGCCCCCAACGTCCATCGGTCCTTTAGACTATGTGCCCCGCCCATTGCCATTTCAGGTTCGGGATTCGTAGGGCTATGTCGGAGACGTTGGTTCTACTACGGATCTCTTCATTTCTGATTCGATCACGTAGAGAAACTCCGAGCATAGCCCTCTCCATCGCATGCTGAGTGACTCTGACCTTCCGCATGAGGCCCATAGTTAGCGACCACGTAGGTCATCACTGGCAACACGCACTGTTCGAAGACTTTGGTCTTCATGCACTGACGAAAATATCTGGCGTA
The DNA here is from genome assembly GCA_015832385.1 of Elymnias hypermnestra. NCBI lineage: Eukaryota > Metazoa > Arthropoda > Insecta > Lepidoptera > Nymphalidae > Elymnias > Elymnias hypermnestra. Next base: position 2,552,062 of record JACTOM010000935.1, on the reverse strand, counting down.
GTTTCCCGAACACTGCCCAACCGAGTTGGATTCGGCGGTTGACCTCCTTCTCGTAATTGGACCTACCTAGCTGGCCTATATGTCCCAGGTATGTGTACTCGTCAACAATTTCGAGTGCTGAGTTCTCAACGATGATTGGGAGTGGCGGTACATGGATATTAAACATATTTTTTGTCTTATACATGTTCATTTTCAGGTCATCGAGCATTGTATTGAGATCTTCGAGAGTCTGCCATAATGGCTACGTCAACGGCAAACCGTCGATGAGTGATGTACTCGCCGTTGATGTTGTTGCCCAGCCCGTTCCACTCCAAAAGCATAAAGAGGTCCTCCTGCGCCGCAGTGAAGCGCTTTGGAGAAATAACATCTCCCTATCGCACTTCACACTGCAGTTGGATAGACCCTGTGCTTTGGTCCTGTATACGGACTGACATGGTGGCGTTTTCGTACAAACACTTCAACACGTGTATGGACCAGTAATGCATTCGGCATCTCTGTAAAGATCTCAACAAGGCCCATGTTTCCACAGAATCGAAGGCTTTCTCATAGTCCGCGAACTGTCTGTTAGAGATGGCTATCTAGCGATAAAACCGCCTATTATACGTATCTTATATTTAACTTTATTTTATTGTATATTATAACCAGAAATGTGCAATAAAGTGTATAATAAGAGAACCATCTGAGCTTTATATATTCATATGATATTTTAATATATTATATACAAAAGCTTCATTGAAATCTGTCAGCAATTTATGATCTATAGCAGTACTTTAAATCGATACATGCCATGGCGAAGCGTCGCTACGTTGCCTTTCTTTCTCAATTTTCTCCTCTTCAACAGAATCTTTAGCCTTTATACCATTAGCATGATAAAATAGAGTTAATACCCAATTAGCGATAACGAATCCGTAAATATTCAAAGGCAACCCTTGAAATCCAATTTAACTATAAATATAAAAGGCACTCCAATTAATTCTGAAACTATTTCAAGGGCAGCCCACGTACTGGAGGGCACTCCACTAAAGTATCCTGATTCACCACATTGAATCCGGTTACACAAATATGGATGCCGCAACTGACTAAGTTATTTATATCCACAATAACTATTTTTCAGTATAATTGCATGATATTTATATTCATTAATTCTAGTTTGACAAATGAGAACGTTATGGTATAAAAGATGTAGTGACTAAAATCGAGAAAAATATGCTTAGATGGTTTTCGGCATGTAGAGAGAATGAATGAAAGGAGACAGACAAAAAGGATTTATGAGTCAAGAGTGGAAAGGGAAGACCAAGGCGAACGTTTCGAGACCAAATCTAGGATATTTTAAATAAGAATGTAATGAGAATGAAAGAAACGAAGGAGATATGCAAGGATCGTGGCAAGTGGAAGGACATGATCTCTGCCTAATCCTGCGGGAATAAGGTCTGATGCTATATATGTATGTATGTTCTGTAGATAACAAACTAGTGTAATATCCCATCATTTTGTGTTAAGATTCTTTGAACAGACCAAGGTTTTACATTTGTTGTAATGCAAATGATTGGAATGCTAAATTCCTCATACATTTTTGATAATAAATCTTTTGATCTATTAACTTTGCTTTATTATATAACCCCTTAAATATTTTAGTACTGCAACTTTTTACTTACTTTACTGAAAGCAATATTACAAAATGTTATGCAATAACGAGGTATCTTTAACGAGCAGAACTTGTGTGATCAAAGTCTCTCGTGCTGTGGTGTGGTGTTATTATTAAGAGAAATAATTCTATATATCGGAGCTATAGTCTGTGGAACACTGGCGCCATCTGTTTAGCGGCGTGGGGCAGAGTCAATTAGTGACGATCCGGTGCGCGTCTCTTGGTAGTTCTCGGGTTACGGCCCGCCGGTGCGATCGACTTTTGACTTTTAATGAGTTCATGTGAATTGTTATCGAGTACATTAAGTGATTGGACATTATCATCTGAGTTAATTAGTAAAGTGTTTGATTTCACCAATATTACCCACCAACGCCCACATTATGGAAATTATGGATGCCATTAATGAAGATGTCGGCGAAAAACCCTACTTGCTTTATGCTTCCTTCTCTCATATTCTCTGACATATGTATAAATTCAGATAGTGAAGTAGTAATTAGCATAGTACAAATTGTATATATTTAAATAGTGGAAAGAATAAAAGTTGTTAGTTAATGTAAATTAGTGTATTTTAATATAATCATATATGTCTCTGTCTATGCTACTGTTTCAAGCAAAACAGCAGGTTCTAGATGTAATCTATTCTAAGTTAACCAGTGTGTAAATAATTATCTGAAACGATGTACTAAATGTATTGTTAAACTTGATTTTTATCAAAATATTGTCATTTTTATGACAAGAAAAACTCCTAGAGCGCACAATTGTATTCGGTTAAGGAAATCCAATTTTAAAACGCTAATAAAAGACAATCCAATTAAAGCTGAAACTTTTACAGGTAGCTCTCAGCTTAAAGAGCTCTCGACACGAGCACTTCAGTCTACACCATGCTATACCTTTCAAAACGCGAGTTTTGTTGTAAATTTAGAAGATTTTTTCTGGTACAATAACGCTAGTACTCGCTATGCATTTAGAAGTATTGCCTTCGATTTCTGGTAAAGTAAATTGAGGAAGTTTCCTAAATAATTTATACAATTTGCTGTATCTTGGTTTTGGAAACTTATCGCGTCATCTCCCACGTCTACAGAGCATGACAAATTAAAAATACTATTACCTGGATAAAACCAAAATCTTTATTCAAAAAGCACGTTTTATTTAAAGCAGGAAAGAAGGGCCCAGGTCGTGTACCTTCTGTGTTTATAAACGGTAGACCTCTTAAGACAGTAAATAATTTTAAATATTTAGGTCATATTGTGACTGGCAATCTCAGGGACGATGAAGATATTGAGAGGCAGAGCAGAGCCTTAGCCGTGCGTAGTAATATGCTCGCTCGCAGATTCACTCGGTGTACAGAAGAAGTTAAAGTGACACTTTTAAAGCATTTTGTCAAACCTTCTACACGAGTGGTCTGTGGATGGGATATTCTAAGAGGGCACTTAATGTTTTTAGAGTGCAGTATAACAATGCCTTTAGGATATTGATGGGACTATCACGAAACTGTAGTGCTAGTGGCATGCTTGTGGCGGCGAGGACTGACGGTTTTCACGCAATCATGCGGAAAAGAGCAGCCTCTCTTCTACAACGCGTGCGTGGTAGTGGCAACAGCATCCTACAGGCAATTGCTTATAAAACTGACAGCCCAATTATCAAACACTGGATAGATACCGCGATAAAATAACCACACTAACATAGTACTTAAGATAATTATTTGTTACTAACACTATAACACACTTATGGATTTATATCTGAAATAAATAAAATATTATTATTACTATTATTTAGACTCCTTTAAATTTAGCTTAATGTATTGCTTCTGTGTGCAACTGGAATCAAGTCCAAAAATTTCTATCACTTAAATAATCTTCAATATTATATGCCTTTTGTAAAAGGATGACCATATTTCTTAAAATTACGTGGACACAAATCTAAAACTGGTTGCGGTATCTTAATGCGTATGCTCAACCCGACAATTGATTTCTAAACCTTCTTCACTCTAAAATATGGCATAACAAGTTTGTTATTATATCTTTTATTAAAAGTGGAGTACACGCATCAAGTTCACCAATGGTTAGTATTCGTTTCGCTAGCAAAGGTCCAGTAGCGGACATAGCCACTGTGACGGCGATCCGTCCTCACCTGAAACAATGGCTTTCCAGGGAGCACGGGAAGCTTTCCTACAGATTGGTGCAGGTTTTGACCGGACATGGGTGCTTCGGAAAGTTCCTGCACCAAATTGGCCGGGAGGAGTCACCTGCTTGTCATCGGTATGGTGCAGCTATTAATTCAGCGCATCACACTGTGGCAGATTGTGCGGCCAGGGGACCTTAGCGTCACCTTCTGGTGGCGTTGATCGGCGGCGACCTCTCGTTGGGGAGCACTGTAGGCGCGATGCTCTCTAGTGAGAGATGGTGGGCGGAAGTGGCCTTCTTGTGGCGAGACGGTAGTCTCACTGAAGGAAGCCCACGAGAGAGAGAGAAAGAGAGAGCAGTGGATGCTCCCCCTCCTAGCCGAAGGAGGCGGCATATAAAGCGGTGCATATTTGCGCATCTCCTCCCACCTCCGTGAATCCTCCGTCGGACTCATCCGGGACACCGGGGCAGAATGCGAAAGCTGAACACCTGGTTCCTCACTAATGGATGAAGAGGGTTCCGCTGGGTTTTAGTGGGTATTACGAGACCTTCCATCGCCGAGTCCCACACCCCTGACTGGTCATCGGTCAGGGTTAGTGCGTAAATAGCATTTCCCACCGATAAAAAAAAATTGAAATATTAGAAAGCTACATTTTGTAACATGTCTGAGTCTCGACAGGTGAAAGGCTTCGACCATGGCCAGTTACCCTACCAGCGAAGACATATCAAGCAAAGGGATTTGTTTTCCGGTACGGTGCTGTGGTTGGTTCCGATACCCATAAAAGGTAAAATTGCCACTTAACACAAACAGAGAGAGAGAGAATACACTTTATAGTACACCACAAACAATACATGAAATACATTAAGTAACTAATTTGCATAGTTTATGTCTCCTTCCTATTGTATAATTACTTTGTGTGGTGTACAATAATGTATAAAAATAAAATAATAAATAATCATGTATCGATGTTTCGGTAAGTACTTGCATCAGATAGCGCGGCGTGAAGAATCACCTGTCCAGCATGGGAACCGCAACGTCATTCTCTGGTGTCGCTGATTACATACATACATAGCATCACGCCTCATTCCCATAGGGGTAGGCAGAGACAACATCCTTCCACTTGCCACGATCCTTGCATATCTCCTTCGCTTCTTTCATTCTCATTAAACCTTTCATACAAGTTCGTCGGTTTAGAGTACTCTTGACCTGGCCGTTATTTAAAATGTCCTGGATTTGGTCCAGGAACGTTCGCCTCGGTCTTCCCCTTCCAACTTTCGCATTCACTCTTGACTCATAAATCCTTTTTGTCAGTCTCCTTTCATTCATTCTCTCTACATGCCCAAACCATCTAAGCATACCTTTCTCAATTTTAGTCACTACGTCTTCTTTTATACCACAACGTTCTCTTATCACACTATTTCTTACTCTGTCACTCAGTTTTAATCCACTCATGCTTCTCAACGCTCTCATCTCTACCGCATTTATTTTACTTTTGTGATTCTTCTGCCATACCCAACTTTCACTACCATACATAAGTGTTGGCACCAACACTCCAGCATGCACTGCCAGTCTAGCCCTTTGAGACACCATCTGGCTATTCATAAAAGCATGCAGAGCACCATTTACCATATTCCCTGCATTCACTCTCCTTTCGATATCACTTTCACATGTTCCATCTTTTGTAAATTTAGATCCCAAGTATACAAATTCTTTCACCTCTTCCACTTGTTCCCCATCTATCAAAATATTGCCATTCATCATAGATTCATCTCGTTCAAAAAGCATAACTTTCGTTTTGTTTACATTCACTTTCATTCCTTTCCCTTTCAAAGCTTCATTCATAATATTTAGCATCTCCTGAAGCTCGTTAGCGGATGACGCAAGTATTACTTGATCATCAGCGTAGAGTAAACATTTGATGAGTAATTCATTCATTCTTAACCCATACATACTTGTCTTTTATTGCCAAATATAATTGACCCAATGCTTGGCAGTGAGGGAGGATGGAATGCAGTTGCCTCTTTTTGCGAGAATGTCATCTCGTTGAAGCAGACTATGGAGAGAGAAAGAGAAAGTGCTGCCGATGCCTCCTCTTTAAACCGCTCTTTGCCGTTTGCATCCGGAAGCGTAAGGGAGCTTATGACACCTTCTATTCAGGTTGATGAGGATCTCGCTGCGTTTTAGTGGGTATTCTGGCTAAGCTAGCGAGTCCCTCACTCCGTGCCGTCGTGGTTGGGGTGGGCGTAAAAGCATTTCCCAGCGAAATCGGTATCTACGTGGGTGTAACCGCGGGGCTTTGCTATATATTATAAAACCATGTATGTATCTTCCATGTGTTAACTAAAGAGCAAAAGGGGTATCAGCAACGGTAACATAAACTATCAGCCAATTTAAACTTTTAATTGTATAGTAAGGTTATCGACACACAGGTTTACGCCCCGAGCGCACATTAGGCGTAGAATTAACCTCATTTTAGGATTATTGTAACATCGCGGAACTTTGTATTGGGTATTTCCGAAAGTTTCCTATTTAAGCCCGTATAAAACTAACTTTTTGAGAGCCGCTCTGATGTTGGCTTATTAAAGTTTTGCGATCGTGTAAAATTAGTTCTGTTTGATTAAACAAAACTACCACTGTATAACGCTGAATGAGCTTTACAAAGAAGTTCTATATACATACATACATACATAGCATCACGCCTCATTCCCATAGGGGTAGGCAGAGACAATACCCTTCCACTTGCCACGACCCTTGCATATCTCCTTCGCTTCTTTCATTTTTATTAAACCTTTCATACAAGTTCATCGGTTTAAAGTACTCTTTACTTGGCCCTTATTTAAAATGTCCTGGATTTGATCCAGGAACGTTCGCCTTGATCTTCCCCTTCCAACTTTCGCATTCACTCTTGACTCATAAATCCTTTTTGTCAGTCTCCTTTCATTCATTCTCTCTACATGCCCAAACCATCTAAGCGTACCTTTCTCAATTTTAGTCACTACTTCTTTGATACCACAACGTTCTCTTATCACACCATTTCTTTCTCTGTCACTCAGTTTTAATCCACACATACTTCTCATCGCTCTCATCTTTACCGCATTTATTTTACTTTTGTGATTCTTCTGCCATACCCAACATTCACTACCATACATAAGTGTTGTCACCAACACTCCTGCATGCACAGCCAGTCTAACCCTTTGAGACACATCTATATAAATCCTGAACTTTATTTAATGATTATGCACAAAGACAAAACTATCCATCAACAGACATCAGGCCGATCTGAAACATAATAATGGTTTAAGTTAGCCATAGGATACATTTACCAATAGGTAGGGCGAATTTAGGAAATTGCATTTTCTAATTTGTCTACATTTTAAATATGGACCTGCTGCAAGAGTACTCTTGCAGCAGGTCCATATTTAAAATGTCCTGGAATTGATTCAGGAACATTGGCTTTAGTTTTCCCTTCCAACTTTCCCATTCACTCTTGACGCATAAATACTTTTTGTCAGTCTCCTTTCATTCATTCTCTCTTCGTGCCCAAACTATCTAAGTTTACTTTACCCAATTTTAGTCGCCGCATCTTCTTTTATACCACAACGTTTTATATCACATAAAAGAAGTAATACTTTACTATTATAGGTATTGTAAATAAAAATACCTTTCCTAATATATATTAATATTTGACTTAATATTAGGGAAGAGTGTAAGCGATCATGATTATTTTATTTGTGGTTTGCTATTAAATTACTATATTTGTTTATTATGCTGAGGGCTTTATAATTATATCAACTGAAATGTTTACATACACTAACACAGTCCGGAAATTAGTCGTCGTGTTTAAATACGACGACTGTGATTGGAGGACTTAATTATTTTTGAGTGGGGCGTTTGGTATACGAGGGTTAACATAGGGGAATGAAGCAATATTCGCCTAGTGACAATTCTTAGTTTGTATCAACGATAGTATTGTGTTTTAAGTCATTCAAAGTATGTAATATAATAATGAATAATATGAGAATAGTATTACTTTACCTGCAAATTAGTGAGCGCAAAATTTACGACTAAATCTTGGCTCCGTAGTAATCGTGCTTCGGAACATAAAACAAACAAAAGCTGAACAAGGGAATGCGTTTGGTGGTAAATTGATAAAAAACGTTATTAAAGCTACAATACTCAAAGGAAAATTCGTAGATGAGAAAGTTCTCATTCCGATGAAACCGATGATCCCCAATGATATGGTTTTTGTGTTTAAACTCCATTCGCCATGACCATTATCAAATCACAAGCCCAATCTCTGAAAGTTTGTGGTCTGAATACAGAAAATCCAAGTACGAGTATTTCCTCATAGTTAAATATATATGGCATGTTCACGGCTTGGATGATGAGCAGTATTTGTGCCTGATAATAAAACGACTTATGTCGTCTATCACAAAGTACTTCAATGAAGAGTGCACAACCCATGCACCAAAATACATGACTAATAATGCAAACATGATTTTAGATTACGAAACTCACTCAATCATCACGTCATCTCAAACTAGTCTCAATTGATTTCAAATTTAGCAGTGGCTCCTTACGCGATGGGAAGTTTAAAGCAAGTAACACCAAAGGGAACAGCTAGTCTTTATACATAAAAGAAAATGAGACAGCCGGTGGCAATTATTTTCATTTTATTTCCGGGAAACTTTGTGTAAATGTTAAGGTATTCTTCCAACGGGACCTCTAATAATTGTAAAAGTAATACCTAAGCTTTTAAAAGATATATGCTTTTGGATAATGGACCTTATGGAAACTGATTTCATTTAATGGCAAGTGATGATGCAGTTTAAAATGGTAGCGCTAACTTGCTAAAACCTTTTTTATTGCAAAGTTTTTGCTTAGCCGCATCTTTGCTGGTAACTAGCTGATTTCCGCCTCCGTGAAATCGGATTCCTCCAGGACATCGCAGTTCTTCAGATATCCCAATAATGGATGAGTGCATATCGCTGGGATTTAGTAGGTATTGTGAGATCTCCTTCCTTTTTTGACTTCATCTGATGGTAAAAGATGATATAATCTAAAATGGAAGCACGTTAAACGTATAAAAGGTATTTTATCTGCCTTAAAAGCACGCCTCTAAAGTGAAGTAGGGACGAACTGGCTTCCGCTTTCATGAATTCTCAGTAGAACTTATCTGGGATATCAGAGATCTTCAGATGTATAGAAATGACTGTCCATTTTCCACCTTCGTGAACTCTCAGGCGGGAAAACAGAGAGGAATGCGTGAATGATACTCGGATGGCCCAATAATGGTACGAGAGTGTTACTCTGGCTTTGGGACTAACCCCTCTCCCTCTTCTTTCCATTTCCCAGCGACAATACAAATGTATTTTCCTAAATTTTCCATGTCCAGTATTGAACCCAAAACATCTAATAAAGTGAGTACTTACTCCTATTTCTGATCCGAAAAGAAATTAACTCTATAAGGTTTGCAAAGAAATGGAACCTAGGGAATTATATCTGTAATTCACATTTATTTCTATGGGAAAAGAAGGAAATTATAGCTCAATTAACTTTAATGGAAACAAGGAAATTCGTAATTATCGTCGCAGTTTTATTTTAGCGTGAAATAAAATACAGCTAGTCTTTTACTTTAATTAAAATAAAAGTGATGTGAATGTTTTTAAATTTCAGTGAATTCCAGACGTTATAACATTTCAAGGTTTTTGAAGTTTAACTTTTTAATAATAAAAGACAAAAGTAATGGACCTGAAATATCAGGAAACTATAATTGCGTTAAGACATTTTTTTAAAACCCTATAGCTATTTCTCATTATATAGCTTTAGGATTATAGTCAATTATAACAAACCAAAACACGGTGTTTCCCACCAAATACCTTTGTCACTTATCATTTTTAACATTTATAATTTAATAATTATAATATTTGTAATTGTAATTATTTATGAAACACATAGCAAGTTGGATTTAATAACAATATTTAGAAATCATCCAATCACAAGCCTTAAATTTTAAAATAGTCAAATGACGAACCGTATACTATCTGTAATAGTAATCTAACTTACTCGTATATTGTATTATTATTTGCGTTCGTTTTTATATAGAAATATGTCAATGTAATAGGTATGTATATAAATTGTAAGCCAGGAGGAACACCTGACGTTATTCATATCCAATTTGGAGAGATTATGTAAAACATGGCAAATTGTTTGGTTTATTTATAATATAAGGCACGCGGCACTGTAATAAAGTCGTAAATGTTCCGGGACAACAAAGCCAGGGAAAAAGTGGCTTCATATATTAAAATTCCTTTATTTGTACCGACGGATATATATCTTTTTTTGTTACGTAGATTACCTCTCCGGGGAAACCGGCATTTGGATCACGTCGAGTATAATTTTATCGAGTTCATGCATTGATAAACAGTTATATTTGAATGTTGTTCCGATTTGATTGAACTGAATAATAAAATGGCTCCCGGATCGAATAGTAACGTAGCTTACGATGTATAACTTTAATTTCATTGTTTGGATAAAGATATTAAATATTTAAATAACCGCCATAATATCATAAGATTACTCCTGGCGCTCACGGACCGACTGTGCCTACACTTGTTAAATCTCCAATATCTTCTTAGATATTTATTTAAATGAAACGCTGTTAAAATCTATTTTGATCTACATGAAATTTACAACGTATGTAATGTATTTAATTGCATAAGATATAATGCTGTGTTGTATAAAATAGCTTGGTAAGTAACGCATTTTTTTGTAGTATGTAAAAGATAAAAATGCGTACTGTGGGTTATCCTTTTGAGATAAATATGTACCATGGCGCCTCTTTGTCCATCTTTGTATGATATACAATTTTGTAAAACATTAATTTCATATATCTCGTAAGGTTTATCCAGCGTTTGTGATTTAAGCGCACAAAAGTGTGTTTGTTATGACAACATATTTGAAATGTTGAAATTTTTGGCTTTTCTGTACTATAATATGTATGTATTATATGTATAAACCTTCCTCTTGAATCAGTCTATCTATTGCTATTAAATCCGTTGAGTACATTAAAAGATCTAAACGAATAAATAGTGGAAGCGGCTGAATTATATACTATGTAAAGTAGCAGGCGGACTGGTTTGGGGTTTAGGGTTGTATTCCTTGTAAAAAAACAATAATAAAGTATATTTTATAATATGTATTATTCTGTTGGGAGTCTTCGATTGTGGCTAGTTACCACCCTATCAGCAAAGCCTTGGCGCAAAACTAAACATTAGTATTTTGGTAAAGCCCAATAGAAGTTAAATAACTTCTTTCCACGATAGCATGTTACCATCTTAGACTTACACTTAGTTAAGGTTATAATCAAACTAACTCAATAAAAAAGTTTAACTCTTTTAACATAAATTAATTAATGTTTTGTATTTATAAGACCTTGTTTTGGTCCGAAGTTCTATTCTAGGTCTAGCTTACGAGCTTACGTAGATTACTGGAAGGCTTTTGCTAGGAGTAGGTACCACCCTAGCAGCAAAGATGTGCTGCCAAGCAAAAAAAACATACGTTTGCGATAGAGTTTAAAAATCATAAGTGGTATATAATCTCTTGACAGATCAGCGAGCTTCAATCTTAGAACATAACATCATTTACCATCAGGAGAGATAACATTACAGCTTAACCAGTCAGTAATAAAAAAACACTTAAACTTGAACAGTGATTTGTACACAAAATCCATGTTAAATAGGTAAATATTTCGCAAAATTACTAAGTTTTTATAAATATATTATAAAGATTGGACGGATAAGAGCTGATTTGGTCATGAGGAAGTGTTTTATCTGTTTTTGTTGATGACGTAATTACACACTGCCATAGATTAAGATGATATCATAGCAATAAAAGATGGAAAATATTCAAGTCGATATTATTTTATATTTATTAATTGTTATCGCTACCGAATAAAAGCTGGAACACACAGACGGAAAATCTACAAAATTTATCATATAAGCATTATTTCATATGGATTAACTGAAAAGCTTCTAATTTAAAATTGAAAACCTACACTCCATTACGTCACTGTACCATAAATGAAGCGTTCTCTCGAGAGTAGTTTCAACCAATTTTTATGTCGGAGATACAAGAGAAGGAGAGAAGCATAAAGCATAGGCATAGGATTCTCCGCCGACATCGTCGGTAATAGCATCCATAATTTCCATACCGTGGGCGTTCGTGGGTAACGTTGGTACAATCAAACACTTTATTAATTAACTCGTATTATAATGTTCAATCACTTAATGTTCCCGATATCAATTTACACAAACTCATTAACAATAATAGCTAGGAACGCGACAGTACCAACAGTTAACCGCTCCAGTCGAGCGCCACTCGAGAAATGCCGAGAGACACGCCGGACCACCACTTATTGACTCTGCCCCCACGCCGAGACACAGATGGTGCCAGCGTTCCACAGACTATTGCACCCCGACATGTATATAATAAATAAATTGTAATACCAGTACTACAGAAACCACGACGAGGGGAAGTTTCTCTTTATAGAAAGACACTGATGTGTTTCCTTTTCAATCCAATATTGTAATGCTCGATGAAAGAAAATGTGACAATGGTGGGTCTATGCTCTAAAATCCCTCTCCCTTTTGAGTGAGGAGACCCGAGCTTAACTGTGGGATGTTAATGTGCTGTTACATATCTTACTTACCCATCTTCTTGAGTAGATGAAGTCATTTCTTCTAATTTCGACAATGGCGGCAGATTTCATGAAGAGATTATTCTTTACGAAGAGGATATTATGCAATATATGTATGATCAAATACAAATGCACTTTCCATTGCTTCACACAAATATTCTAATGAGACGAAACGACCGGAGAGAGTTTGACGTCTTAATTCGCTCTCCGAGGCACGAGGCTGAACCACATCGAGAACTACAAAACACTAAACTCAATATCCTACCTGACTTGGGCCTCTAACCCAGGATTTCATGTCAATAACCGAACAAACCACTAGACCAATTATGTAAGTGGAAATTCACGATGTGATAAGCATAGACCATGTCCTTCCACTTGCCTCTATCCTTGCATATCTCTTTCGCTTCTTTCATTCTTATTAAACGTTTTTCGGTTTAGAGAACTCTTGACATGGGCCTTATTTAAAATGTCCTGGATTTGGTCCAGAAACCTTCATGTTGGTCTTTCGCTTCCAACTTTCACATTCGTTGCCCAAACCACCTAAGCATAGCTATCTCAATTTCAGTCACTACATCTTTTTACTTATCACATAGTACTAAATTAATGTATAAACAATGCCCATAAAATTCCAGACAATTTATTATAAGCAACACAATAATTCGGTATATATTACAAAGGAATTACGACCGCTTTGACTCGATGCGGTATATGGGCGGTTTGGTCATGTACGTCACGTACGGGATTATAAAAGCTTTTTCCAATTCTCTATTGTAGAAGCTCCCGGGATCTCACGGCTACCACGTAGGCGCTATATCTTTCGTTCTCAGTACGCTTTTATTTTAACGAAATTTACCCCCCCTCCCCTCCAGTGTCACTGTCGATTGGCTTCCATTGTCTCCGCAGGAAGCGTATACCGAATCAAATTGGGAAATATTGAAAGAAAACGTGCTAAGCGATACCGTATCTCTTACCGGTTCACTTGGGGAGTTCGGGTACAAATGTAATAGCTGGAAATATTGTTATATGTGATACTTTTGTTAAGGAATGTTCTGTCGTATTTAAGATTATTTCAATGGCTTCAATGTACAATGAACTAAGTAGTATTTCATAACGATTTATATACTACTAGCTAGTTACAAGCTGAACCCGCGAATTCGTCTGCGTGGAATGTTTTTTGGATAGCATTGATACCAGAGATATCGTGTTGATTCAATAGTTATCAGCCCCCGCAACACCCCTTGAGGATAGAATTTCGTAAAATCCGTTCTTAGCTGCCCCCTTCACGGCAAAAAGGATATTCCTACCAAATTTCAAGTCTCAAAACCTTATGTTTCCAGAGATATAGTGAGTCAATAGTTAATACCCCCGCAACACCCCTTGAGGATAGAATTTCGTAAAATCCGTTCTTAGCTGCCCTCTTCTCGGCAAATAGAATATTCCTACCAAATTTCAAATCTCTACACCTTATGGTTACAGAGATATTGTGAGTCAATAGTTAATACCGCCGCCATCCCCCTTGGGGGTGGAATTTTATAAAATCCGTTCTTAGCTGACCTTTATTTAGCAAAAGGAATATTCCTAACAAATTTCAAGTTTCTACACCTTATGGTTCCAGAGATATCGCGAGTCAATAGTTAACACCCCCGCAAACCTCCTTGGGGGTGGAATTTCGTAAAATAAGTTTTTGTGCTGACCACTACTCGGCAAGAGGAATATCCCTACCAAATTTCAAGTCTCTACATCTTATGGTTCGAAAGATATCGTGATGAGTCAATAGATACCTGGATATCTCTTTTATATATATAGATATAGCGGTGTAGTGAGTCACTTTTGGCCGTATTAATATTGTTAATATAATACTTGAATATATAAATGTTAAATCCAATTTAATATTGAATCCATTGCTTCTAATTATATTTATCCAATTGGTGTTTTATAATACTTTAGAAGACTATATGACCCATCAAACAACTTATGTATTTGTGTGAAGAGAGTCACTTCTATCTAGACATAGAAATATTGTGATATGTGATACTTTTATATGAAAAATCTATTACTTTTAACTATATTTAGCTACCTGGTATTTTATTACGATTAAGAAAGNGCGACCAAAAAAAGTGTGGATGAATTGTGTGAAAGAGGATATGTGTATTAAGGGTGTGAACGTAGAAATGACAGCGGATAGAGTGAAGTGGCGAAAGGAAACATGCTGTGCCGACCCCACCTAGTGGGATAAGGGCAAGAAAAAAACAACATTTACTAGTGATAAGTTGTATATCTGCAAAGCATAATATCTATAGACAACATTAACCGTCATGTTATGAAATTATCATAACGAAGAGGTCGTTATTCGTGTTTTATTGCATTATTTGTCCATTCTAACGGCCATTATTTCCAAGTTACCTGAAGCGGAAACCAAAACACTCTGAACAGCGACAAATAAAGCCATAAAGTTGCCTACGAAAATAACATTTGTCGTGATTTTTTGAACGTCCCGTCTCTACAATGGGGCCAGCTATTTGTTGTTCGCATTCATACAGTTCCGGAAAAATAAAACAGATAATAAGGACCCTCGCTGGCCCTATCGCTTTATACATTAGTGACACCGAAACATTTCCATTCGCAAACAAATACTTTTATGGATTTGTTTATTTCTTTTACATAGAAATAAAACAATCATTACACTCGTTAGGTTTTTTCGCACTCTAGTTACAGAAGTTCAATTAGTAACAGGTTAAAATTAAGAAATAGATTTTTGTGATGGTGGTAGGCTTCTTCCGTGGCGAGTTTCTGGTGGTTTACTTTGAAGAAAGTATAAGGAAATAGATTATCTCTTTACAGATTAAAATGATACCAACTTGAACTGTGTTATTACTAAAATAATCTCTGGACATCTTTCACCAATTCACTCTTGAGAGAAAGTATTTTGCTGACAGATTAGCCCTTGATAACATGATAAGAACATGATGGTAAGTGATGAAAAAGCATGCTAATCTGTTTAAAGTCGTTTATCTCTTATGGTTTCTACACAACGCATCAAAAAGCAATTTTCTTGAGGGATAGCTTGATTAGTAGGTTAGGCACGTTATACTCAATAACATTAGCAGATATTCTCGATACACTGTACCAGTGAGGGCAGAGTTACGAATCGGTCATGTCCTTGAAAGTGGCAATCGAAAGATAATGCAAGCAACAGCAAATGCCCCTTCCCTACAAAGGAGGAGGCTGGGCAGCGGAAGGCGTCTTGAACAATACTTGCATTTATCTTGAACCCTTTTGTCGTAATCATTAGGAGTGTCAAGCCAAAGAAGGTGTTGCAAGGTTTCAGTAGTTTTTTGGTCCAGTCGACGAATCCTACCCTCCATGACTTTTCCAGCCCTTTATAGCAGAGATACGTAAAAGTATTTCCCACAAAAAAAGGGCTTTACTTGTAAGGTCGTAACTAGCTACATCCGAAGCATAAACACACACACACACACATACGCGCGTGCACACAGACACACACACACACCTTGTTTGCCAGTCTGTCACGATTCCTTTTTTCAAATCTAATAAATATTCAAGGTTTGTTCAAATGAAAAGGTAAATATCAATTTTATTTTACCTCTCAAATGAGTTTTTCGTAATGGCCATCAGCTCATTCTTCAATTCTGACTTTATCTCAACAATTGTGGCAAGAAGTTTTTCTTTCATTGGTCTCTTCATAAATCAGATAAAGAAAGTGGTTGAGGCATGATAGGGTGATGTTGTTAGCCAAAAAATTACGAACAAGCAATGACGTGTGAGCTAATGCATTATCGTGATGCAAAATCGATGATAATTTTTTTCTACAATTCCGAATATTTGAGTCGTATTGCTTCACGCAAACATATCATAACTTCCTAGTAATATTTATTATTAACCATACGACCTGTCACTTTTTCACTGTTATTTTTACTTGTTGACGTGCTGGCAACTCCAGGACGTTGATCATCATCAAGATCTTCTTTGCTTTCTTTAAAGCGCTTGTACCACTTTTTTAAGATAAATAGGACTTGCTAATTACCACAGTCGAAATTTCAAGTGTTTTGTAGCACCCTATCCCATTTTTAGTGCAAAATATAATACATATTCTTTGATCCATTTTGAAAGTCACAAATCGAAGAACACATCCAAACTGGACTAACCTTTTCAGTTGTCTACAACAAACCACTATTCTAAATTGGCTGATAATGCCAACATATGACTAACATTAACGTCCAACTGCTGGGCATAAGCCTCCTTACTCATAGAAGAGAGGGTTATTAGAGCATCGACCAACCACGCTGCTGTCACGAACTCTCTATTCCTTCACTATCATAAGCAGATGTGACGGAAATCTGACATGGCCAAAAAGATAAAAGGCGCAGGACCGACCGATTAACGTCCTCTCTGAGGCACGGGGGTGGAGCATACCGCCAACTTCCCAACTTCGGGCAAATATTGAGAAAATCTTAAAAGAAATCAATATCCATTTTTGCATCGACCTGACCCGGCACTCAAACCCAGGACCTCGTGTCTGCGGTCGAACATGCTAACCACTAGAGCAATGAGGCAGTTCTAACACATGTGTATGTACATAAGAAGATTCAGATTCAATTTATCCACAACAGTCAGTCAGTAGTTATAAAACTAAATCGAGTCATCCCATTATGTGGAGCTTAGTACCGTAAAGCCGGGGTAAAATTGTTTCGCCCGCGGTGCAGTTAATATCTTGGGCTTAGTGAATGTGGAAAATATTTGGTGAAATAACAATTTGCACATACATTGCATTCTCTTGGCACCCGCAAGCGGCCGGCATTCCCGCTGCTACGGCTCAATACAATACCAACACAAACGTTTGTAAAGGGAAAATTAAATTCCCTCTGAGGCTATTCTACAGATACAGCTTTTTATACGCGATACATATACTTTTTTCTGGTGATAACTTATTTATTCAGCTTCACTTGCTGCTGCCTGAACAGCATCAGGGATTCATTCAATTCAAGGAAATTTCACGTCGGCCGTGACCCTATCAAGGACTCGACCCTGGACTCGGCCCATGAAAATCCAGGTCGAATCGGTCCCAAGACGGCGGGAGGAGAAGGTTAAGGGAAGAATCTACAGGGGTCGAACAGATGGGTAGATTTGGTGCACCTGCCTGGTCTTCAGGCGCCGATCTCCTCGACGGCAACGAGCCCTGGCAGATGACTGTTCACGTGGGATATATATTGTATGTGTGTGGGTGGAATGTGTATTTAACCTGCCAAGGCGTCGCGGTGCTAGCTGCTTTCGGCGACGCCGGTCTTCAATGTTCTACTCCAAGGTCACTCAGTTTCGGAAGTCCTATTGCGTCCGCGTGGGCGAAACAACCTAGCCGCGCTATGACCCGCCGTCTTTCTCTAGAGGGCTACGATATGGGCCTACAAAACGCAACGATTTGCTTTACTGGCCCAACCAACTAATTAACGCGTTGGATTCCCGCACTTCCCGACAAAATCCTACAAAATTCCCGAAGCGGGCTTATTCTACTCCGTCACCACCGATTCGCGGTTGACGCTAGGCTTCTTACAACTACAGACTACCGATAATCAAATCAAATCAAAATATCTTTATTCAAGTAGGCTTATCACAGCACCTTTGAATCGTCAAATATTTTTTGTTTTTCTTTTCTGTTCCACACTCTAATTCTAATGCACGTCTGATGATGATACTCCAGAACGACTTAAAATCTAAAGTAACGAGGGTTCCTTCGCGCCCTGATCCGAGAAGGGCCCACAACAAACTCAGTCGGGTGTTTCGTCTTTTTTTTGTTATCATCATCATTACAATATCATATTAGTTTAATATATTTCAATTCAAATTAGAGCAGTTCGTTCACTCCCACGCGTTTCTATCGTCTAAGTACTCTTGCAACTTATAATACGATTTTTCTATCAACTTTCTTTTAACAAAGACTTTGAATTTATTAATTGACATTTCTAAAACGTCTTGTGGGAGTTTATTATAGAAACGTATACAGTTACCCTTAAATGAGTTGTTAATTTTATGCAGCCTACTAGAATTTACAACAAGTTTGTTCTATAGACTATATTGCTCTATGCTCATAGAGCAACGTGGAGGCGCCCTCTCGTGTCGTATACGGACGCCTCCCAAAAAACCAGTGCATTGATACATCGGAAGGCCTGCAGATGGCGACAGTACGCCGCTTCCGAGATACCAATGCTTGGCGCCATCTGGCGCGAACAATCATCATCAGTCGCATATGGAAAAAAAACGATAATTGACGATTCAAAAGTGGTGTCAAAGTTTATTTGTATGATTCCATTTGAAAATTAAACAATTGGACTGTCCATTTGTATTTTCAAATCAGAAGCATTTCATCAAATGTATATGAAAGTATTTAAGGTATTATATCAAATAGTCCATTGTTAAATGACTGACGACTGAACCAATTTTGACGGAACTTTCACTAGCAAGTGCTACTTTTTTTAAGTATCTGGAATTATGTATAAAACACTGCTGGGAACATTACCCAATAAAATCTCACAAACTGCCTAATTATAGAGGCCAAATTATAACTGTACGGTTTAAATATTACCGTACATTTTAACGAGGGGTATAATAACACTTATTTGTTGACCATTTGTAAGTTTAAATGTAACATTTCGAAGTCGTTTAGCACGTATTATGGATTTGATATCAATAATTTCACTAAGCTTAGTTATAGAGATTAAGTGAAAACGTTTATCGTTATATTTCAATTATACTAAAACTAGCGAGTTTCTCTAGCTTTAGATGTTATGCCTTTATGTTTATATTAGGGGATTTTATGAACTTTATTATTTACATTTGCAATAATTCTTAAGATATTCATTGGGAAACTTTTCCCATGTACTATACGGTCTTTTTCAGATTAACTTTAGACTCTGGGCTTCAGTGGGATGCCCATATAAAGACTCGGGTAAGTAAACTTAGTTCAGTTGCATTTGCAACTCCCAAAATGGTGTATTTTGCTTATTTTCATAACGTTATGTCTTAAGACATACTGTTATTGAGTAAGGCAGCGGACATTGAAGCTATATCTGTATTTTATAAAGAGCAATAGATGCTATGTATCAATTAGGAGCTCATGCTTCTCTTAGAGATAAGTTCAAAGAAACATCAATTCTCACAGCACCGATGCGATACAATTTTAACACTAGTCATCATCATCATCTCAACCGATGGACGTCCACTGCTGGGCTGGTCTTCTCCAAGGATTTCCATAATAGACGGTCTTGTGCGGTTTGTAACTATTGGCTTCCGAAGACCCTTTTCAGTTCATTTGTCCACCTGGTGGGTGTCTAATAACGCTGCGCTTACCAGTACATGGTCACCACTCCAGTACCTTGGGACCCCATCGTCCATCAGTTCGCCCAGCTATGTGCCCTGCCCATCGCCACTTCAGCTCCGCGACTCTTCGAGCTATGTCGGTAACTCTTGTTCTTCCGCGAATCTCTTCGTTTCGGATTTGATCCCGAACAGATATTCCGAACATAAATCGTTCCATCGCCCGCTATGTGATCCTGAGCTTTTTAAGACGCATAGTCCGTGGCCATGTTTCGCAACCGTAAGTCGTCACTGGCAACGCGCACTGTCCATATAATTTGGTTTTTAGACACTGAAGAATGTTCGACTAGAGGATTTGACGTAATTTTCCGTACGCTGCCCATCCGAGTTGGATTCGGTGGTTAACCTCATTCTGCCCAACTGTACTGAGAGCCCTAGGTAGATATACTCATCTGCAATTTCGAGTGCAGAGTTTTTAATTATTACAGGGTGGGGCACACATGAGAGTTTGACATAATTTTCGTCTTGGTCTTGTTCATTTTGAGGTCCACCTGCTGGGATACTCTGTTGATGCTTTCGAGCTTAATACTATATATACTAGTAAAAGAAGCAAATTTGTAATGGCATATCTTCTTCTTTGTTGAATGACTTTCAGATGTGCCATTTGAGCACAAAATATCTCGCCAGTGTCAAGTTTTCTGGAGAAGAAACGAAGAAAATTGTTCAGTTTATGAGAACATCACAACTTTAATTTTGATCATCTATAAATGGTTGTATCTTATTACATTTTATATGTTTAGAGTGAAGAAACTTCAGATATCATTCGTCCAGTTCAACATTTTTAATAAGATACCGCAATCAGGTTTGAATTTGTCCCTTTATAATTTTAAGAAATATGCGAAAGGCATATTATAATGTTGAAGAATATTTAAGCGATAAAAATGTTTATACTCGATTCCAGCAAAATAGTACACATTACAACATTTAAAAGAGTAACTGCTGAGTTTCTTCTCAGCGGAATCAACTTTTCAAACCTGTGGTAGATTTGTTGTAAGTAAGTAGCAGCCCATTAACGTCCCACTGCTGGGCACAGACTTCCTCACTCCAAGGAGCGAGAGTTTTAAGAGCATAGATCCACCACGCTGCTCCAGTGCGGGTTGGCAGGCATAGTACACAACACGTGCACTCTCTATTCCTTCACTCTCATAGTCCGATGTGACGGGAATCCGACACGACCGGAGAGAGATCAGGCGCAGGACCGACGGCTTAACGTGCTCTCCGAGGTACGGGGGTGGGTCACACCTCCAACTTCCCAACTTCGGGCAAATATTGAGAAAAACCTAATAGAAAATTCAATATTTATTTTTAAATTGGCTCGACCCGTGACTGAAATCCAGGAGCTCATGTCTGTAGTCGAACATGCTAACCACTAGACCAATGAGGCAGTTAGAGATTTGTTGGCAACGGTCAAAATGACTCATCACACTTTTTGTTCAAAAGTTTCACTTCAATAATTGTCATCTATATTATCAGTTATTTCAATGATAAAAGCCTATAAGGCTTTGATTTATTTTACACTACGTTTGCTGTCAAATACAAGGAACATCGGCTACAGTATTAACTGGGTACAACCGCAGAGTGTATTTGACATTCGCCGATGTTATCAGCAGATATACAATTTCCTATTAGCTGGATTAAATTGTGTTGCAAGGAAAGTTTTAAAACCTTAAAAAGCTCACTCTATCTCTCACGTAATTCAAATCGTTAATAAAATAGATTTTTATCATTTTATTAAAGTTCTGTTACATTTTTGGAGTTGTTGTAGATGATATTCAATATTAATTAAAGAAAATATTGCACAAATTAAAATTAAAAAAAAAGTAAGTAGCAGCCTATTGACGTCTCAATGTTGGCCACAGACCTCCTCATTCCTATGAGAGACGGTTTTTAGAGCATAGTGCAAAAGTGCACTCTCCACTCCTTCACCTTTTACAATGTGACGGGAATCCGACAGAATCGGTGAGAGATCAAGCACAGGATCGACAGCTTAACGTAGCCTCCGAGGCATAGGGGTAGAGAACACCGCCAACCTCCCAACTTCGTGCAAGTATTGAGAAAATTTGAATAGGAAACTCAATATCGATTTTGAATTGGCCTGACCCAGGTCTCGAACTCAAGACCTTATGTCTGTAGTCGAGTACATGCCAACCACTAGACCAATGAGGCAGTTTAGATATATATACATATATAGAGGCTTTTTAGAGCATTGGTCCACCAGGCTGCTCCACTGTGGTTTGTCAGGCGTAGTAGACAATTGCACTCTCTATTCCTTCAGTCTCATAATACAATGTCCTAGTATTCGCTATGGCAGGAATAAATGGAAGACCTATATTTCCTTTTACTTGGTCGGACCAGTGGCTAGGTGATCGACGTGGTCTATTGCCTTCCACCTTGCCAGTAACTATCTACTTGTCTAAGTTGTTGGGCTGGCGTCGGACAATGTGACCTAAGAAGCTGTGATTTGAGCACTTGATATTTGACCCAGGATCTCATGTAGTCGAACATACCACTGACCAATGAGGAAATCTGCACTGTAATTATTAAATGTTAATATATATATGTTGGAGGGCAATAGTCTGTGGAACGCTGGCGCCATCTGTCTATCGGCGTGGGCAGAGTCAATAAGTGACAATCCAGCGCGCGCCTGTGGATAGTTCTCGGGTGACTTTTGAAACTGTCGCGTTCCTAGCTATTATTATTAATATAAGTAGTAAGTAGCAGCTCATTTACGTCCCGCTACTGGGCACAGGCCTCCTCACTCATACGAGAGAGGGTTTTTAGAGCAAATATCAACCACGCTGCTCTACTGTGGATTGGCAGGCATAGTACACAAGTGCACTCTCTATTCCTTCACTCTCATAGTCCGACGTGACGGCAATTCGACACGACCGGAGAGAGATCAGGTGCAGGACCGACGGCTTAACGTGCTCTCCCAGGGGTGGATCACACCGCCAACTTCCCAACTCCAGGCAAATATTGAAAGAATCTTAATAGAAAACTCAATATCTATTTCGAATTGACCAGACCCGGGACTCGAACCCAGGACCTCATGGCTGTAGTCGAACATGCTAACCACTAGACCAATGAGGCAGTTCAGTTATTATTAATGAATTTGTCTAAATTGATGTCGGTAACATTAAGTGATTGAACATTATAATCTGTGTTAATTAGTAAAGTGTTTGATTGCACCAACATTTCCCAACCAACGCCCACAGTATGGATATTATCGATGTTATGAATGACGATGTCAGCGGAGAACACTACGCCCCTGCTTTATACTTCCTTCTCTGTTTCTCCGACATATATAACACGAACTGATCTACGTGGAAAAGCTACAATAATTTAAGGGTGGACATTTGTTAGCCTTATCCTTGTAAGCCGACGTGGAAGCGTAGAGGGCGATAGGTACAAATTGACTGTCCGCACAAGATGTTTGCAGAGTGAACAGCGCTCTGAACACGAACACTTACACAGTTAAAACGTGTCCAAAAATTACGCTTTTATGTGTGTACACTTTTTATTGCTGTTTATTTAGCGCTTGATTTCAGTCGTCACTTAAGTCTACAGTCTTAGGAATTGCCTTGGACTCTAGGCTTCAATGGGGTGCCCATATTAAGACCCTGGCAAGCAAGCTTAGTTCAACTGCATTTGCTGTTAGAAAAGTAAGACAATTCGCTGATGTTGAAACTGCCAAAATGGTGTGGTCACTTATTTTCATAGCATTATATGTTACGGCGTACTGTTATGGGGTAAGGCTGGACATTGAAATTATCTTTATGGTGCAATAAAGAGCAATACGTGATATATATTTATTAGGATCTCGCGTTTCCATAAAAGAAAAATTCAAAGAAATATCATTTCTCACAGTACCGTCGCAATATATATTGAGTAACATTTTATATATCCGTCATAATATTCAACTGTACAGCAAAAGGAGCGAAACACACAATTTTAATACAAGAAATAAAACAGAAATCTTTGATAAGATACACAAATCAATCCTTAAAGCTATGTGGTGGCAACCACATATCTTTAAGGAATAAGAAATATGTTAGAAACTTCCTATTACGAAAAGTAAAGATTATTTAAGTGAAAAGGATGATTCGACTTGATTCCAGTTGCACATGAAAGCTAAACACAACGTACAAAAACTATGTTTAAAGGAGTAACCGTTGAGTTTCTTGCCGGTTTCTTCTCAGCGGAATCAATTTCCGAACCGGTGGTAAATTTATTAGCAACAGACAGATTATTAACGATTTAAATGTGCTTTTTGAGCCTATTTCAATAAAGAATACTTAGATTCTGATTTGACCTGCTGGAAACTGATATAGTCTAAGATGAAGGCGCTCTAATCTGCTAAGAGGAAATCGACCTCTTATGGATTCTAAATAGCATCACACTGGAACACATTCTCTTGCTTAGCTGTACTTCTCTGCTGAGCTAGAGAGGAGAGGGCTACGCTCGGAGTTTCTCTACGTGATCGATTCAGAAATGAAGAGATCCGTAGTGGAACCAGAGTCACCGACATAGTCCTGCGAATCGCGAACCTGAAGTGGCAATGGGCGGGGCACACAGACCGAAGGACTGATGGACGTTGGGGGCCGAAGGTGCTGGAGTGGCGACCCCGCACCGGACGGCGCACTGTAGGGAGAGACCCCCCACAAGGTGGACCGACGACATAAAGAGGGTCGCTGGTAGCCGCTGGAGCCAGGCGGCACAAGATCGGGCCTTGTGGACGTCATTACGGGAGACCTATGTCCAGCTGTGGACGTCCATCGGTTGAAGCGACGACGACGACGGCGTACGTAATCAATTTAATTGATTTTTTTTTGTGTATCATTTGACAGATTCGAGAATGTTTTGCTGACTGGAGAATATTGTCAGTAGTATCTCCATTGGTCAAATATCTATCACCGGTTCGAAAAGTTAATACCGCTGAGAAGAAACCGGCTAGAAACTTAGCCGTTACTCCTATATCAATTCCAAACATATCTGCTCTTAAATAATCTTAGACATCATAATATGCCTTTTGTAAAAGTATGTTTTTGATATATTTCTCAACGGTATCTCAGTAAAAATGCTCAACCAAATGCTTTTAGAATTTTCTTTACTTTATAATAAAGCATTATAACTTGAAACATATATCCAAAGGGAATGCCTAAATCATGTCTATTATTACATTATGTGTATTTGCATTTTATGATGCAAGATTTATGTAAAAGAAAAGACTGATAAAATACTGGATAAAAGAAAAATGTACATAATTTATGACGAAATCATTAATAATTTAATTGAATACACGATTTATCGCTTCAGGCATTATAATTACCGAGAAGGAAACGGAAATAAAATCCTGCAGGTGACACTGCGAAATGAGTTTTATACATTAGTAATACCATGAATTATAATTTTAGTTATGTTTAGCGTTTTTACATTATCCTATTTAGCTATGTCCTGCGGTATTGTCCGTGTTGTTGTTGATCTCATGGGAATATGGGAAATGCGTTAGTTATCGAAATCGATTCTCAATAAAAACCATTGATAGCGTTGAGAAGTATGAGTGACAAAGTAAGAAATAGTGTGATAAGACATCGTTGTGGTTCAAAAGAAGACGTAGTGACTAAAGTTGAGCATGTTATATATATAAAGTTGGTTTGGGCATGTAGAGAGAATGAATGAAAGGAGACTGGCAAAAAGAATTTATGAGTCAAGAGTGAATGCGAAAGTTGGAAGGGAAAGATCAACGTAACCGTTCCTAGAGCTAAGGATCGTGGCAAGTGGAAGGATGTGGTCTCTGCCTACCCGTAGGGATAGGAGGCGTGATGCTATGTATGTAGAAACCAAACCAGCTGAGAGCACACAGGGGAGTTGTATTGAATTACATACACACGTAAAGAAGAATTATATATCTTTTGTTATATATAAATGCCTTTACGGACAGCCAGATGGTGTCTCAAAGGTCCAGACTAGCTGTGTATAGAAGAGAGTTAGTGACTACACTTATGTATGGTAGTGAAAGTTGGGTATGGCAGAAGAATCACAAAAGTAAAATAAATGCGGTAGAGATGAGAGCGTTGGAAGTTTGAGTGGATTGAAAATGAGTGACAAAGTAAGAAATAGTGGTAATAATAGAACGTTGTGGTATAAAGGAAGATGTAGTGACTGACATTGAAAAAGGTATCCGTCCACACCTGGAGAAGTGGTTGTCTAGGGGCCACGGATCTCTTTCTTACAGGCTGGTGCAGGTGCTGACTGGACATGGTTGTTTCGGCAAGTACCTGCATCAGATTGTTCGCCGAGAGGAAACGCCCGCCTGCCATGAGTGTGATGCACCTATTGATTCGGTGCAACACACTTTAATAGAATGCCCGGCATGGGGACCCCAGTGGCATCTTTTGACGTCGTTGGTCGGAGGAGACCTTTCGTTGGAGGGTCTAGTTGGCGCAATTCTCACTAGGGAAAGGGAGTGGAAGGCAGTGGCCTCCGTCTGCGAATCTGTTATTTCGCTGAAGGAGGCACATGAGAGGCAGAGGGAGGATTCTATAGACGCTCCTCTTCTCCGGCGCAGGAGGTTGGGAGGTAGGAGGCGTAGATTTGCGCTGCTCCTACTCCCTTCCTAAATTCCCAGCAGGAGTAGTATCCCGGAGTACCTGTGTAGATTGCGTCAACCGATCCTCTGGTGCTCCACTAAAGGATGGGGCGGGTATCGCTGGGTTTTAGTGGTGTATTAAATAAGGGTCAGGTCAAGAGTACTCTAAACCGAAGAACTTGTATGAAAGGTTTAACGAGAATGAAAGAAGCGAAGTAGATATGCAAGGATCGTGGCAAGTGAAAGGACGTGGTCTCTACCTAACCCGAAGGGAATGAGGCGTGATGCTATGTATGTATATTACTATATATAGATGAGAAACGATCGCATATTCTTGCTATACAACAATTTCCATTGAGAACAACTCGTTCTTGAGTTATAACACAGACCAAATCTTATAAATGGTAGAACCTCTGTTAGTTGATCATTAATTAATGACATTACAGATAGACTGTGTAGATTTTTATAGTCTGTTCGGGATTCTGTGAAAATATAGCCAAAGCTTTTGTAGTAAAATCCAAACTAAGACAAAGAATTTATAGCCACATTGACTCGTATGGAAGAAGTAGATGTTCTCCGTTAGTGGCATAGTTCTCAATCCCGAAACCCGTTCTTAGTGAACACATATGTCGCAAAACGAATATGCTTGTCAAAACATCAATAGGAGTAACTATGCCAAATTACAAGTGAATTGGAACTATAATTTCTGCGACTTTATGTTGAAGATGACAGTGATAAATTTCTTTATATATAGATAGATTCTATTCACCAAAATAGATATAGATAGAGATCCTTTATTACGTATTCGACACTTACTATTTCCGATTGAGAAGGTACCACTAAAGTACAAATTGAGCATCCCCTTGAAGTATTTGCTAAGCAATCCACGTTTTGCTTCAATAACCGATTCAAGGGAATTTTTTCTAGTGTGTGGAGACCTTTTATATCTAATATTGATAAGGGCTCACGTACTTACGAGTCCCTGAGTACCACGTTTCTTATATTTAATCTATAATTAAAACATAATATATATTTTTTCGACACTTGGACCAATTTACCGAAGCACTTCAAGTAATTTACACAAAAAGTTGACAAATTATTATTAAACTTTCCTCAAGAGTCACTCAATCTATTTATAAAACCGCAAGATGATTCGTTCAGTACTTTTTGAGATCATCACGAACAGACAGACAAGGGCGGCGGAGGATCTTATTTTATAAAATTTAAAGTGAATACTCAAGAACCGAAGGTCAAATACTTAGAAAGCGAAGACCGAACGCTCAAGAACTGAAGCCTGAACACACAAGAACTGATGCTCAAACACTCAAGAACCGAAGCTCGAATAGACAAGAACTGAAGCCCGAACACACAAGAACTGATGCTCAAACACTCAAGAACCGAAGCTCGAGTAGACAAGAACTGAAGCCCGAACACTTGGGAACTGAAGCAAGAACACTCAAAAACTTGAGCTTGAACAAACAAAAACATAACCCGGTACGCTCATAAACTGAATCCCGAACATGGAAGGACCGAAGCGCGGACACTCAAGAACTGAAACCCGATTACTCAAGAATTGAAGCCCAAATACTCAAGAACCAAAGCCCGAATACTCAAAAACACTTTAAATGACTGAAGCCAGACCATTCAAGACCCAAATCCCAAACACTGAAGAACTGAATCTCAAAGTCCCCGGAACTAATATAGAATTCGTGTGATATATCTCGTCGTCGTCGCTTCAACCGATGGACGTCCACTGCTGGACATAGGTCTCACGAAACCGCTGCCAGAGCTTGGAATAGCAGGGCTGCCGGGGACTGGGGGCCGTTCCTGCCTTGTCGTCATCATTGTGGTTTTGCCAGTAATCACCACGCTTGGCAGGCGGGGTGATCGCAGTGCTGACCCTCTCGCACTGATAACGCTGCTGCCCGTTATCGGTCTGTGACATTTAGGTCAGCGGAGAATGGATATACCGCCATTTATCGGTATGGGAGTTAGATAGGAGAGCTTGGTATATGGGATTAGAAGAGTTTTGGGAAGCATTGGGGTAAGGTATAGGACATTACTGCCGCGGATAGGGGATTGAAGAGCGGCAGTAATCGCTCGAGGCACCCGGGGTCGCTTACCCGCATGCTTAGTTAGTAACCGGACAGATTATCTGACTAAGCACCCTCTGGGTGATTTATCTATTTTAGCGTAAATAGTGATATCACTTTAATTATAATACGTAACAGATTTAACAAAGCTTTACTAGATAATAAATTTATGCGTACATAACATTAAGCTTCATGTAGTCGGAGCATCGTCAGATTTATCGAGTCCCGAACCGGAGAGGCGTTCACATGCTAGATAAATTAGCTGTCTCACGCTTGATATACCGTTGAATTTTCTATTGTACGTAGTTAAAACGGCGAAGTGATTAATGAAACGGCATTTAAAAGCTACAGAAAACTATAATAATACTACAACAAGGTAACAGATAATAGGTAAACATTTAATTAAACGTTTAAAAACTATCAAAAAGTATACATATGCCTAATATAGTGATCTCTTCTAGGCAAATCCCCTTAAAATAACAAATTTTGATTGCCCCTGAAAAACAATGCAGAATATATGAAATTACAGCAGTACTAATGATCAGTAATAATGATATAGCTCTTACATTTTGTGACTATTCAATTGATTTTGAACTTTGTGCGGCGGCAATAAGGTGCAAGTTGACTGTTTGACGTTAGGAAAACACCTACATTGCTTAGACTATCAGTCGTCGTCGTCGTCGCTTCAACCGATGGTCGTCCCCTGCTGGACATAGGTCTCACGTAATGATACCTACAAGGCCCGATCTTGCGCCGCTTGGCTCCAGCGGCTACCAGCGACCCTCCTTATATCGTCGGTCTATCTTGCGGGGGGGTCTTCCTACACTGCGTCGTCCGGTGCGGGGTCCCCATTCCAGCACCTTCAGGCCCCAACGTCCAGCGGTCCTTCGGACTATGGAGAGACGGGCCGGACTGCCACTTATTGACTCTGTCCACACCGATAGATGGCGCCAGCGTTCTACAGACATCTGCCCTCCGACATATATAAAATAAAAAATCCTGTAAAAGGCTACATGAATAGATATCTTTTTATTGGTGAAAATTTGTTGTTAAATGTCGTTTATGATATGGCATAAATGAGCTTTTAAATAATCTAGAGTAGACAGATACAGTGGTACCGTTGTACTGTCCCGTAAAGCTTATATTGTATTACTAAATCATGTCAAAAAGATGTCCATGAAAAAGTATAAATTATATGTAAACAGAGGATATTGGCATTTAAAAAAAAGCTTAAATAACATAACATTTTATGTGACCAATTGAAATCGCCGTCAGATTTATGGAGTGCCGATCGGAAACGGGTTCGCATGCTGGATATATTACCTGTCTCTCGCTTGATAAATTGTTAATTTTTCTATTTCCCAATGAGGAGGATAATAGTAAATGATCCGAGGGTAATAAATGATCAGATGCATTAGAAATGATTGCTGTCAAAGGAGAAATCTAATGTATAAAAGTCTCATGTTTTGTTACCTCCTTAGAAAAGGTTTGACCGATTTTTATGTATTTGTTTGTATATATTTGGCAGCTCTGAGAATAGATCGTTAAATAATTTTCACCCATCTATCCCTATCCTTCACTTGAATCTGTTGTAAATATAAATTATAGAACATATGACCTAAAGTACATAAATGCACATTTTTATATAGAAATCTTATACAATGTTTTCATTCTATAGCATATTTTATTTGCCCCCGTAATTTTCCCGGGTTTTTAACAGAAATAACCGTCGCCACTCCGCCCAGCGTAGACGATTTGTGTCGATTGCCCCGCGGATCGTATGACGCTAAAGTGGGTCTTGGTACTTAAATGTTCATGAAAGACTACCAAATGTTATGATTTTTAAGTTTGCTAATAGTTAAACTATACAACGTTATCTTTTGTTTGTTAAATTATGAACCTGGCGTAGCGTCATGTTGCGCTAAGCTTTGAGATAGCGAAAAAAGTCCGTCTTGTATTTATAGGCTCATATCTAAAAGATTAAAACTTACACCAAGGATTGTCATTGTTATTCACATCACTAATATAATCAAAAATAAATAAAATCACTTATAAACACTCACAGTTTATAAAGTATCACAAAAAATCTTAATGACCTTCGACGCGACACACGTGCCGTTAGTAACGGTCACTTTGTAACTGATTCATTTTTCATTTTTTTATTGTCTGGTGTTATCTCTACTCATATTTTGTAAGCTCCGCGGTTTGACAATTTAAAAAAAGGAAATTTTCTAAGTTTTCTTCCTATGAAAACATACCCGGAAAATCCACGAGTAATGTGAGCACTCAAAACGTTTCGCCAAAAATAATACAGGTTTTATACCTAGACAGAAAAACATATACCAGGCTAACGGAAATTCTCGTGTCTTTTCTTTGCATCGTAGACTTTGGCATCGTTGCTATTCAGAAAGATTTACGACGATATGCGCAATAAATTTTGCATAAGTTTCGTACATTTGATATTATATGGCAACTCTACTTGCTTGTGGAAAAAGGGGTATTGCATCTTCAAAATTCGATTATGTACTTGACATAACTCACTTAAAAGTTGTAGAAGATGGGAAACATTAGTAAATCATAGTAGAATATACACAAAAAAAGTAAAGTATATACCTTTTGAGATAAAGCTTCCTCTTTACGTTTGAGTTATGAAGTAAGCTGATGAATGAGTGACGAGAGAGTTACAAAAAGTGTGATCGGCGAACGGACAGCAAGCATAATAAATTTAAATATATGTACAAAATTATTATATGTATTTTTTACTTCGATATAAGAAACTAACGTGAACATTAAAAGAGATATATATTAGTCTAAAAATATATATCAAATTGACCTATTGGAGCTTCTATAAAAAGCTCTAAATGTGAACATTAGCTTATAATACACTTTATAATGGTTTGTCTAAAACTATACATCCAATTAATTTAAAATTTAACAAAATTACTCCTTTATCGATGAAGACGGGTAAAAATGAAGGATTCAGTTAGTATGCTATAGATAGACGCTTGAGCCAACACGTAGTAACCCGAAAATACAACAAAAACCATTTAACATCAATATTTATCACCATTTTTACACACTACACAATTTTATTATGTTGCTAAAGTAATAAAAAGCTTTTGGAGTGGAATGGACTGGGTATCAACATCAACCGTGAGTACGTCACTCGTCTACGGTGTGCCGATGACGTAATCATTATGGCAGAGACCCTCGAAGATCTCATCACAATGCTCGATGACTTCACCAGAGTTTCTCAACAGGTGGGCCTGAAAATGAACACGGATAAGACGAAAATTATGTCTAATATCCAGGTACCGCCACACTCAGTCGTCGTTGAGAACTCAACTCTCGAAATTGTTGACGAATATACATACCTGGGACATACAGCCCAGCTAGGTAGTTCCAATTTCGGGAAGGAGGAATCCAACTCGGTTGGGCAGCGTTCGGGAAACTATGCCAGACTCAGTGCGTGTTGCCATTGATGACCTACGGTTCTGAGACGTGGTCGCTGACTATGGGTCTCATGTGGAAGCTCAGTGTCACTCAGCGTGCGATGGAGAGGGCTATGCTCGGAGTTTCTCTACGTAATCAAATCAGTAATGAAGAGATCTGTAGTAGAACCAACGTCACCGACATAGCCCTACGAATCGCGAACCTGACGTGGCAATGGGCGGGGCACATAGTCCGAAGGACTTATGGACGTTGGGGGCCGAAGGTGGAGTGGCGACCCCGCACCGGACGGCGCAGTGTAGGCAGACCCCCCACAAGGTGGACCGATGATATAAAGAGGGTCGCCAGTAGCGGCTGCAGCCAGGCGGCGCAAGACCGGGCCTTGTGGATATCATTACGTGAAACCTATGTCCAGCAGTAGACATCCATCGGTTGAAGCTAAAGAAATAGACTTTGTTAAATTATTTTGTAAGTTACTACGTGTTTGCTTTTTAGTGTAGACGTATACTCATTAATTAGCATTATTTCGTGAGGTTGTCTGTCTGAACAATAGCTCTAACGAACATACTCGTAAATTACAATTTCAAGTATATTTTGATGCTATTTCGTTTGTGGTTTCCAATCGATTGAATCGGAAATCAGGATAGTATCCACGTATTTCAATAAATCGTTCCATTTAAGATTAAATAATAAAGTTTATAGTTATCTCGATAAAGATTGTATTTTACAATAACTTAACTTATTGTTTACTTAAGGAACAGCAATATATTTGAAAAGTGTAGTTTCCATTACAAAATTGCTACCATAAATCTCACCCTGTAGATGCAAGGAAAATATGGTTGCTTTAGAATAACTATCGGATTTCTAAAGTCTGTATTAATACTAGTTAACCCGTGCAGTTCCGTCTGCGAACTCCAAAATTTTCATCCAAGGCTATCCATCTTTTGTAATAACATATGATACACACAGTGTCAAAAGCCTTGGCAAGATCTACAATGATTGTCACGTGTCTTTTATGTACTCACACTATAATAAGGTAAGGTAACTAGCAGCCCATTAATGCCCCAATGGAACAGGCCTCCTTACTAATATGAAAGAGGGTTTTTAGACCCACCATGCTCTACTTCGGATTTGACGGCAATCCGATACAACCGGAGATAGATCAGGTGCAGGATTCACGACTTTACGTGCTCTCCGAGGCACGGGGATGGATCACTCCGACAACTTCCCATCTTCGGGAAAATATTGAAAAAATCGTCATAGCAAAACTAATTATTTATTTTTGAATTGGCCCTACCCAGGACCCGGGACTTCATGTCTGTGGAGTGATAATTAACTAGAGAAGAAGCCCTAACGTAACTATGCTTTTATATAAATCACATTATTTCCGAAGTTATACTATTAAGAATGCTTTGCAGTAGACCAACATCAAAACAATTTGAGCCATAGCGGGTTAACAGTAACAGTCTTTCGCTCCGATTTCTGATACACTATAGAAGAAAATGCTGTATATCTTCTGGTTGACTGTAGAATAGAGTTCGTTCAAATCATTTAATTTGACAAATGGACCCGTAAAAAGCCCTGCCTGTTACTTGAAAGCTAAGTTATCATCTGCAAATCAAGGTACTCGGGGAGAATAACTTTGTATTGTCTAGTAGCAGATCCATTTTATTCTGGATCTTTCATCAAAATACGATTTCCATATAGTTTGTACCTAATATTTAACTTTCCCATTATGCTTCGTATCACAGAGCAAAGTCGGTGTGGAATAGAATAGAATGGGGACTATTCCATGTCTGAAAAGATCTGGATTATGCCGACGACATATGTCTTCTATGTCAAACGCATGTGGACATGCAGTCCAAATTGAATGATTTAAGCCAGTGAAAACTTATACAAATAATTCCTCGCCTATGCAAATTGGCATAAAGCACCTAAATCACGTGCAGCCTATCACATATTCAGGCAGTGTCGTCACGGAAACCGGAGGCAAAGAAGAAGACATCGCTTCTCGGATCGACAAAACACGATACACCTTTGCAAGTCTAGGACCAGAATCGCAGAAACTGACCCGAAGGAAGGTTCAATGTTAAATCTGTTTTGCTAAATGGGTGCGAAACGTGGAAGGTCACCAAGAACATCTCGCGCCAAATTCAAGGCTGCACCAACCGGTGTCTACGTTGCATCTTCGGAATCTACTGGCCTGAGGTAATCTCTGACAAAGATCTGCTAGAAAAATGCCATGCGACTTTGATTGAACTTCAGATCAAACGGCGAAAGTGGAGATACGCTACGTTAGGATCCCAAACAAGCTTTGGAATGGAAACTTCAAGATAAAAGGAAGCGTGGTCGACCCTGACAGACTTGGCGCCATTCCGTACTGGTTGAGGCGGCGAACATTGGAATGACGTGGTGTGAGGTGAAGCGTGATGCTCATGATCATTCGTGATGGAACATTACAGTAAACGCCCTCTGCTCCACCGAGGAGATATAGGACATTAAGTCAATTAATTTTCGGAAGAATCTCAGAGTAAAAGGGTATGATAGCAAAATAATTTCCGATAGTACCACCCAGTTATAGAATCATTTGGTCCTGAAGTTTTATCAATCAATTGCGTCTACAGGTGAAATAGACTCACTTGGAGCACCACAGGAATCTGGCCGTTCGTTTTCAAAACGTATGAAATTACAAGATCCTCGCTTTGGCCTATTTTAAGGCTTTCTTCTGGTTCCTCTTCTCTTCCTTGTTGACCAAATACCACTAAACTGCAAGACGACTGTGAGCTTTTGTTTTTCTTTGTATACCACATGGAACAAACCTTTAACAAAAACAAATATTTCTAAGGGTATGATATCTACGCAAACAAAGTCGCAGAGGCTAGCTAGTATTAAATAAACTAGTCATTAAACGTGGAATTACCAGTTAAAATGCTTCTAGACAATCAGTTCTGCAACTTGCGACACTTAACACAAGTTAAGTGTATTAGCAACCATTTAAAGCTCACAAGATCCTTACACAATATACTCAGTAACTATATTGCCTGAGACGTCTTTGTTGTGATTTTAAAATGTTATGTATGTTTAAATCCCACATTATGTCTGTTAAAATAACTAATCTGTATATTGTGACAACTACCCCATTGGTCTAGTGGTTAGCATGTTCGACTACAGCCATGAGGTCCTGGGTTCGAGTCCCGGGTCGGGCCAATTCGATATAGATATTGAGTTTTCTATTAAGATTTTCTCATTAATTGTCCGAAATTGGAAAGCTGGCGGTGTGATCCACCCCCGTGCCTCGGAGAGCACGTTAAGCCGTCGGTCCTGCGCCTGATCTCTCACCGGTCGTGTCGGGTTCCCGTCACTTCGGTCTATGAGAGTGAAGGAATAGAGAGTGCACTTGTGTACTATGCCTGCCAATCCGCAGTGAAGCAGCGTGGTGGGTCTATAAAAATCCTCTCTCATTCGAGTGAGGAGGCCTGTGCCCAGCAGTGGGACGTTAATGGGCTGCTACTTACTTATTTTACTTACTATATTGTTATAGTCTACATTGCGAAAAGAGTCATTTTGTAGAGATATCTACATTTTGTTTTATTTTAAAGCGAAAACTTCTTTAGCATCGTTTTGATTTCAAAGTCGATGAAACAAAAAATCGACAGTAAAAAGTAATATTATCGTCATGCCTAAATTTACTTTCGTCTCATTATCTTCGTTCAGGTAGTATATACAATATTTGCATAAATTTCAATCTACATTTTTAAATGCGGCATCCCAATTATTATCGGTTCGTAAAACCCATGAATATTTAACGTATTTTTAATATTGAATTTGATGACCTAATGGAGCAGAGAGGGCTAAAAAGCCTCCAAGTGTAAGATGCTCAGGAGAAATAAACCGTGAAAGGCATTCGAGTATGTCGGGTAATTTTACTTAGCAAACTTGCTCAATATGTCCAATAGGTATACAAAATACAACTATCTGATAATATTACACTTTGCGGTAATGCTGCTGATAAAAATGCAATATTTTTACTGCAATAAATAAAAAAATTATCAAAAAAAGAACCGCCTTCAAAATAAACTCACAAATATATTAATGTGCTCTAAAATGTAAGAAATAATTGCGTATTCTTTTATAGTGCTCTTCGTATTCTTATATTCGGAGTCGGTGTCAGCCAAGGTAGATGTTCCCCGCGTATTTGTAAGTTTGTTTTGGCGGTTGCGGCGGTAAGGCGGTTCTTTTTTTGTTAAAATTTCTATTTATTGTTTTTATTTTTAGTGAATCTGAAGTAAATAAACAAATTTGTCTCAATATGTGTACACCTAAAAACTTGTTGCTCATATGAGATAAAACCCTTTAAATGAAACAATTTTACAAAGTTAAATTTACATTAATATCGCCACACCCGGGATAGAACCCGCAACCTTATACGATACCGATCGGTTATTTTGCCACCCCGCTATCACCAGTCTTTTGTATGGTAATCGAGTACAACACTAACTTGCAAAAGTCCCCCCCCCCTTCAGACACTGCTGCCACTGCTTCACACTCTTATATCTTCATAATTCATCTTTCAAATATTGTAATGCAGAAACAAACGCAAGGTCATTGCCATTTGATTACAGACAGTTATATATTCTGCCTTTAACATCACCCTTACTGTAAGCCGTTGAGGAGATCCATTGATCTTCGTATTTAACTACGACTAGCACTTGACCATACCGAAGTTACGGTAGGTAATTCAAATATATGGATAGCCTATGGAAGATTCTGCCGAGTATCGTTAATTTGCTCCTAAGAATTGAAGAGTTCCGTCACTTTGTCATGGATTTCATAATTAGAACCTAACCAAACTATTACAAAACAACCCTTGAAGTATGTCCTTTCTAATAAAAAAAGAATCGTCGAAATCGGTTGGCCTGATCTTAAGTTATTCGTCCATTTGTCGCGCACATGCTTATGCAAATTCAAGACTTATCCGGTTTTCTCATGGATGCCATTGTCAGAACTGGTTAAAAAAAATCGGACCCTATGACGAGCACCACCTTTCATATAAAAAAATATCAAGATCGGTCCACCCAGTCGGAAGACATGAGGTAAGAAACATAAAAAGAAATACAGACGAATTGATAACCTCCTCCTTTTTTTGAAGTCGGTTAAAAAGGGCAGTTCGTGAATTTACAACATTGGTCCAAAAGAGTAGATAAGAGAGAAATTTAAAGCATTTGAAATAATGATAAGTCACTGCATATATATATTAGAAAACCTGTTGTATGTCCGTAAAAATACTGAAACTTCCGTGCACCTTATATAACATAAGAAATAAAATAAAATTGTTATAAATAGTAGTAGACTGTGTTAAATTTAATAAATTAAATTGACAACTCATTTAACGATAACTATACATGTTTCTATAACAAACTCCCAGAAGAGATGATGTTCAATATTTAAATCTTTTATAGAAAGACTACTACTAATTGAAATGACAGTTCATTGCTTATACGTATTACAAAACTTGTTGTACGTACTTAAAAACATTGATTCTTTTAACAAAAAGAGTGAATAGACATCATATAACTTACGAAACAAAAACAAACTTGTTGTAAATTCTAGTGGGCTGCATAAAATTAACAACTCATTTAAGGGTAACTGTATACGTTTCTATAATAAACTCTTACAAGACGTTCTAGAGATGTCAATCAATAAATTCAAAGTCTTTGTTAAAAGAAAGTTGATAGAAAAATCGTATTATAAGTTGCAAGAGTACTTAGACGATAGAAACGCGTGGGAGTGAACGAACTGCTCTAATTTGAATTGAAATATATTAAATTAATATGATATTGTAATGATGATGATAACAAAAATAACAAAATACCCGACTGAGTTTGTTGTGGGCTCTTTTCGGATCACGGCGCGAAGGAGCCATCGTAACTTTAGATTTTAAGTCGTTCTGGAGTATCATCATCAGACGTACATTAGATTTAGAGTGTGGAAAAGAAAAAAAAATATTCTTTGATTATTCAAAAGTTCTGTAATATGCCTACTTGAATCAAGATATTTTGATTTGATTTGAAACTAATTGAAAAATCGTGCCAAGATTTGGATCTATGATTTAAAAACCTTTTTATTATATAATGTCAACAATTTTATATATTTTTCTATGAAAACTTCCATTGTTCCTACCGTTGTTTTATAAATAATAAATGGTACAACGAACACTGCTTGTGATACAGATTACTTTTGCCTATGAAAGCTTTGGTCTAAAATAATAAAGTTTGTTACTAATAACCAACATTTGTGATGCGGTTTCCCCTCTTGATCCCTTATCTCCCAGTTAAAGGGGTACACGTTCGAAGTTGCTTAATCTCAACTGACAGATACTTACCTTTTGTCTCAGCAAAACCTCTAGCGAACTTGAGGCATAATATTCAAGTTAGTGGTCGCTAAAACGAGGGTTTACTTAACACTATTATAGGCATGAAGTCTTCAGTGTCAGACATAATAATTTGAAGAGATAGATGGCCTAATAGTGGGAATACTGTGATCACTAATAGAAAAGCTGGGTTCAATTGCTGGTAGTGCGAATTTAGCCTCCTGACATATTAGAGAATCTCTCTCTATAATCGTTACTTCATGTCTGAAGGTCGTGATCTTGATAAGATCCTAATCTCGAGCGGGTCCATGTTTTCCACCTGCTTCTGTTGGTGGCCGTCTTCGCTAGCACATACGACGTAGTATACTTGATCTCTTCACGTCTATGTTGCTCGTTATCAGCTTTTCCAAACTGCAGCCCGCTTGCCTAAAATAACGAAATACCAGTTCTAAAACTGACTGTGCCGGAAATGGAACCCAGGATTTCTGATAGTCAAGTGAGTATTCACATCAATGTACCTTTCAAACGATGAAAAATTCCCATAGCATATAATTATTATGTCATAATAACAATATATTGAATATGTTACATAAACAAAAATCTTAAAGTTATTTGTTGTAAACTGCCTCATTGGTCTAGTGGTTAGCATGTTCGACTACAGACATGAGGTCCTGGGTTCGAGTCCCGGGTCGGGCCAATTCAAAAATCAATATTGAGTTTTCTATTAAGATTTTCTCAATATTTGCCCGAAGTTGGGAAGTTGGCGGTGTGATCCACCCCCGTGCCTCGGAGAGCACGTTAAGCCGTCGGTCCTGCGCCTGATCTCTCTCCGGTCGTGTCGGATTCCCGTCACATCGGACTATGAGAGTGAAGGAATAGAGAGTGCACTTGTGTACTAAGCCTGCCAATCCGCAGTGGAGCAGCGTGGTGGGTCTATGCTCTAAAAACCCTCGCTCCCCGGAGTGAGGAGGCCTGTGCCCAGCAGTGGGACGTTAATGGGCTGCTACTTACTTACTTACTTATTTGTTTTGTGACGGTAGTTTAATAATTGCTGTCACCTGTTTCCTATTTACATTAATGTAAATAGAGCTGCCTGAGCGATTAGGCATTTAATGTCAAGCGGTCGAAGAGTTCGGACGTAGCAAAAATACTGTAAGCGTAACGTCTATGTAAAAACCAGTCAGCAATAAATAACTGGAATTTGTAATGAGTAAATCATTGTTTTGTTGTAATAAAAATTGTATTGAAGTCACCCCCACCCTTTTTATAAACGTAATAACATACATCATAGTCACGTTTTAAGCCAATTTAGCGTCACCGACGTGATCGTGACAGTTCGCTTTATTTAACTGTCTATACAGAGTACAACTCATCTTAAAATGTACTATTACAATAAGAAGTTTTCTAGAAATTGTAACAAATACCAAAACACCCGCATGAGAACTTTGTAAATGAAACTGTAATGAGTGCTTGCAAGAACTTCATTAATTGTTTGAAGTAAGATATGTAAATAGGTTGAATTGCAAGTGGCATTCGAACGAGCGCTTAATGGAGTGCTCTAATTTGAATATCGCTTAATTATCACCAAATGTCAAGTGTGAAATTAAACCAAAGCTTTAATTA
Organism: Elymnias hypermnestra; assembly: GCA_015832385.1. NCBI lineage: Eukaryota > Metazoa > Arthropoda > Insecta > Lepidoptera > Nymphalidae > Elymnias > Elymnias hypermnestra. The sequence goes on along the minus strand of JACTOM010000935.1, from coordinate 2,512,081 downwards.
GTTTCCAATTGTGAACGTTGTGGTATAAAAGAAGACGTAGTGACTAAAATTGAAAAAGGTATGCTTAGATGGTTTGGGCATGTAGAGAGAATGAATGAAAGGAGACTGACAAAAAGGATTTATGAGTCAAGAGTGAATGCGAAAGTTGGAAGGGGAAGACCGAGGCGAACGTTCCTGGACCAAATCCAGGACATTTTAAATAACGGCCAGGTCAAGAGTACTCTAAACCGACGAACTTGTATGAAAGGTTTAATGTGATTGAAAGAAGCGAAGGAGACATGCAAGGATCGTGGCAAGTGGAAGGATGCTGTCTCTGCCTACCCCTATGGGAATGAGGCGTGATGCTATGTATGTATGTATGTATTCATGGTTTTTAAAAGACATTTACTGAAGAGTTATACTGTCCGCGAAATCTCTAAATCTACTAAATAGATTTTGATACGGTTTTCATCAATAGATATAGTTATTCATGAGAGAGGTTGTAAAATATGTCACGACGCAATTTGGAATAAAACAACTGTTTCATGAACAATCAAAACTGTTACTTTATATAACGAACAACAACCGATTCTGTTCGAATCGGTCGACTCAGATCATAAGAGCTGGTACGAGGGTATTTTCAGAAGATTTTTTATTCCGAGTTCGTTGAGAATAAAAGCGATCATAAACTTCTGTATTATCAAAATTAACTTTTGTAAAAATGGTTTCTAATTAAATTAAATCCATAGCCAATTAAAGTTTATTGTCATTTAAAGTTTAGTAAAGAGTAATGGGCTGTTTTCTAATCACAATCTAAATATATTTCCTGCTTCTATTCTCATATTCTTCTCGGTCGTATTCTTCTTATTTGAAGGTCGAGTGCGTATTTTAATGTCTGCGTCAGTTTCTACACCAGTGCTTTCCACCCTATTCAGTTCTCGGATTTCCTTGTGACCGCAGCAAATGGAAGACCTGTAAATGCCTTTACTTGGTCGGACCAGTGGCTAGGTGATCGGCCGCGAGGTCTTTTGCCCTCAACCTTGCCAGTAACTATTAACTTGTCTAAGTTGTTGGAGCGGCGTCGGGCAATGTGACCAAAGTAGCCAAGAATATTTTGGAAGCACTTAGTCGAGAGTCTGGTGTCAATACGGAGTTGACCCAAGATAGACTTATTCGTCTTCTTCGCGGTCCAAGGTACACGCAACATTCTTTTCCAGCACCACATGTTGCCCGGATCGTCCTTATTCTTCTTAAATCGCCTCAAATACCAATTCTAGCGGTTTGAGATTCAGTTCGGAGCCTTTAAAGTAGTCTGAGAAAAAGAATTAGTGTTACAATCTTTATCAATTGAGTTTATCGATCTTGTTTGCAATAAACACTGCTTTGTATTGAATTGTATTGTAAAACTTCCTTTTTATTCCGTATCACCTGTTAAGCGTGCTTAATGATATTCTGGTTCTAAGTAATGATGAGGGTGTTTCACAGAAGATTCATTTTAAAAATAATTATATAAAAATGTAATAATGTTATCAAAATAATAACCAGCGGAACAAATTCCCGCAAGAAAACGTCGTTTTCCGATAAAACCGCAGCGTGCATTTGACAATGTCCGATAACACTGGAACCCAAACTATAAACGGTTAGTAATATTGACAGGCTTGCTTTAAGGTAAAACAACAATTTTATTATCAATAAAAATATTAACAAAGTAACCGTGTCTTTAATAATAGTTGAATTAATGGATCATTTGATATATATGTCGGAGAATAAGAGAGAGAACGAAGAAGAATAAAGCACAGGGGCGTAGGGCTCTCCGCCGACATCGTTATTAATTGGATCCATTATTTCATTTCTTATTCTGTGGGCGTTCGTGGGTAATGTTGGTGCAATCAAACACTTTATTAATTAACTCGAGTTATAATGTTCAATCACTTAATGTTCCCGATATCAATTGACACAGACTCATTAACACTAATAGTTAGGAACGCGACAGTTTCAATAGTCGACCACTCCGGCCGACCGTCGCTCGAGAACTGCCGAGAGGCGAGCCGGACTGCCACTTATTGACTCTGCCCCCACGCCGATACACAGATGGCGCCAGCGTTCCATAGACTCTTGCACTCCGACATATATAAAAACATGGTCTAAATCACACTTCGATGTGTGTGTCAGAAATAGAACAATAATGCAATAAACAGTAATAATAATCATTATAATTAGTAAATTGATAGTATGTTTATAATGTTACCTAAGCTTTATTAAAAAATAGGATTTTATAATGAAAGCCAATAACCAAACTAAAATATTCTTTAATTCCAGTAAACTTAAACTTTTTGGTCCACCGGTTCGGACCACAGAGAAGAAACTCTATAGTCTCTTACTCTTTTTTTATGCATGTTATATTTAATATAAATTACAATAAAATGCATCAACAACGTCCATTATCATTAAATATAAAAACAAATAGCACACAATTATCATTATGATATAATAAAAAGACATCAATTTTAATTTAAAGAAATACACTTAGCTTTGTACCGCAGAGCAGCTCCTTTTACCGACACGACTAACTTAAAACACAATAACTGATAGCTAACGTTGATTAAAAACTGAGAACTCAACTAACTTTCAAGATGTTTTATACACTTTTGATAATGAGCCTATTACGGCAAAATACCAATGACAGGCAAGTAAGTAAGTAGCAGCCTTTTAACGGCCCACTGCTGGGCACAGGCCTCCTCACTTCGAGAAGCGAGGGTTTTAGAGCATAGACCCATCAAGCTGCTCCACTGCGGATTGGCAGACATAGTACACAAGTGAACTCTCTCTATTTCTTCACTCTCATAGTGCGATGTGACGGGAATCCGACACGACCGGAGAGAGGTCAGGCGCAGGACCGACGGCTTAACGTGCTCTCCGAGGCACAGGGGTGGATCACACCGCCAACTTCCCAACTTCGGGCAAATATTGAGAAAATCCTAATAGAAAACTCAATATTGATTTTTGCCCTGGCCCGACCCGGGACTCGCACCCAGGACCTCATGTCTGTAGTCGAACATGCTAACCACTAGACCAATGAGGCAGTTCCAATATGAAAAATGACAGTTTTTGGCGCCAAATACATTTTCTTAAATATCTTATTTATTAAGAAACTACCATTCCCTGTTAGTTTTTAATAGTTACAGTTAATATAATTTAAGTAATTCCAATCTGAAAAATTACAACAATTATATCGTAAATTGGCATCATTTACAATGTTTACAAACTCACCAATGGGAACGACATTGTGAAGGTCTTTGGTCTCTAAGAATATGATTTAGTCAAATGACGAACCGTATCCTTTATTTAAACTATCATGGGTAACAAACTTAGCTTTAAAAATGTTATTAATTATCTAGCAATTGACTCGCAACAAAATTCACTTGAACTAATAGGAAATATATCTTCTGATATCAACGGCAAATGTCAAATACACACTGCGGTTATTATATCTAGTTAATACAGTATAGCTGCTGTTTGTATTTGACAGCTAACGTAACGTACTTATTGGATTTGTTTGATTTTATATACAGCTGTTATATATTGAAGCTAAACAAATTTGTTATGCCATATTTAAGAGTGAAGAAGATTCAGAAATCATTTGTCGGTTTGTAACTGTATCGATCTCACTCATCAATACTTAATAATATATTTTTTTATTATACATAAAAATATAAATAAACAAACGTCTCGCATCTAGAATCAGACATCGCTAGAGTGTAAATATATTTGGCCATGTGTGATCGTCCAGCTAGTTAGAACCCATTAATATGTTGTTCATAGTAATCCAAATCCTTTAAGAGCATCAGGGGTAAAGAGAAGGTAAGATTCGATAATTTTAATATTATATTATTATATCCATAAGGCATTACAATTGGTAATTTTAGGTCACATTAATTATTTGTTAAATAATATTCATTGGATCATTAGGTTTTGTTTTAATAAAATAAATCACACTTTTATTTACTTAGGGTCTATCAACAGATTTCTTTTCTATCGCATTTAAAAATTAAATTTTAATAAGCAGTAAATGGAGTAACCAATTCCACTTACTGCTGAAAGAATCCCTACCATAGGCACTCAGGTACCTTCTAATACTACAATATGAATAGAGAACCCAAGCGATTCAAATAAAAAAACTGGCTCCAAACCCGCCAGGGATAATGAGCTCCGACTCTTGCTACGAACCCCCCTCCCTAGATAGCAGTAAGTGGGAGTGGTTATTTATAATTTTAAATATAAGAGATGTTTGGACTTGATTCCAGTTGCTCACATACAGTTGAAGCAAAGTATTACAAATTGTAACCTACAAACTATATTTAAAAGACTAACCGCTGAATTTCTTTGCCAGTTTCTTCTCAGCGGAATCAACTTTCAGAAGCAACCTTTACATATTTTGATTTTCATTGAAAACAATCCTTAGACTTAAATTGCTTGATTATTCCTTTCAATCCATCATTGTGCTATGTGGTGAAGGAAAATATCAACCTATAACCAAACTGATCCCGTATCCTACCTATCCGTTGTGTGCACTATGATGAGTCTATTTTCTAAAATCCTGTCTTTTATGAGTAAGGAGGCTTGCGCCATAAAGTCTTTTTTTTCTTATGTCAGGAGTGTGGATTGTCAGCAAACAAGAAGGCCGCTCAATAACCACTAAAACCCAGTGGACTGAAGCACCAGGTGGTGCCCAATAGAGGCTGCTACTTAATTTAAACTAAAACATTCTCGGTTAACTCAAGATAAAGTCAAGATAAAAGGTACAGATAAAGGTTACAGTGCTTGCCAAGATGCCTAGATAAACTAGAAAAGTTATGTGGTCGACAAGGTCGAAGGTAAAATACCTCGCGGGCCATCACCTACCCGCTGATGTGATCAAGTTACTGAACTCACGAGCATGTCAATAGCAGCTGTCCTGAAAGAAGCGGAAAGATAGAGCGTAACAATGATCACCTCTTTAAAGAAGGACTTTTTAAAGGCACTAAGCGACCCAGAAGTTGAATTTTGGCCATAGTCGCTAATTTCGTTCAGTGATTAGTTAAATAGACAGAAAGCTTTGACAGAGAAAGGACTGAAAGTGAATGTAAACAAAACGAAAACTATGCTTTTTGAAAGAGATGAATCTATGATGAATGGCAATATTCTGATAGATGAGGAAAAAGTGGAAGAGGTGAAAGAATTCGTATACTTGGGATCTAAATTTACAAAAAATGGAACACGTGAAAGTGATATTGAAAGGAGAGTGAATGCAGGGAATATGGTAATTGGTGCCCTGCGCGCTTTTATGAATAGCCAGATGGTGTCTCAAAGGGCCAGACTGTACATGCAGGAGTGGTTGGTGTCAACACTTATGTATGGAGTTGGTGCCAGNAAGGATGTTGTCTCTGCCTAGCCCTATGGGAATGAGGCGTGATGCTATGTATGTATTAGTAAGATTAGATAAATTTGAACTTGATTAACTTTTTGGGATATTGTGGTTATTTAGTTTTTCTTCATCGCTTTTATATAAACTAGCTAATAGTACAGTTTCCCTCAAAACTCCGTATTGTATAAAACAACTTGGTAAATTAAACATTTTTTTGTAATATGTGAAAGATAAAAATAGTTACTGTGCGTTATCTTTTAGAGATACATATATATCATCACGGACTTTTTAATCTTCCGCAGTACATTAGTTTGATCTGACTTATAAGGTTTAGCAGCGTTTGCGATTTAAAGAAATGCGTTTAGTAGATTAAAATCGCAGCTTAAAAGCTCACTTCGTTACCAAATTCAGGATTTATTATTACACATCAACAAGTGAGCTAACAGTCTAACCTTAATCTTTAAGTAGTAAAAGAAACTTAGTGATTTATCAGCATATTAAGACTTGATAGAGGTTATTTTGATTCTTCATTATCGTCAAAGTTAACGTTGTTGTTGTGTTGGTAGGATTTACGTTTTTTTGTTAGATTTACTATAAAATGAAAAGTGAAAAAGAAATAACATTTATTTTGCCTTATATACCATCAAATCCAATATCAAATAGTGGAATAATTTCGTCCCTACTTATTTATGGCTAAAAGTTGTCGAAACCTCTACTTTAATATAGAAAATGAACAGTACCGAAATATGTAAAGAATTTTAAGAAATTTTCATTAAAAGTGTGAAATTGTCGTAAAATTTTACTAAAGAAAAGTTTTGCTGTAGTAAACTATATTGCTGAGTTACACACCGCAAAACAGTGCAAGCAATCAAAACGTCCGTTCCTTTGCATTAACTTCACTTGCCTTCTTAGAGCCTACTTTGTAGTGATATTAAAGCTTTTAAGTTTAATAAATATACTGCATGTAATTGTAGATCTATTGATTTTCTGCCTACAGCTGGAAATCATTAACTCTTCGAAAATGTTGGCTCTCAGATAATGAAACGAATGTAAAATAGAGCAGAGCACAAACAGAAGCACGAACATTAAAAACACTATAATGCTTTGACTCGTTTTCTTCTACGTTAAACCATTTATTTATACACTTAACTAAATATAGAAAGAAAGTACAACAGGCGGTCTTATCGCTTAATAGCGATTTCTTCCAGACAACCTTGACTTTAAAAAGCTGTAAGTAGCGAAGAAGGAAGGTAGGCAATAACATAAACATACACACAAATAACTTCATCCTAACACATATATATACACATATATGTTAATATATACATATATTGTCGTCAATACTTAATTCTTCTCCAAGAGATAGTGTTTTTTGTTAGGTTTTTAAAGGTCGCTAGCGGTTTTGTCTCCCGGATATAAAGGGACAACGGACTCCATAATTTGGTCGCCTGGACAGCAAACGAATGTTAATAGAATTTGGTTCTATGTAGTGCCACTTTTATTATAAAATTCTCAGTCGACCGTTATTCTTTAGAGTGCTTCCCAAAAAATTCAAATATGTCCTTTAGATACACAGTCGTATTAAGGTGAAATAACACACAGTACAGGAGAGAAAGTATATGCATATTCCGGCGATTTTGTATGACGGAAAGCGGATACATGGTCATATTTGTAAACCATAATGTATATGTCTCTTTTTCGTTTCATCGACGCACATCTCTTACCTGGTTAGCACGAATTTACCTCAGACAGTATCATCACTTACCATCCCACGTTAAATCTTATGAATTTGTGTTTGTCTCTTTATACCTTCGCTTTTTCATCGTCTTTTAAATCATATCGATGCTACAGAAGTTTTCTCTTCAAATTAAATAAAAAATTTGTTGGGTAATGTTCACCGGAGAAAGTAAAAGATGTGTGTTCAACTTGGAGTACTGATTTAATATAACGTAATTATTCGGTCGTACAAATACGAAGACATACGAGTAAGTGATGACGTTGTAATGTTGGCAGGCTTGGATTTTTGTATTACCAACAAAATTTTAACAAAAATGAACCGCCTTCAAAACAAACTGTTCCAAACATATAAATTTGCTCTAAAAAGTAAAAAATAATTGCGTATTCTTTGTTTTTCAGTTCTTCGTATTAGTATATTCGGAGTCGGCGTCAACCGCCTGAGGGGTTGCGAGTGGTGAGAGAGGGGGCTCCCACCGTTCCTTAGTATACAACCCCGAAAAGAATATAGCTTAACGTAGCCTTAGGCTACATTGTAGTAAAAATTTATCATGGGATGCGTAAGGGACATCGCATAAGGGAGGCACCAGATGAAAGTTCCTTGGAGAGTCTGGTGACGCCTTACATGTGCAGAGGGCCACCTACATAACCTGGCCTTTCCCCGAAAAGGTCGGGTATCTTTTGAAGATTTCCCCCCCCCATGAAAAAAAAGGTAGGTATCTAGGTCGCAGGTCTACTTGGCAGCTCCAGCACCGCTCGCACCGATAGCTATATATGTAGGTACCATGGTTGACATCGACTCCAAATATAAGAATACGAAGAACTCTTAAAAAGAATACGCAATTATTTTATACTTTTTAGAGCATATTAATAAATTTGGAACAATTTGTTTCGAAGGGGGTTCTTTTTTTGTTAATTTTTTTGTATTTTTAGTGAATCTGAAGTACTCCAACAAATTTGAATATGTGTACACCTAAAATCGTGATGCTCATATGAGGCAGCACCGATTTAATTGTATGAAATTTACATTTGTACCGCCGCACCCGGGATCGAACCCGCAACCTTATACATTACAGGTCTGTTGTTTTGCTACCCCGCTATCGAGAGTATTTTATAAAGTAATCGAGCACATCAGATATACACAAAACTTTCCCCCCACCCCCCGACTCTGCTACTATCGCTTCACACGTAATACACCTTATAATATTGCAATGCAGCAACAAACGTATGATCATTGCCATTTGATTACAGACAGTTATATATTCTGCCATAAATCGCACTCTTACTGTAAGCCATTGAGGAGTTCCATTGATCATCATAGTTGACTACGACAATCACTTGACCATGCCGAGGTTACAGTATGTGACTCAAATATCCGGGGAGTTTATAAAAGATTCTGCCGAGTATCATTATTTGCTTGTTACTTTGCCAGGGATCCAATGATCATAACCTAACAAAACTATCACCAAATAACCCTTGAAGTAAATCCTTTCCAATAAAAGAAGAATCATCGAAATCGGTTGGCGTGATCATGAGTTATTCGAACATACGTCGAGCACATGTTTAATGCAAATTTAAGACATCCGGTTTTCTCATGAATGCAATCATCAGAACTGAGACCTTACGACAAGGACCACCTTTCATATAAAAAAAATCATCAAGATTGGTTCATCCAGTCGAAAGTTATGAGGTAATAAACATAAAAAATACGTTTACTCGTTGGAGACTTTAGATAGAATGACTTTATGCGCATTACATACATACATACATACATAGCATCACTCCTCATTCCCACAGGGGTAGGCAGAGACAACATCCTTCAACTTGCCACGATCCTTGCATATCTCCTTCGCTTCTTTCATTCTCATTATACCTTTCATACAAGTTCGTCGGTTTAGAGTACTCTTGACCTGGCCGTTACTTAAAATGTCCTGGATTTGGTCCAGGAACGTTCGCCTTGGTCTTCTCCTTCCAAGTTTCGCATTCACTCTTGACTCATAAATCCTTTATGTCAGTCTCCTTTCGTTCATTCTCTCTACATGCCCAAACCATCTAAGCATACCTTTCTCAATCTTAGTCACTACGCCTTCTTTTATACCACAACGTTCTCATATCACATTATGCGCATTAACTAGTTGTATTAAAAAAAATCAAAGTATTTCTTACAATACAATACAGATTATAACAATACTTTACTTCATCGATATGATGCAACCATCAACACAGCTTCAACTTCAATATTTCAATCCGTGTCTAAAAATTTCAATGTCTGAAGATTTAAAAATATTTCACGAACAATAAAGTCGGATGGACATCATTTTTTACGAGCAACTATCGTTTTGGTTTATATAAAACGTGATTCGGCTGTTTTATGAAGGCAAACTTAAAGCCATTGAAAATTTTAAACGAAAAAGAATTTCGCAGAATCAGGTATTCTTTTAAAATATCCGAAGGGGACGATCTCCAGCGCTGACTCATCATTTCTGAGGTAGTCCATAATTTGTTAAACTCGGTTTTCTTTTGAGAAACTTTTAATTGCTTACGATGAACTTTACATTGACATGACAATATTTCAACTTTAACTTTGTTGTTGGGTCTTTGGATAACTTTCCACAATACAGAGTAAAATTGCAAATCTTTATTTAAACTTTACGAAATCCTGATCGGGGTCGTGGTTTCTTGGTAACCATTCTTCTGCTACACATCTATGATGTCGTTGTCTTCTTTGACGGTTTCTACTTCTTTGCTCTTCGTTACCAGATTTGGGTCTTTGGGAATGTTGTGCTGTACGAGTTCTTGAAGGCGACCTTATTGATTCAGAATGTTTATCACGTTGAGATAGATATTTGAAGAATTTTAAAGAGTACAGTATTATAAGCAATAAAGTACCGTAGCATACTATTTTTTGTAACGTCGCTTCTTCAGGTTCCTTGTAGACTAACATTTTGAAAACAAATCTATTTAAAAAATTTAAATTTAATTATGAAATACATAAAAAAACTAGAATTTCTGAATACATTTTTAAACCTTCAACTCATATGACAGATGACGTTGTCTTTACTATTTATTTAAATCATTTATTCTAATAAAGACTTCTTTTCTAGCAAACCTTGATCTATATTAATAATCGACAATAGAAGTTTTTATAATCCATCGTGTGATCAATTTATTTAGTTTGATATTACATAATATGTTACTTTGTTATTAAAACTTGAATATGGATACATAAGTCTTAAATTTTATTATTGATTCCAACATATTCTGCCATTCACATCATGCAAATACTTCGTAATTAAAATAAGTCCTCTCAGCGCATAATAAATTCAGCTTACCAAAATTAGACAAACAAGTAGAAAATATTATAGTAAATACATTAATTATTCGATATTTTCATTTATAAATTCATTAATATTATTGTTATAACAATATCAATGAATATAAAGTTGCATCAAAAATTTAAATAAATATATTCATAAAAAAAGACAGTTTATCTATAATTGATTGCAATTTCAATTGATAAACGTTCTCTCTCTCTCTCATTCTTTTTCTATATGCGTATGTGTGCGAGTGTATGCGTGTGTGGGTGTAAAACAATAATTATTCATACTTATATCTCAATTCGAAATCGATATGGAGTTTTCTATTAGGATTTTCTCAATATTTGCCTGAAGTTGGGAAAAATTTGGCGGTTTGATCCACCCCCCTGCCTCGGGGAGCATGTTAAGCCGTCGGTCCTGCGCTTGATTTTGATGCTTGACTATGAAAGTGAAGGAATAGAGAGTACACTTGTGTACCATACCTGCCAATCCACAGTGGAGCAACGTGGTGGGTCTATACTCTAAAAACCCTCTCTCATATGAGTGAGGAGGCCTGTGCCTAGCAGTGGGACGTTAATGGGCTGCTAATTACTTACTTTAGTTATATCAGCTATAGACTAAGCATTATCAACCATCTGATGCTCCTCAAATCAGATTCATTAGTAAAGTTATAATGCAAACATAATTTTAGATAACCAAACTCAACTCAATCACTCACTCACGAAATCTTAAAAATTCTGATCAACATTTACTTGAAATTTAACAAATTAAACGGCATCGAAAACTACGTGGATGACACAGCTAATAGTAACTCGCAAAAGTTAAGTAAAGGAGGACCATGCTGCTTACGATTTATTTTTGTAGAACGTACAACTTTAAAGCAAGTTTCCAACTACCACTATTGTATTAAATACAATTATCGCTTCGACGGGCTCCCAAGGGAATAAAGTTTACAACTAAAGCTGATTCAAAAGTGGAAGGATCTTAATTTAATTGTCTACACTAATAATATAAATACGAAAGTAAATCTCTTAGGTAATAACATTCTTACAGCTTTATTGCTCTAAATATTAAAGGTCCGTTAAAATGTTTTATAAAGCAAGCTTTCCAGTTTAAGAAAAGTCGTAGGTAAATGTGCAGTAAAAACATTGAATAACAAGATCTAAATAAAAACTAAAATATTAAAGACAAAGTAGAAAACCTTCAGTTTATGAAAAACACACAATAAAATATCATAATGTTAAAAAAGAAGACGGCATGCATTGCAAAAGAGATTATCCAGGTAACTATTGACCAATCACGATATCTCTGGAACCAGTAGGCGTAGAGACTTGAAATTTGATAAGATTATTCCTTGAATTAAGTAATGCTTTTTGAAAGAGATGAATCTATGATGAAAGGCAATATTTTGATAGGTGGGGAACAAGAGGAAGAGGTGAAAGAATTTGTATACTTAGGATCTAAATTTACAAAAGATGGAACATGTGAAAGTGATATCGAAAGGAGAGTAAATGCAGGGAATATCGTAAATGGTGCTCTGCAAGCCTTTATGAATAGCCAGATGGTGTCTCAAAGGGCTAGTGCATGCAGGAGTGTTGGTGCCAACACTTAAGTATGGTAGTGAAAGTTGGGTATGGCAGAAGAATCACAAAAGTAAAATAAATTCGGTAGAGATGAGAGTGTTAAGAAGCATGAGTGGATTAAAACTGAGTGACAGAGTAAGAAATAGTGTGATAAGAGATCCTTGTGGTATAAAAGAAGACGTAGTGACTAAAATTGAGAAAGGTATGCTTAGATGTTTCGGGCATGTAATGAAAGGAGACTGACAAAAAGGATTTATGAGTAAAGAGTGAATGTGAAAGTTGGAAGGGGAAGACCAAGGCTAACGTTCCTGTACCAAATCCAGGACATTTTAAAAAACGGCCAGGTCAAGAGTACTCTAAACCGACGAACTTGTATGAAAAGTTTAATGAAAATGAAAGAAGCGAAGGAGATATGCAAGGATCATGGCAAGTGGAAGGATGTTGACTCTGCCTACCCCTATGTGAATGAGGCGTGATGCTATGTATGTATGTATGTAATATTCCTTGCTTGAAAATGCTACCCAATAAACATGCCACGCAGACGAAGTCGCGGGTTCAGCTAGTAAATTATAAAAATACAGAGTGTACAAATGTCTGTGATATAATACAAACCCTAGGTGCTGATCGTTATTTAACTGAATCTCAGGATCTGTAATGCGACCCGAGATAAATAGAGAAAGAAAACGAGTGTGCTTTTGACTAAATGAAATTATGAAGAAATGGCAGTAAATGTATGCTCACACCTGTTTCTCATGGCATTGCATTAATATATAAAACGTAAATCTGTCTTTCTTTCTTCACTTACTTAGATCTCGTTTTTATTTTTTTAACGCAGGGAAATCCTCGTGGATACCTGGAATACTCGGGAGATTGATCCAGGGTATGCTGGACTCATACCGGCCAAAACCTAGCGATGCTCCTACATCACTCGGGGACAGGGTCACTAGAACTCGACTAACAGAGATTCGCAATCCCGCCTCGCGAGACATCTCTTTGTTGGGCGACAGACTCCGCTTCCGTTTTCCAAAGGTCAAACTTAAATGAAATCAAAAAAATCAAAATCAAAATCAAAGCTATCTTTATTCAAGTAGGCATATTACAGCACTTTTGAATCGTCAAATGATAATTTTTTTCCACACTCTGATTCTAATATACACTGATGATGGTACTCAAGAACAGCTTAAATTCAAAAGTTACGAGGGTTCCTTCGCGCCCTGCTCCGAGAAGAACCCACAACAAACTCAGTCGGGTATTTTTTTTTCTGTTACCATAATCATTACAATATCATATTACTTTACTATATTTTAATTAAAATTAGAGCAATTCGATCACTCCCAGGCGTTTCTATCGTCTAGGTAATCTTGCAACTTATAATACGATTTTTCTATCAACTTTCTTTTAACAAAGACTTTGAATTTATTAATTGACATCTTTAGAACGTCTTGTGGGAGTTTATTATAGAAACGTATACAGTTACCCTTAAATGAGTTGTTAATCTTATGCAGCCTACTAGAATTTTTAACAAGTTTGTTTTGGTTTCGTAAGTTATATGATGTACATTCACTCTTTTTATTAAAAGAGTCAATGTTTTTATGTACATACAACAAGTTTTCTAATCTCCCTCTCAACTTCCGTTAACGTCTTTACTATCTAAGCGTTGGTAAATTTTATTCCAAAAATTTGATGGAAATAAGATTCACACACAGACGAAGCTAATATAGTATTAAAAAGCGAATGGACGTATAAATTTTAAACGAATTTGCATCTCTACATTTCAAAGCATTATGATATTACCCGAGTACCCATACAAAGTAACTAAATTCCGGCTGCAAATCCAATGCACGTATCACTCACGACCACTGCAACAATGAAGTTATGGTTGCCGGTAATACAGTTAACAACTGCCGCTCCTCTTTCGCCATATCAGAAATTTTGTTATAGAATCACTGAACAAACAATTGCCGAACTTTTATGAGTTTGTAGGGTAGTTGTTTTGTAACAAATTTTGATGAAATTGCACGGAGTTTCAAATTCTATTTAGGTGCGGGAGGTAGTTTTAAATATGTCTGAAGTGTACCGAAATAACGCGGTGAATGCGGAATAATTTTGTAATGTCCAATACAAAATTTTACCTGGAGCTGGTCAAGCATATTCTACTCGTTTGAACTTTGTAGTTGGCTGGTACTGACTACATCCGAAGCCTTCCACCTATCCAGTTTTAAATAAATTAGTCAACATAGTTTCCTACATTTCAGAGTCACTCGTTAGAAAATGGAAAAGGAGGAGACTTGTAGGGGACATAGAGTTATCAACATACCAGAGGGGAATCACCATACGCTGACGAGATAAGTAGGGTCAGGGTTCTAGCTAACAGAGCCTTGACCCAAATTGGAAAGAGGATCTGAATGGAAGTGAATGCCTTCGAAACACTCCAGCCCTGACGAAAGGGTGCAGAAAGCAGGAGGCGGAGGTTCCTAAAACCCGTCGCCCTGTAGAATATCTGTGAGGTGCAACCGAGGGGCCAGAGAGGGATGCCTCAACGAACCTCTGGCCCTCTCACTCATGGTTGATGGCGGTCCCGCTGGGTTTTAGTGGATATTGTGAGTTGCGTACTACGTAATACGTTGCGGGATACGTAAGTCGATTTCTCAGCGACAAAAAAAAAGAGTTACCAACGTACCCCATCGAATTGGGAAACTGAAGTGTCAATGGATGAGGCACATAGTTCACAAAACCAGATGTCGGACTTGAAGGTGTTAGAACGAGGGTTTCGCACCGGAAGACGCAGCATTAACTGGCCCACCATCAAGCAAATCAAGTGACGCAAGATAGAGCCCAGTGGAAATCATTAGGATAGACCAATGTTCAGCAGATTTTTTCTTAGCCCTACTGGAATTTACAGCGTAACCTTATTTGGTCGAGAACGAGCCTTTAAAAGGGCTAGTCCTGCTGGAAACACTGCTCTAAATATGTTTCCTGTAAGTCTCAATCTCTGCTTGGAAGGATGTTGGATTTGGAATATGTCAAAGGCGCCAAAGGGCTTCAGGAGGACACCACAGCGATTCGATATCAGAAACTGTCCAGCAGTAAATGTCCTTTATTTGATACGATAACGACATTCGATCTTCCATGGAACCCAGGACCTAGCTAGCGAATCGAATATTGACACCATTAATGCCAATAATTTAAAAGTTAAAGCCTTCTTGATGGATGGCAGAAGATTCCGTTCTTCTTCCACTAAAAGCAAAGAAAATTTTCATGTGTGTGTATGACAGTGGCTGTATTAGTCAGTTTTGGTTGAAATATGAAAAATGGAAAGTTAGTGAGAATTCTGCTCACGTTCTTAAATTGCGGAGAGATTGTCACTTTAAAATAGTTTGACTCATCATAAGCTCTACGAAATTGAACTCGTTGTCATCCAAATAGGAAACGTCTGGATACAAAATTGTTCGACTTGTAAAAATGACAGGTTAAGCTGTTCAAACTGGACTGAATTTTAAACGTTAAGGACCAAAATAACAGAAAAATTGCATTCAATATTTTTTGAATACTAATTCAAAGCTTTTCTTTACTGCACTTAAAAAGAAAGAAGTGGCTGTGTTATGATTACGGCCGTTTATTCTCTACAATTTAATACTAATGATTTATATATAAAAAATAGATTTTCTGGAGAGTTACTTATTTAAACTTGACCTTGAATGAGTTTCCCCCTCCACACGCGATGTGTTACAGTCCTTACTCAGTGTAATAAATTCTTTGACTCTTTAGCTATCCAGTTGAATAATTGAATTTTGGATGGAAATGATAGTCATGTAGCTATAATTCGAAACTGTGTCCGCTGATTTTGTTATCAGTCGTTTTTTTTTAATTACCCTCCTATCGAAGCAATTTTAAGGAGGTGTTTAAGTTAAAAGATACGATCATCAAATCTTTAAATCTCTTAGTTCATATATATTAAAGTAAAACAAAGATGAAGTCTATAAAATGTAGAATTAAATCTATTTCCCATTCTAAAAACGTCTCGGGAGTTTAGATGAAGATATTTGTATTTTATCTGTGGAAAGTTTACGATTGTCTACTACTATACTATGTTTGATTAAAAATTGTGGTATTTTTGCATTTTTTTTTATAAAAATACTTTTTAACTTATAACTTTTTAGATTGAAATTAAACCGAGTTATTTTCCCGCCATATTCTGACAGAATTCGGGCATATACAGGCATTTATGGCTCAAATTAGACTAAAATAGCTATTATATTTTGAATTATTGAGTGTTTAAAAAAGCGTCTTGATTTTTAATTATCTTCTTTATATTATTTACGCAATAAATGGATTTTTGCAATTGCAATCCAAACGCCTGCGTTTACTTGTCTCTCAGACTCCAACAAAAGTGCATTAAAAACGACATTTGTCGTCTTACTGCTCCTTATGTTAATTAGTTAAAGACGTCTTTACTCGTCTCCAGCCAAGACATGTTAAAAATCTTCAAATTACAGCCACGGAAGTCCATATCACTGCTTCACTGGCGCAATGGCGGTTACTTGCTTCACTAGCAGAGGTCCTGGATTGAATACTTTATTGCGCACAATTTTGAATTAACACAAATTCTTACAATAAATGATTATATCACATTAAACTATGTGCATCGGCGGCCTTATTGCTTAAAACAATCTCTACCAGGCAACCCTTGAATAAAAACTATATGATAATATAATTAATAATAGACAAATAAATATATGTCGGAGAATAAAAGAGAAGGAGCGTATAAATAAAGCACAGGGGCGTAGTAGTAGCAGGGTACTCCGCTGACACCGTCATTAATGGGATCCATTATTTGATTTCTAATTCTGTGGGCGTCCGTGGGTAATGCTGGTGCAGTCAAACACTTTGTTAATAAACTCGGATTATTATGTTCAATTACTTAATGTTCCCGATATCAATTTACACAAACTCATTAACAATAATAGCTAGTAACGCGACAGTTCCAACAGTAGACCGCTCCGGTCGAGCGCCACTCGACAACTGCCAAGAGACTCCCGCCGGACTGCCACCATTGATTTGCCTGTCTGTCGGTGTTCTACAGAATTTATTTCGGAGAGTGTGCGCAGGAACTGTACGATCTTGTTCCTCCGTCGCCTTTTTACTCTAGAACATCAAGGCACAGAAACGATTGGCATCGGTACATAGTGGACATCCCACGACTCCGTACCAAGCGTTTTTCCCAATCGTTTCTGAACCGCACCGCAAAGGAGTGGAATGCTTTACCAGCTTCCGTGTTTCCTGACTCCTACAATCCGGGTACTTTCAAATGCAGAGTGAATAGGCATCTCCTTGGCAAGCGCGGTCCACCCTAGGCTGCATCAATACTTAACATCAGGTTTGATTGCAGCCAAGCGCAGGCCTGTTACAAATTTAAAAAAAAAATTGAGTCTGTCCCACGCCGATAGATGGCGCCAGCATTCCACAGACACCTGCCCTCCGACACACACACGTCTTTATATATACTACACCTACATAAGTAGAAAGCGAGTAATATCATTATTCCGACAAGTATATATTCTTTTAAGCGACGAAAAAAGTAAAGTGAGAATATGATAGTTATATCTTAGTCTGATAGGTAACCATTTTAGCTGAGGTCGATATTCACTTACATGATCAAATTTCCGCAGACCATAAACAAATCCTGTTTCAATTTATCTAAAACTTCCTCATTAGCATCAATATAACTAATATCTGCATAATCTATAAGGGAAAGTAGTAATGTTTCTGTTAAAGAAACTTTGGTTTTTAGCGGAAGGGAACTTTTCAACCTTTTTAAGGAGCCAACTGCCGCAAAAAGGCTTCGATTTAACTCGTTTACTTGCAGTGTCCAAGAAAATAAGGAATCACAATGTTATTTAATACAACTGGCGGTACAAGTTTAGGATAATCAATTTTCTGATTCACTTAAATCTTGACGGATAAATCTTGAAATATAAAAGGCTTCGGCTGCAGCTAGCTATCATTAAACCAGAAATAAGTGTTGCCAAGCGAAAAGCTTTCAAGTACTGTACTATTAAGAAAGCTTTAAGAAGCAAATAACCCTTATTATAGGGAAACGTGAGATCATCTTGGAGATCTCACCTGATACTAAGAATATTACACAGTCTAATAGAAAAAAACATCAATCCAACGTCAATGAGAATATTTCAATATACTATAAAAATAGGTCAAGAATGATTTACTTATTTTATATAAGTAAATCATTCTTTGGTGGAAATAAGTAATTACATTAATGCCCTCGGGTTTCCTTAACTAATAAATTACGGAAGCACCAAAGACTTAATAACATTATTTGAGGGAATACTTTAATATTCCAAAAGCTGTAACTCTGACGAGAAACTTGTTCAACCGTGCATTTAATGCAATTACAATATAAAAGGGGATTAAATTGGGTTAAAGTTAATGATAATTTGCATTCGCATACTTTTGAAATGTTTATTAAAAGAAAGTTAATTGATAAATCATATTATTTGTTGACTGATAATTTGGGAGCTATTTTTCAAACTTCAATTATACTTTTCGTTGTTACTCTCGTTGTAATTCGATGTTTATTAAAAGAACGAATTTAATGAAATACTTTTTTGACTTATACGGTTTCGGCTGTTTGTTATTGCGATTGGAAAGTATTTAAATTGACCATGTCGGAGAATAAGAGAGAACGGAAAAGCACAAAAGCACAGGGGCATAGGGTTCTCCGCCGACATCGTTATTAATTGGATCCATTATTTAATTTCTTATTCTGTGGGCGTTCGTGGGTAATGTTGGTGCAATAAAACACTTTGTTAATTTACTGGGATTATAAAGTAAAATCACTTAATGTTCCCGATATCAATTTACACACACTGATTAAAAATAATAGCTAGGAACGCAACAGTTTCAATAGTCGACCACTCCTGCCGACCGCCACTCGAGAACTGCCGACAGACGCGCCGGACTGCCACTTATTGACTCTGCCCCCACGCCGATACACAGATGACGCCAGCGTTTCACAGACTCTTGCACTCCGACAGACCATTATATTTCATTTATCATAATCAAGTAGTAATATAAGTAGAATAAATTTCATTCAACAAGATTTTAACTAAATAACAATGTAAATAAAAAGTAAAAATATGTCTGCGTCATGATATTAGTTTTTGTATTGACTAAGTTGGGAGAGTGGCGAAGCTTGTTCGAAGAGTACGACAGTTGTAGTTTTGATATTAAGTGTATTAGTAAAGAGTTAAGAAAGTATTAATGTATATAAATCACAAGTACATATCACAAATGAACATCAGACTAAAGAAAAAAGCCATGGACTCTGTAGTGACACCTACTCTACTTTACGGCTGCCAAACTTGGCCAATCACGAAGGAAATAACACACAAAATACAGGTCTGTCAAAGAGCCACGGAAAGGAGCATGCTAGGCTTAAAAAATTAAAATAGTGAAATACGAAATATGACTAAAATTATTGACACGGCGAAACTAGCATGCCGCCTTAAATAGTTCTGGGCAGAACAACCGACAGCCGTTGGATGGAAAAATTACTACACTGGTATCCCCGTAACGGACACCGGCCCATATGGATACTACGACGTCGTTGGAGGGATGACATCGTGGATACGACGGGCACCACTTCGACGAGGCTAGTAAGGGACAGACAAGGGTGGAAAAGGATGGAGGAAGGCCTTTACCCAAAAATGGGCGTTCCAAAAATGACTTAAATGAAGGACGCAAACTATCTATATTGACCTAAAATATTATTAATAAATATGACAGATAATAATTTGAATTGCGTACCAAAAATAACAAAAAATTTACTGTAATACAACTGTGTAAATAAACGGTTAATATTATTAATGTGTATAAATCAGGATTATACTTATAAAAAAAATATTTATTTATTTATTACGATAAAAAGCTGATAATAAAAAAGTCACCCAGCTAAGCTCACAGCAAGAAGAGAGAGAGAGAGAGAGAGCTCTTGAAACTGTAGAGAAATAGTATATTTCATGTTTATAACGTTTAATAATATTTCACTTGCCATAATGTTTTCTTAAGGATGATGGTCCACTGGCAAGATGCTCGCATTCTCATTTACAGAAGTCGCAGATTCAAATGCTAGATACCAATAAGTTTCTCTTTATACAAGGGGATTATTGAAGGGAAACTTCTTAAGGCGCATGAGGGTAAAATTTTTGAAAAAACGCCTGATTAGCGTCACGAAGATTTGCAGCGTTTTATGATAATAAGTTTTAATATTTACAAATAACATTTGCCACTTCGTCATTTAATATATTATTTTCATAAAATATAAAATAAAAATATGTCATTAATTTTCTTATCTCTAAACTTCAAAAATAAAATTTAATAAATAATTTCTAATATTACCAAAAAACACGTGGCATTTTATTAGCAATTCGTCATATCTTGCCTTTTTCCCCTCTCTAAGTCTCGGAAATCTTAAGTTTTAGATTTTGTATAAATATAAAGAAGACTAAAACTTCATTTTTATACAGCATCGTACTGGAACACAAATCTCTTTGCTTTACGGTACGTTTTTGCTAGTAGAGTGGTAACTAGCCACGACCGAAGCTCACCACAAGTCCAGACTCTGACAAATTAGCAAACGTTGGCTCCTCACCGTAAAGTCATCAAATATGGCGTGATTCTTCTGTACTCAAAAAATCAGCTTAAACGTTAGGGTTCCATATAGTCCACAGGATTTACAGGATTATATAATCAATGTATGAAACTAAATTTGAATGCGAACTATACAATTTATGCGTAATGGTTGCCAAATACAGTGGTGTTCCCAACGTGCAATCTCTGGACCTAATTTAGGTAATAGAAACCGATTTAATTACTGTAACAACGCCCAATCTGAACAGGTGCGGCTTTAATTAAACAATGGGACTAATTCAGGGGTGCACCACGGAAATATAAATACATTTTTTAAATAGTTATTATTCGTCAACACTCGCCCAGCAATCTATATATAAGTCAGAGAATAAGAGAGAAAGGAAGCATAAAGCATAGGGGCGTAGGGTTCCCCGCCAATATCGTCATTAATGGCATCCATAATTTCTATATTGTGGGCGTTGGTGCAATCAAACTTTTATTAATTAACTCAAACTATAATGTTCAACCACAAAATGTTCCCGATATCAATTTACACAAACTCATTAATAATAACAGCTAGGAACTCAGCAGTTTCAAAAGTCGACCGCACCGGCTAGCCGTCACCCGAGAACTAGAGAGATGCGCGCCGGATTCACAATTATTGAGCCTGCCCCACGCCGATAGACAGATGGCGCCAGCGTTCCAAAGATGCAATCTGACATATATATGTAAAGATCAATTGCAGTGCCTTAGTCTCACTAAAAATGGAGAAGAGCTAGACTGATTTTGGTTTTGAATTGTTTATAGAGGTCCAGTGAAGGTTGAAAAGGTCGTCGTCGTCGTAGTCGCTACAACCGATGGACGTCCACTGCTGGACATAGGTCTCACGTAACACTGCGCCGTCCGGTGCTGGGTCGCCATTCCAGCACCTTCGGCCCCCAACGTCCATCGGTCCTTCGGACTATGTGCCCCGCCCATTGCCACTTCAGGTTCGCGATTCGCAGGACTATGTTGGTGACTCTGGTTCTACTACGGATCTCTTCATATCTGATTCGATCACGTAGAGAAACTCCTAGCATAGCACAACTTCAACTTCAACTGCTCGGAGTTGAAAAGGTGAGCAAATATAAAAAATACTTGTAATATAATAAGAACAACTATTTATATGATTTCTAAAAGAAAGCCCTTTAGAAATCATTCCATCCTGTTAAATGTTTGACGTTGCACCTGCTGAAATTAATTTTAAAAGATTCTGTTGCTTTTTTTATTTGTTTTTGGCCTTTGATATTGACAACTACAATATTAGACGGAGTTTGACAAGAATCTGGGCGTGAAGATCGCGTTTTTTCGACTACGAATTCTTTTTGTTCCGGTTAAGTTTAAACCAAATTGTTTACTACAGAGATCTCCATAACCATGGCTCAAATTGTCTTTGAATTACCATAGTTACTCCTGCAGCAATATAGAATTCCTGATGTACAAATATCTCCTGCGACGCAGACGGCCTCGTTAGTGCAGTGGTGCTATTCGATTTGCTAGCAGATGAGAGAGAGAGAAATGGTATTTTGTAATTTGTCTGAGGCTGACCTGAGAGATGGCTTCGGTCGTAGATAGATACCTACCAACAAAAACGTCCCGCCAAAAAAGAGGTTTATATTTCGGTACGATGCTGTGGAGAAACATTCATACATAGCATCACGCCTCATTCCCATAATGGTAGGCAGAGACCACGTCCTTCCACTGGTCATGATCCTTGTATATCTCCTTAGATTCTTTCATTCTCATTAAACCTTTCATACAAGTAAATGTTCTGGATTTGGTCCAGAATCGTTTACCTTGGCCCTTCCGACATTCCAATACACTTCTTGATTCATAACTCCTTTTTGTCAGTCTCCTTTCATTCATTCTATCTACATGCCCAAACCATCTAAGCATACCTTTCTCAATTTTATTCACTATATCTTCTTTTATACCACAATGCTATCTTGTTACACTATTTCTTACTTACACTCAGTTTCAATTCAATCACACTTCTCAACGCTCATATCGTATTTATTTTACTTTTATGCTTCTTCTGTAACCATAAGAGGTATACCGCCTCTTAACAGATTAGCACGCATCCATCTTTGACTGTATCACTTACCATTAGGTTTGGTCTCAGTCAAGTGCTAACCTCTCGGTAACAATAAAATATAATAAATACTATACGTGAGTAGTAAATACCTATTTTACAACGCATGTAAATGTGGGTTTAAATTTTGCATCAGGAATTAACACAATTGTATTAGCGCTAATTTTGAAATACAGCTAAATGTGTCCGATAACGAAATTATATTAGAAGCCCATTATGCAGTGTGAAATGCAATAGTGTTTCACTGAATACGAAATAGTGTTTCATAATCAATTTATGAAAGCTTTTCTTCACATACTATTTGCTTACGATCTCAGCTGAGAGAAACTCTTTTAAATAGTGACAAGTGTTTTGGCAGTAAGAAATAGAGAAAAAACGTTTAAAAAGAATAAAAGGAAAGATCAAGTTCGGGAAACTAAGATCAGTCTGCAGAAAATTAAAATGGCCATGGAGGGGATACATGGTGAGATTAAAGAAAGAAAAATTACCGAGAGTATTAACTGAATGGTATCCTAGGAAAAGCAAAAGAAGTAAAGGAAGACCCATAAAGCGATGGGAAAACGACTTGAAGAAAGTAGCAGGACTAAAATGGCTATGAACATCAAAGGATCGGTACAGATGGAAAGCATTAGAAGAGACTATTATTGCAAGACAAATGCTATAAGTAGTAAGAACAGAAATGAAAACTTCTTTAGCAAATTTGTAATTTGAAAGCCAATGAAACGAAAACGCGACAGTAAAAAGAGAGGCATAGATTGGTAGGATTTAATAAGAAAATGAGATAGGAAGCATTATACAATGTTTCCTATTTCTATAGCTAAAGGGTCCTCTAAGTACATTTAGGGGCCATTTAAAGTGATAGTTTTTAGGTAAGGGATCCCTTAATATTATTTAGGGTCAGTTAAAGGGATTGCTAATATATTTCCCTAAGTAGATTTACCAGTCGGTTCAAAGGACTGTTTTTATTGATAAGAGATCCCCTAGCTATGTGATGCCTAAGCGAATGTTGATGAAATAGGGCATTATCCCTTTCAACACAATTCGATGATATATAAATGCTCATCTTTACCTTAAAGCCAAAATTTTTGAAGGTTTATTTATGATATATCTTTATCCCAATCCAATTATACCATATACAATATTTGATTTCAGAAGTACAATTATTTTGATATCTTAAGGTATACATAGTTGCTCAGATCAATTATATTATTAAAAAAAAATCTTGTGAGAAATTCATATATGGTAGAAGTGAATCCTTCAAAAATTGTAGCGCTACCACCTTAGTCTGTATCATCATTTACTATCCCACATGAAATCCTATAAATTTATATGTCTGTCTCTTTTTTCTATCGTTTTTTGTTTCTTCGCTTTTTCGTTTTGTCGCTTTTTCTTTTCAATAGTTTTTCGTTACATTACTTTTTCTTTTCATCGCTTTTTCATTTCGTCATTTTTTCGTTACATCACGTTTTCTTTTCATCGCTTTTTCGTTTCGTCGCTTTTCGTTTCACCTATTTTCTTTTCAATACTTTTTCGTTACATCACCTTTTAGTTTCATCGCTTTTTCGTTACATCGCTTTCTCGTTTCGTCGCTTTTCGTCTCATCATCATCACCATCATCTAGTGCCTTCTTCAAAATGAAGTTTGGCGGCCAATATGCGGAAAACTCTTCTGTCCTGGGCAACTCTTTTTAATCGTGCGTAGTTATGACTGGTCCACTCACGTATATCGGGCATTCAATGCCGCCTTGGTCTACCAGGTACTCAAATAGGGATCCTCTTTGAAGATGTCCGAAAAAAGCCACCTTTCTCCATACGATGGTCGATTTCGTCTCATCGCTTTTTCGTTACATTGCTTTTTCGTTTCATCGCTTTTTCGTTACATAGCATATGGTTTTCTCTACTTTCAAGAAGATGCTGAAGATGCTGAAGATGCTGAAGATGTTTTCACTTCAAAAATTGTTAAGTATTTTAGAGGAAACAACATATGATATTTATATTTTTTTAGAAACGGTATCCCTATTATTAGTAACCACGCTTTTTAACTTCAGAATTAACGTCTTTTATCCTTAACTACATATGTGCGAGACAAAGAGAGCACTTTATCAACGCTGAAAAGAAAAATGTTGCCATATTGCGTATTCGAGTAATTCACGACGTGACCGCTTTTTAAATGTCAGCTTATATGTCTTGAAAGAACTGGAAAGTTTAAAAGAAAAATCACATACAACTGAGGGGAGTCTGTTTTTATCTACATTAATAATACGTACGGAAGTGTCTGTTGGCAATCTGAGACAGATTTTGTATTGGTGATAGCTGATGTGACTATCTGAGTATATATATAGCTTAAGTAAATAGTAAACTAATTATTGTAGTTACCATGTGGTAAATCCTTACTAATATGCGAAAGTATCTCTGTCTTTTGCGCTTTCACGCCAAAATTACTGAGCCGATTTAAATGAAATTTAGTACACAGATACTTTGGTCTAGTAGTTAGCATATTCGACTACAGACAATGGCCAACTCAAAAATCAATATTGAGTTTTCCATTAAGATTTTCTCAAAATTTGCCCGAAGTTGGGAATTTGGAGGTGTGATCCACCCCTGTGCCTCGGAGAGCACATTAAGCCGTCGGTCTTGCGCCTGATTTCTCTCCGGTCGTGTCGGATTCCCGTCATATAGGACTATGAAAGTGAAGGAGCAGCGTGGTAGGTCTACGCTCTAAAAACCCTCGCTCCTCGTAGTAAGGAGGCCTGTGCCCAGCAGTGGGACTATAATAAGCTGCTACTTACGTAATTACTTTACACATATAGTCTAGAGCCTGAGAAAGCATATAGGCTACGTTTTAATGTAAAAAAGGGTTATCAGGAATGGAAGTATCGCCACTTATAGAGCTAGAAGCTAAAGTCTTGTGTGCAATTCACACGAAAGTGAAACCTTCAAAAAATTTTGCTTCAAGATAATTAGACGAATGTGAAATTTTGAGAACAGGATAATGTTAGGTTTTAGTTTACTTTTTAGATTTGAAGTCACACTATGTCTTGGTGAACACGAGTGGAGCACAAAGTAACAGAACCACGAACGTAACAAACAATGTATAATTATTACTTCCCATCTCAGTTTCTTCCTTTTCATTACATCGATTTAGAAATCACAAGGATGTTAAAGAATTTCTCACTTCAAAAAGTATTTCATTTTTTCACTTGTGCTCTTGTTTTGGCTTTACAGAATATGGCAAAGTTTAATCCCTAAATTACTTAGGAGTTATAAAATTAAAGGGAAAATGTCAATTCTAATATATTACGCCAACAGCTTTTTATCCGAATAAGAGAGAAGGCTTTCCTTCTCTCATATTCGGATCTCAGCTGAGACTCGACTACACACTACATACGATAATATGCTGAGCTGGAAACCTTTTTGAGGTGGTGTTACATACAGTAATGCTGGTTGTTACACCATCATATAATATATGCTTTTTCTTTCTTTCTTTCATTCCATTATTTTCTAAGACATAAATCATTTACCTGAGTATTCATATTTACCACACAGCTTCATATTGATTTACAAAATTTGCAGTGTTAAGTACAAACGTCGTTATCTGACATCATAAATGTATCTTCTAAAAATCAAACGATTTTAAACATATGTCGCCAAAATTCGTCGTATTGTAAACAAAACGAAAAAAATGACTGTCATCAATCAAATAGATTTTGCGACAGATATTCTGCGAAGCCCTCCCGACCCATTGACAACAACGTAGTGAGTAATTTCCCCCGAAGCCGAAATTCAATCTCATACAATATTTCGGATGATTTGCGCCGTCACAAATTCCGAAATCCACTGTTACCTAACAAATTTATCACTTTTGCACGTTCACTGTTCAATGCTAGAACGTATATGACAAACATATTTACATTTCCCCGATTCGCATTATCAACACGTAAACAACGTAATATATTACGGTAGTTCTCTATTGGCTGACTTTATTGTTAACTATGCAACAACACAAATTGTAGCATGGGTGAATGAAACATGGGAATCTGTCCAAGAAATAAAAACCCGTATGGAAATCGCCCGTGTATCATTCGACAAAATCTGGCCAGTTGTATGTGACAACCGGTTGCGAAGCATGGACCTTATAAATAGAAATTAAATACGCAATTATTTCTTACTTTTTAGAGCATATTCATATATTTGTAAGTTTGTTTTGAAGGCGGTTCTTTTTTTGTTAAAATATCTATTTATTTTTTGATTTTTAGTGATTCTGAAGTAAACTAACAAATTTGTCTCAATATATGTACACCTAAAACGCGTTTCTCATGAGATAACACCGTTTAAATGAAACAACTTTAAAAAGTTAAATTTACATTAATATCGCCACACCCGTATTTGAACCCGAAACCCTTATACCACCGCTTCACACGTAATTTACCTTTCAAATATTGCAATGCAGAAATAAACGTAAGGTCATTGGCATTTGATTACAGACAGTTATAGATTTTGCCAAAAATCACACTCTTACTGTAAGCTGTTGAGGAGGTCCATTGATATTCATATTTAACTACGACTAGCACTTGACCATACCGAAGTTACGGTTACCGAAGCGACTCAAATATCTGGATAGCCTCTAGAAGACTCAGCCGAGTATCGTTCATTTGCTCCTAAGAATTAAAGAGTTCCGTCACTTTGTCATGGATTCCATGATCAGAACCTTACCAAACAATCACAAAACAACCCTTGAAGTATATCCTTTCTAATAAAAAGAATCATCAAAATCGGTTGGCGTGATCTTGAGTCATTCGTGCATGTGTCGCGCACATGCTTACGCAAATTTAAGACTTCTCCGGTTTTCTCATGGATGCCATCATCAGAACTGGTTTAAAAAAAAATGGGACCCTATGACGAGCACCCGGTCCACCCAGTCGTGAGATATGAGGTATTAAACAGAAAAAAATAAAAATACAGACGAATTGATAACCTCCTGCTTTTTTTGAAGAAGTCGGCTAAAAAGAGGACACCATAAGACGCCTCGAGTTGTTTGAGGTCTGGTGTTATCGTCGCATGCATCGTGTTAATGGTACGCACAAAATTTGAAATGAAATCGTATTCCAGCGCATCGATATTACCCAGAAACTTATGCATATCATCAAGAGGCTTATGATAATGGGCAAGAGGCGTGCTGGAAACAGGAAGAAGTCTTGGCTGCGGAACATATGCGAATGGACAGGAATAAAGTTTGCAGCCGAGCTGTTTCGTCTTCCTAGGCATAGAAACGAACACCAAAAATTGGAGGCCAACTTTCAACGAAATTGAAAAGGCACATTTCGAAGAAGAATTGTTAACTAGTTTATTAACTCCTTTCTCATAACTGACTCCTGGTTTCCCACTAGAACTCACCAAAGGCCAAAAGAACAAAAACATCTTTAATTCAGTATTTGAATCGATAAATCTTTGCACATCATCATCACGTTTATACTTACCCTCTTGGCTTTTTTTATTGAAGGCAGGTTTTACCGTGATCTCACCTAATTGAAAGTGATGATACAGTCTACAATCTCACACACTTAGTAAGTAAATTACCTCTTATGGTTCCTACACTGTACCAGTATTTCTTTACTGGTTTCTACACAGTATGCAACTTTCTTACTTGGCGGCAGGTCTTTGCTGATAAAGATGTAACTATTTACAGCCGAGTCACATTATATAGATAAAATAAACCTTTGTCTTGTTGTAAATCGTAAGAAATACGCGACTAACAAAATGAGGATTGCATCATTGTCCAACGTGACTGTGGGTAAAGTGTTGAAGCCAATTTAAGTGTCCAAACTTATGAGCTAGTGTACTGTATTGTCTACTTCGGAGAGACAGCAACAAATCTTTATACAATTAAGTTTTCAGATCACTTTTGAACCCATAAAGCTTTTCATTGTATCTTATTGCTTCCAAATGATAATTATATTAAAAAATAACTTACAAATCATTAGCTATCGGTTTTCTTGATGCCTTATGCTAAGAAGCCACATTAAAATTCAGAAACTTTTTCCACCATTGTGATTACAATGTTATATTAATTTGTTTAGAAAAGCATTTCATTCAGTCTTAAGGTTTTTTTATCGTCTAAGTAATCCTTCAAACTTGCTTACCTACGGATCGGGAACGTGGTCTTTGGCCTATTGGCCTTATTCGAAAGCTCAGAGTAACTCAGCGTGCGATGGAGAGGGCTATGCTTGGAGTGTCTTCACGCGATCAAATCAGAAATGAGGAGATCCGTAGCAGAACCAAAGTCACCGACATAGACCTAAGAATCGCGAACCTGAACCGATGGACGTTGGGGCCGGAAGGTGCCGGAAGGGCGACCCCGCACCAGAGGACGCAGTGTAGGAAGACCGCCCACAAGGTGGGCCGACGTCGCCGGTAGCTGCTGGAGCCAGGCGGCACAAGATCGGTCCTTGTGGGCATCATTTCATGAGACCTATGTCAGCAGCAGTGGACGTCCATCGGTTGAAGCGAATCCTTCAAATGATATTTAGTATTTTATTAGTCCCAACTGAATTCTATTCCCAGTAAGATAAGTTAAACAATTTCCTTCACAAAGTATACTCGCACCAAAGCTTTTAAAACTCATTTGGGGTTTCGTACTTTAGTAATTTTCTAAACGTCTAAAGGAGCTCATAAACTCTTCACTGTTACATGATTTATCTAAAGCCTCCCTCAGTTATTTAGGCGCGTTGAATAAATTATGGCGGGCATTTTTCCGAGTCAGTACACAGCACTCATTTTCCTAACGAACGCCTCCTCTGACACGCATATTTCAACGATTACACGTACAAAGTACATGTCCTAACGGGACATGTACTTTGTACGTGTAATCGTTGAAGTTAGTGGAACACGCATTACTCTTGGGGTGATATACATTCCTCTTACAGTAGAACAGGATATGATGTTTACTATAATCTATATCTAGATATCTTTATCAAAGACTATACCCAAAAAAAGTTCTGCAATAATATCTATCGCTAGTTTTCAACAAAAAAAGGAACACCGTCGCATGCCCCACGTTAAAGCGGTTCTTGAGACCTAAATGTTCATAAGAGACTACCAAATGTTTTGATTTTTATATTTGCCAATAGTGAAACTATACAATGTAACCTTTTGTTTATTAAACTAAAGCTCTGGTGTAGCGTTATTCAGCACATCACATTGTGGCAGAATGCGCCGAATGGGGACCTCAGCAGCACCGCTTGATGGCGCTGATCGGCGGAGAACTCTCGCTTGAGAGCATTATAGATGCGATAGAAGTGTAAGTGTCAAGTAATCTCGTTAAAAGAGGCCCACGAGTAAGATAGAGAGAATGCAGTAGATGCTCCCTCTCACCGCCAACTGCCTTATTGGTCTAGTGGTTAGCATGTCCGACTACAGACAGGAGGTCCTGGGTTCGAGTCCCACGTTGGGCCAATCGAAAATCAATAGTGAGTTTTCTGTTAAGATTTTCTCAATATTTGCCGGAAGTTGGAAATTTGGTAGTGTGATCCACCCCCGTGCCTCGGAGAGCACGTTAAGACGTGGGTCCTGCGCCTGATCTCTCTTTAGTCGTGTCGGATTCCCGTCACATCGGACTATGATAGTGAAGAAATAGAGAGTGCACTTGTGTACTATGCCTGCTAACAGGCAGTGGAGCAAGGTGCTGGGTCTATGCTCTTAAAACCCTCGCTCCTCGGAGTGAGGAAGCCTCTGCCCAGCAGTGGGACGTTAATGGGCTGCTACATACCGCCGAAGGAGGCGGGATACTGGGCGGCGCTGGTTTGCCCACCTCCATAAATGCTCAGTCGGACTCATTTGGGGCACCAGGGAAGAATGTGCAAGCTGAACCTCTAGTGTCTCATTTATGGATGAAGAGGATTACGCTGTGTTTTAGTTGGTAATGCGAAGTCTCCTTCCTCGCCGAGTCCCACACTCCTGACCCATTCAGGTCAGGGTAAGTGCGTATAATCATTTCCCAGCGCAAAAAAAAAATGGTGTAGCATCATGTTGCGCTAAACTTATCAAGAGTTTTTATTGTTATTCACATCACATATATAATAAAAATTTATTTATAAAATACCACATAAAAACTTAACGAGCTTCGACGCAAAACACGCACCGTTAGTAACGGTCAATTAGTAACAGACTTATTTTTGCTTTTTCTATTGTATAGGTTGATCTCTATGCATATTTTGTTACGACAATTACTTTGTTACACAATACACATTATGACTTAAGAAGAAGCTTATATTTCTGATAGCCCGAGTTGAGACAGAACTATCGTATCATGTCAACTGGTAATTGACCCGGAAAATTATAGGAATATATCCTGGTGAATACATGAAATGTTAAGATAGAAAATTCAGCCCCAAACTTTAAATATAAAAAAGTGATACGCAGACGCTCATTATGAGCTTCCCCATATTCCTTTTGCATGAGGAAATTTAGGTGATCCTTTAAGCATATATGTAAAGGTTTGTAAATTTCATGGGTGTTTGATTCAGAAATGTCTGAGCTTTGGCTAGAATTTTGTGTAATAACGGTTAATAATCAAGATAACAAAGAAGAGTTAAGACAAAGACAATTTAAACACTCAAAGAGTTACTATTAATTTGTATTTTATTACCACAGTATTACACTAGTTAACACTTTAGCAGATAACAACAGATAAGCCCCCGTTTGGCTACATATCTCTTTTTAACTACCCACAGCCCCTCTTCTTCATCGTCAAAATGCCGCGAGCATCGCTACACGAGCGCCGCTCGTCGGCCGCCATCGTTTTCCGCCGGAAGTTTGCGCGTCTTAATGGAAGACAATAAACTCACGTGTAACATACGGTATATTATCTCAATTATTTGGATTAATGTTGTTGTTAGCGATAAAGTATATGTTGATTTTCATACGTCTTCTTTTAAGAAAAGAAGACGTAGTGACTAAAATTGAAAAAGGTATGCTAAGATGGTTTGGGCATGTAGAGAGAATGAATGAAAGGAGACTGACAAAAAGGATTTATGAGTCAAGAGTGAATGCGAAAGTTGGAAGGGGAAGACCGAGGCGAACGTTCCTGGACCAAATCCAGGACATTTTAAATAACGGCCTGGTCAAGTGTACTCTAAACCCATTTCTCATTTCATTCATTTTCTCTACATGCCCTAACCATCTAATACCTTTCTCAATTTTATTCACTACATTTTTTTAAATCACGACGTTCTTCATTAATCAGATAAACTGAAATAAGAAAAGTCACGTATATATCTGGCATCCCAACTCTTAAGTCGCGGGTAGAAACTATTAATTCTAAATGGATTAAGTATTGCAAGTACTTTGTGGCAATGTATAATGCAATTTGATCTGATAAATTCAACAGAGACAATATCGTCGTAAGAAATAAGACGGACTTAACCTCTTAGGAAAGCTTTTTAATACGGATTTATTTCTTTGTAGCAGGATAAGTCTTTAAGTCTTGAGAAATATTATAGTAGTTCCGCTCACTAAAAGATTTATAAATATTTTCAATCTCACTATTTTTTAGAGATAATATTTTAAAATCTCAGCTTCCTATAGGATCTATTTCGTTAGTAGAATACTTAAAATTCGTATATAATACAACCAACAACTAAAATCAGTCCGGTATTAGAGATTAGCGTGAACGATCAATTTGATGCTGGACTTAAATAATAGTTAATGTGATTGTAAACATTTACAATGATTATATTTCTATAAGTATGTCGGAGTGCAATAGTCTGGATCGCTGGTCCGTGTGCAATAGTCTGTGGAACGCTGGCGCCAACTGTCTATCAGCATGGGGCAGAATCAGTAAGTGGCAGTCCAGCGCGCGTCTCTCGGTAATACACGAGTGACGGTCGGCCGGAGCGGTCGACTATTAAAACTATCGCGTTCCTAGCTAATATTATTAATGAGTTTATGTAAATTGATATCGTGAACATTAAGTGATTGAATATTATAATCCGAGTTAATTAATAAAGTGTTTGATTTCACCTAAATTACCCACCAACGCCCACAATATGGAAATTGATGTGATTTATGATTGATTGATATGATTATGGATGCCATTAATGACGATGTCGGCGGAGAACCTTACGCCCCTATGCTTTATGGTCTCCATCTGTCTTACTCTCCAACATGTATAACTTTCCAATTACTACAAAACGTGAGCGCTTTCTTGGAATATAAATTGGATGTATATTTAAAAGATAGATCTATACCATCGTAAATTTTTTGATAGATCTGTAAAAGATAAAGCATATATTGTTTGGTGGTATCTCTATAGGATTAGGCAGCTTTTAAAATGAAAGCTTCCAGAGCTTAATTTTTTTTTGCCTACTCTTCGAACAATTTCATATCTTAATATATATATTAGATTCTGGTCTTCCATCGTTTACATAAAGATAACCACAGTCAATTTTAAGAGATTATTTATTACTTTAAACTAAAAAAATTACTTATTAATTAATTTTTAAATGACAATAACCAATAATTTATGGTTGCAAGGTGTGTACCGGATTCAAATTCGAGTAAGAATGCCCGCCAGCCTCATGCAACCCCTTTTATACTAGTTTCTGCGAGTGGGGGTAGTTTGAATGTTGGTAGATGTTTGTTGCTGCACAGCTTGTTACCAACATTAAAAATCGTTGCCGCCGTCATATATATAGTGTAAATTATATTAGTGTAATTAAATTAAAGTAAGTAAAAGGTAATAAAATTAATACATAGACCAGAAAAGTTTTCACTATTACTTGTTTGAATAGCTTTAGGTATATGAGACAATTAAAAGCTAAATTAAGTAGAAAAATTATAAATAAACTAATATTTTGCTCCGAAATTTTGAATACATGTAAATAGATCAAAATAAATAATAAGTAAATAAGTGATAAATAAATAAGTGATGTCAATATTAATGAAAACCCTCGGGGCAAGTGTTAATTTTTAACATATGAGCCGATGAATACAAGACGGACCTTTCTCACTATCCAAAAGTTTAGCACAGCATGACGCTTCACCAGAGTCTTAATTTAATAAACAAAAGATAACATTCTGTAGTTTAACCATTAGCAAACATAAAAATTATAATATTTGGTGAACATTTAAGTCGCAAGAGCCACCTTAGCGTCATTCGACCCGCGGGGCAATCGGCGCACAAAACGCCCGCCGAATATTTCTAAGGGTTATTCAAGTAAGCTCAAATAGTAATTGTGAATCGTCAGTAGTATGTCCGTTTGTAATAGATCCATGCAACACCAGTTTGGAAAGTTGAATCCGCTGAGAAGAAACCGACAAAAAACTCAAAGCTTACTCCTTTTAATATTATTTTTGTAGGTTACAATGTGTTTAGTTTTCATGTGCAACTGGAATCAGGTTCAAACATCCATGTCGCTTAAATAATCTTCAACATTATAATATGCCTTT
Organism: Elymnias hypermnestra; assembly: GCA_015832385.1. Lineage (NCBI taxonomy): Eukaryota > Metazoa > Arthropoda > Insecta > Lepidoptera > Nymphalidae > Elymnias > Elymnias hypermnestra. Next base: position 2,477,843 of record JACTOM010000935.1, on the reverse strand, counting down.
TGTAATAGGACGTTTAGATATTTATATATTTGCTTATTCTTTATGTGGAGGCAAAACCAGAATTGATTCGGGTATTTCATTAAAAACACAAATGGTCAACTCGTCGAATGATTTCTAAACCTTCTTCACTTTAATATATGGCATTACAAGTTTGTTTTTATTTCTTGTGTTAAAATGTATCGTCGTCGTCGTCGCTTCAACCGATGGACGCCCACTGCTGGATATAGGTCTCACGTAATGACGTACAGACGCCCCGATCTTGCGCCGCCTGACTCCAGCGGCTACCGTAGACCCTCTTTATGCCGTCCAGTACCTTCGTGTCCCAACGTCCATCAGTCCTTCGGTCTAGGTGCCCCGCCCATTGCCACTTCAGGTTCGCGATTCGTAGGACTATGTCGGTGACTTTGGTCCTACTACGGATCTCCTCATTTCTGATTTGATCGCGTAGAGAAACTCCGAGCATAGCCCTCTCCATGGCACGCTGAGTGACTCTGAGCTTTCGAAAAAGGCCCATAGTCAGCGACCATGTTTTCGATCCGTAGGTAAGCACTAGCAACATGCACTGTTCGAAGACGTTAGTCTTCAGGCACTGAGGCATATTGGATGAAAATGTCTTCCGGAATTTCCCGCACGCTGCCCAACGGAGTTGGATTCGGCGATTGACCTCTTTCTCGAAATTGCACCTACTTAGCTGGACTATGAGTCCCAGGTATGTATACTCATCAACTATTTCGAGTGTCGAGTTCTCAACCATGACTCAGGGTGGAGCGGAACATGGATAATGGACATCACTTTCGTCTTATCCATGTTAAAAGGTACGAGTATATAGGATGTTATTCATTATATATGAGGATAATATGTAAGTATACATATTGTTTAACATAATAGTGTATTTCATCGACATACGCTACAGGAAATTAACTGATTTTGTCACTTGATTGGCAGCAAAAGCTTAAATGCTGACACGTTGCAATTTTAGTGCCAATTAAACTTTAAGCAGCTCCGAGTGAAGTTTCCTTAATTTGCCAAAACACTGTAACGATTTCCTAATTGCTTGTAAAGTTCCTGATGTATTTTCTCACGATTTACACTAAGCCCTTTCGAGACTACTTAAAAATATATTACATAAAATATTATTAGGTGTATATAGAATTGTTTTATTAACATTTGAAAATTTGAACGAAGTTTTTTGGTGACAAACATTGTGACCCGAGATATTTATAAATATACGATCTGACACACAAAGTTCGTCCAGACTTAGAATCAATAAATAAAAAGAACAAATGATAATTATAGAATATTTCAACTTGAACTTGAATGAACAAAGAGAATTTGTAGTCAAAAAATACTCATATCCCGTCAAAGTCCGTAAAATATTATACTTGCGATCAGAAATTGTTGGTTGTCAATGTCAATTGTCAAAAACAAATATAAAAAGTATACTTACTTTAGTTAGATTTCTGAACGCCGAAAAATGCAAAAAGAAACCTTTACTATCAAATCTGATTTGATTTCTGAACGACTACTAAAATTAAATTATTTCTAAACGATGTCACGAACATCAAGTGTTTGACAGATAGAAATAGTTATTAAGGGAAAGCAAAATTTTTTTTTAACTGTACTTGACTTCCACAAGTAATTCAAAACCCAAATTCGCCAAATCAGCCCAGACGTTTCCGAATTTTAGTGGGATTAACGAACAGCACAAGATTTATCTATATAATAGTAATATACTCCCTACTAATCTAACCAGATGCTACTCAAATTTTTCTCTATGATCTTACAAGTAGAATCCTACAGCCTTGAATCTTGATTCAGCTTCATCCGGGACACCCTATTGGAATGCGCCAGCGAGTTGCTGGGTTTTAGTGGGTATTATGCCTCATCAGTGAGTCCCACACTTCTGACTCTTTAGTCGAGGTGCGTTAAAGCATTTCCCACCAAAAAAAAAGGTAGAACCAATTAGCGTGTATCTTGAACAGTGGATTAACAAGACATTGACATGTATTACCTAATTCTTTTCGGAGCAAAAATTCTTAAAAATGAACTTTAACCCTTAGATTGTCTGGCTGCATTTTATTGGCCCTCGTAATTTGCCCACGTTTTTCAACGGAAATAACCGTCGACTGCCACGCCGCGCATGGACGTTTCGTTGGACGCTAAAAAGGCTCTTGGAACTTGAATGTTCATTAAAGACTACAAAATGTTATGATTTTTATAGTTATCTATATAATTTTATCTTTTGTTTATTAAATTAACACTCTGGTGTAGCGTTATGTTGTGCCAAACTTTGAAATAGTAAAAAAAATCCGTTTTGTATTTATTGGCTCATATCTTAAAAATTAAAACTTACCTCATGGGTTTTCATTGTTATTCACATCACTTATATAATCAAAAATACAAATAATCACTAATAAACACTCACAGTTTATAAAATATCACAAAACTTAACGACCTTCGCGACACACGTACCGTTAGTAACGGTTACTTTGTATCTGATTTTTTTCTATTAAAGTAAGTAAGTAAGTAGCAGCCCTTTAACGTCGCACTGCTGGGCACAGGCCTCCTCATTCCGAGGAGGGAGGGTTTTTAGAGCATAGACCCACCACGCTGCTCCACTACGGATTGGCACTGCGGATTTTTTTCTATTGCCTGGTATTATCTCTACGCATATTTTACGACACAACAGTTACCGAGAAGCGAAATAGATAACACACATTATGACTTAAAAAGACAGAGATGCTTATGTTGCCCGTTTTGAGACAGAACTATTGTATTATGTCAACTAGTAAATATTTTATGACATTGTACATAAAACGTGTAAATCTTAAGGTATTTCAAATTTAAATACAAGTAACAGGTTTATTATCAAACTCGTGTAATCTTTGAATACCTTTGATATACCTGCACTTGGTTGAAAGGGTTAATTAGTCATAGTGTTATATCACAGCAAAGGATCTCTCGCCATGTGGAGACTCTGTCCTTAACCTGAACGTGACGAGTCGGCCTTCCTTTGGCACCAATGTAATTCATTGTCCGACCTGGGTGCGTACTAATGCAGTGATTGTCTTCTGCGATGTGTCCAAGGTCACCTGCTATGACTTCGATGCGATATCTGCATATAAACATTAGAATGTATCACGAACTGTATATCGTTTATTTTTATAAAATCCTAAAGCTACGGCCGAAGCCTGATTGACATACATTATACAGAGATCTGCAGAATTAATTCTTTTAAATACAGAAAAAAAATTAAGGATTAATATTCAAATTGTACAGTCCCTTAGAATGTTTGAAATAACCACCAGCATTTTAAGCCTCTGCAGGTTTTACGAGTTTAAATATCTCAAATTGTGTTGTTATTATCTATATCTATATATATAAAAGAGATATCCAGGTATCAAATCAAATCAAGATATATTTATTCAAGTAGGCATATTACAGCACTTTTGAATCGTCAAATAATATTTTTTTTCTTTTCTTTTCCACAATGTAAGTATAATTTACGTCTTATGATGGTATTCCTGCACGACTTAAAATCTAAAGCTACCAGGGTTCTTTCGCGCCCTGATCTGAGAAATGCCCACAAGAAACTCAGTCGGGTATTTTGTTTTTTTGTTACCATCATCAATACAATATCATACTAGTTTAATATATTTCAATTCAAATTAGAGCAGTTCGTCTACTCCCACGTGTTTCTATCGTCTAACTAATTTTGCAACTTATAATACGATTTTTCAATCTATTTTCTTTTAACAAGGACTTTGAATTTATTAATTGACATCTCTAGAACGCCTTGTGGGAGTTTATTATAGAAACGTATACAGTTACCATTAAATGAGTTGTCAATCTTATGCAGCCTACTAGAATTTATAACAAGTTTGTTTTGATTTCGTAAGTTATACAATGTAAATTCACTCTTTTTATTAAAAGAGTCAATGTTTTTATGTACATACAACAAGTTTTCTAACATATATCCGCAGTGAACTTTCATTACGTTAACTGCCTTGAATTTGTTTCTTAGCAACTCATCACGATATCTATAGAACCATAAGGCGCAGAGACTTGAAAATTGGTAGGAGTATTTCTTTTGCCGAGTAGAGGTCAGCTAAAACCGGATTTTACGAAATTCCATCCGCAAGGGTGGTAGCGGGGGTGTTAATTATTGTCTTATCACGATACTTCTGGAACCATAAGGCGTAGACTTGAAATTTGGTAGGAATATTCCTTCTGCCGAGTAGCGGTCATCCAAGAACGGATTTTACGAAATTCCACCCGCAACGGTGGTTGTGGGGGTGTTAATTATTGACTCATCACGATATCTCCGGAATCATGATGCGCAGAGACTTGAAATTTGGGTAGAAATACTTCTTTTACCGAGAAGAGGTCAGCTAAGAACGAATTTTGTGAACTTCCACCCGCAATGGGAACTGCGAGGGTGCTATACGTATGTTTCTTGTTTGTAAAACAATTTGCCTAAATTACTGAAAATGCTACCCAAAAAACATTTCACGCAGACGAAGTCGCGGGTTCAGCTAGTATTTATATATATAATATGATTGCTTCTATTGTTATGAATGAATACAATATCGAAACATTCAAGAAAAATAGTTGAAAAATTTATCAATCAGTTGCTCTTTGTTAACCTCGCTACAACACCAGGACGGCTGGACTGACTTTGGTTTTGAATTATATGCAGAAGTCCAGGGAGGGTTTAAAAGGTGAGTAAATATAAAAAAAATGCTTGGAATATAGTAAAAACATTGATTTCGCTCTCCCTTACAAACTATTCCTACCTGTTAAACATTTGATGTTGGTCCAGTCTTTTGGAAATCAATTAAGTGTAAAAGTCGTTCAGAAATCATATTAAAATTTAAAAGTGAATTATTTTATTCAATTTTTCGTTTTGAATGCCAAAGTTTTGACGTTCGTCCAGAAGTCCATCGTTCAGAAGTCAATTTAAATTAAAAAGAATACTTTTAGTGTTTTTTCATTTCTTTCAGACATTTGACAACTCACAATTCCTGAACGCAACTTCCTGATTACAATTTTTTTTGTTACAATTTCGTTTTGACCACATTTTCTAATAAAGTTGAAGGATTGTGCAATGTTGCTTATTATTGAACGTTAAAATCAATCAAGCTTTTCTTGCCTTAGATATTAGAGATTATCTATCTTTCTAGTGAACGAAAAACCAAGGTAAATTAAAACGAGTTAATTACACGTCTTTCAAGCATGTTGTATGTATTCCTTGTGACAATATACTCTGAAATGAGACGTAAATTCTCGAGTAATCGGATTACGACACAGTCTGCCCTATAAGGCTTTTATGCTCCAACTGAGATAAGAGATTAAATTTTTTACAGCTGTAAAATGAACTCTTTATGAATTTTCAGCAAAACTACCAAAGAAGATATCACATTTTAAAGTAACTTAAAATTATATCTTACTAGCCACCCTATTTTTGCACTGAGAAATGTTTTTACGCACTTACCCTGATCTTAATGGGTCAGGAGTGTAGGACTCGGCCAAAGAGAAGAAGCAGAGGGACCTGCGTGATTGACTGCACTTTATTGGAAGTATTTTAATATATTTGATCGTCATATTACCCCTCATTCGTAAAAAAAAATATACACGTAGATCTTTCTCAAGAATGGCTTTACCTATCGGTAAAAACCGCATAAAAGTCCGTTCAGTAATTTTTGAGTTTGAGTGAAATGAGACAGGGGACTTTATTTTAGAATATTTAAGAATTTAAAAAGACTAAAGAAGTTGTTTATATAACACTAGCTGATCCCGCGACTTCGTCTGCGTGGAATGTTATTTTGGGTAGCAAGTAAGTAAATAGCAGCCCATTAACGTCCCACTGCTGGGCACAGGCCCCCTCACTCCGAGCGTGGGATTTTAGAGCATAGACCCACCACGCTGCTCCACTGCGGATTGGCAGGCATAGTACACCGACCGGAGAGATCAGGCGCAGGACCGACGGCTTAACGTGCTCTCCGAGGCACGGGGGTAGATCACACCGCCAACTTCCCAACTTCGGGCAAATATTGAAAAAATCTTAATAGAAAAATCTATATATTGATTTTTTCAATTGGCCTGACCTGGGACTTGAACTTAGGACCTCATGTCTGTAGTCGAACATGCTTACCACTAAACCAATGAGGCAGTTTTTTTTGGGTAGTATTTTCATTAATTTAGGCAAAATGTTTTACACATAAGAAACATACATATAAATACTTCAGTGCGCTGTTTGCTATGTGTTACTGCAATATCATGATGAGTCAATAGTAAACACCCCTGCAATACACCTTGCAGATGGAATTAAAAAAAAAAATAGTTGACCTATACTCGGGAAAAGGAATACTCCTACCAAATTTCAAGTCTCTACGCCTTATGGTTCCAGAGATTTCGTTTCACTATATCTATATGTCGGAGTGCGGTAGTCTGTAGAGCGCTGGCGCCATCTGTCTATCGGCGTGGGAAAAAGTCAATAGTGTCAAGGGATGTCTTTAGGATTTTCCTCGGCAACTATTCGAATTTTTCTCGCCAACCATCCTTGGACTTCAACGAACGTTAAAAAAATAACTGTCAAAATTGACCCAGGCGTTGTTGAGTTATGCGCTTACCAACACCTTTTGCGATTCATTTTTATATTAAATAAATTCTAAACAAAACGTTTTTTACCGTTTATGAAAGATGAATAATTATTATACAAAAGATAGTAACATAAGTGAATGCCATGTTTACATAACCTAGAATGAATTAACAAAACCGTTGCTATAGACAACGATCTAATAATTCATGTCATAACCTTGTGGATGCGTGGGTAGATGCGTGGGGATTCGTGGGAGTGCGCGGGTGGATACGTGGGAGTGCGTGGGTGGATGCGTAGGTGGATGCGTGGGTGGAAACGCGTTTATAAGCATTGAAGTGACGTTAGACATTTCACCGGTCTTTGTGCGCTTCGTAGCAGAAACAAATAACTATCCACATAAATTTGAAAAAAAATGGTAAAGGGTTGATGGAATTAAAAAAATGAATGGCCCAACAATTAATTCCGCGTCGAATGGTCATGGTCTCATGCCGATCGGTCCAGTAGTTAAATTTATCGATAACAAAGAAAAAGAAAGTTGCTTTTATTTATATAGAAGATAGATGGTCATTGACAATAGAACTTTAATAATGTTCAAACTTATAACTAAATTTATTCATGCTCGAATTTTGACATCCATTTACAACTTCACTACTCATAATCCCTTGTGTGAAATACGAGTACATCTATTATATATGTATGTATTTGTAGGGGTAAGAGGGTAGGTAGTCTATTATATTATGGACTACCTACCCTCTTTCGACTACCTCATTGGTCTAGTGGTTAGCATGTTCGACTACAGACATGAGGTCCTGGGTTTGAGTCCCGGGTCGGGCCACTTCGAAATCGATATTGAGTTTTCTATTAAGATTTTCTCAATATTTGCCCGAAGTTGGGAAGTTGGCGGTGTGATTCACTCCCGTGCCTCGGAGAGCACGTTAAGCCGTCGGTCCTACGCCCGATCTCTCTCTCCGGTTGTGTCGGATTACCGTCACATCGGACTATGAGAGTGAAGGAATAGAGAGTGCACTTGTGTACTATGCCTGCCAACCCGCAGTGGAGCAGCGTGGTGGGTCTATGCTCTGAAAACCCTCTCTCATATGAGCGAGGAGGCCTGTGCCCAGCAGTGGGACGTTAATGGGCTGCTACTTACCTTACCTAAACCCTCTTTTACACTAAAATTATCATTCTCCCAAAGGTTTCCAGGAAGAATTTGCTTTTGTACTCGTGTGCCTGTAGTTATACTAGTGTATATTTACGGTGTACAATAAAGAGTCTTCAATCTATCTATCCAACAATGACCGTTAAAAGTTCTACCTGGTATTGCGTAGTCTGAAGTAAGTTTAGAGTACGTAAAATCCTCCTAATTTTGAAATTTCCATTGGGGAATTTTCCCAATCCTTTTTGCTCTGAAAGAGAGTTAAAGCAGATATTCCGAGAAAATATCTGCCTCTTCACCCTGAGAGGTGATATTCAAATACATAATATCAATGTTGTTTCGACGATGTTTTAGAAAACCAATGTTTTCGTTAAGCTGCTTTGATGAAATTGCGAACGTAATCGTCTCTAATGCAATAACTTTATGCTTTGTTAAACGTGATACTGAGAGCGGCTGCTGAATTCCCAGGATACTCACAATCTATATATAAAGACTAGTAACCCAGATGGCTTTGTATCAATAGTCTGAGTATTTTATGACTGTATGTTTTTCACTTGTTATTTGTTAGCAAGTTGATATTTCGAATATGTGGTTTTCATTGAAATGTAATACAATATTTATCTATTTTACTATACAACTAAGTTATACACGAACTTAAATAAGGTAAGGGAAGTAGCAGCCCATTAACGTCCCACTGTTGGGCTCAGGCCTCCTCGCTCATATGAGAGAGGATTTTTAGACCCACCACGCTGCTCCACTGCGAATTGGCAGGCATAGTACACAAGTGCACTCTCTATTTCTTCACTCTTACAGTCAGACACGACTGGGGAGAGAGATCAGGCGCAGGACCGACGGATTCACGTGCTCTCAGAGGCACGGGGGTGGATCACACCGCCAAATTTTTCCCAACTTCGGGCAAATATTGAGAAAATCTTAATAGAAAACTCAATATCGATTTCTAACTGGCCCGATCCGACATTCGAACCCAGGATCTCATATCTGTAGTCGAACTTGCTAACCGCTAGACTAATGAGGCAGTCACTTAAATATATGTACACAACTCAATTCAACATACAACTAAAAAGATTGCTGACACTAAATAGAATTTCTTTCTAACTTCATCATCTCAACCGATGGATGCCCACTGCCGGACATAGGTCTCCTCCAAGGATTTCCATAATACACGGTCTTGCGCGGTTTGTAACCATTGGCTTCCGGCAACCCTTTTCAGAACATCTGTTACACCAACGTCCATCGGTCCGCCTGGCTATGTGCTCTACCCATCGCCCCACGACCCTTCAAGCTATGTCGATAACTCCTGTTCTTCTACGAATCTCTTCGTTTCGGATTTGATCCCGAAGAGATACTCCGAGTATAGCTCGTTCCATCGCCCGCTGTGTAATCCTGAGCTGTCAAATAATGCGCATAGTCATTGGCCATGTTTATCCATATAAAGATCTGGGTTCGTGCATAAAAACAGGTTATCATTGTTATTAAAAAATAGAGACGATTCTAAAGCAAATAAAGATGATATCATAAGAAGACTAAATGTTTTAAAGTATGATCTGCAACTATCTCTTTTTTGTATTTGGCACGGTGCTCTTACGGTGACTTCTCCATGATCACGATCGAAATAGAAATACTGTTACGGGCGTTAGCACCGAGGTTAGTGCCTCGCCAACTCTCTCCCGTATCTACCTCAGCACCCGCTTGTCACGGCTGCATGTACGTGCCGGGTGGGAAAGTTGTATAAAAGGCATCCAACCGAGTTTGTATATACATTTACTCTAGACTCCCTATCGGAGTGGATTCTTACTACGCGCGAACTTTGATAACTTGAAAGTATCGAATATCTGAACCCGCAAGATCAAACCCCTAAGAACAGTCCACTGAACCTGGAGGGATTTGTCTGAACCTGAATCCCATGCCCATATATTGTGCATGAAATTGTTAAGGTAACGAACGTATTTGATTAGCTAACGATGAATTTTGTATTCGTCGGTATAACTCTCAAACTACTATATCGTATTGATAACTTTTTTAAACATAAATTAATAGATATAGTGAATTATCCTTATATATAGGCACTCGAGGCCTTTCTTTGATATTTATAACAGAAATTATCCTATATGGATTACTTTGTTGCATCTCTTAGAAATGAGGCAATTATTATTTTTTTGATTAGACAGACAAACAACAGAAAACCTTGTTTTATTATAAGTAACAAGACAGATTTGGTATGTGAATTGTAATTATAGAGAAGGGACTACGATATGACCTAGAAAAGCCTTTTTTTTAACACCTACTTGTTTGTTGTTGTGTGATTTCTCTATAAGTTATAATAATATCTCGTCACGATTTCCAAGTTGTTATAAACAAAAGGATATTTATGCCCTTTCAAATATTAACGTCCATTTACAACAATATAAGTAAAAACCTCGTATGACTAGCATGCAGTTCCTTAACTTAAAATATATAAAAAGAAACATTTTTTCGTGAATTTTAAATACTACGTAAATACGATTTTTAATAATTAATTTATATTAAAAAAAACAGCATAAATTGTCATCAAAAATGTATTTGAATAACAAATAGTGTTTTATTGACGCATAAATAGTAGATGGATAAAAACGCAATATACTGTAATCACACCTTATGATAATTGATGATACAGTCTACGACGGAAGCGCACTAATCTGTTAAGAGGCAATTTACTTCCTATGGTTTCTGTACAGCATCGTACCGGAAGATATATTTTAGGATGAAAATGGTTCAGAAATCATCTGACGGGTTCATCTTACGCATCTTTTACAAGTTAGTTTAACAAAAATATATCAAAAGCATCCTTTTACAAAAGGCATATTATAATGTTGAAGATTATTTAAGCGATAAAGGCGTTTGCACACAAAAGCAAAATATTACAGATTGTAATATACATAGCTAATAGCGTAACTACTGAGTTTCATGCTGGTTTCTTCTCAGAAGAATTAACTCTTTGACCCAAAGGTGCTTGAATAAAAAATATTTCTCTCCTGCTCGTTGCACCGCATGTGCCTTCCGAGTGGGAGAGTATAAAACGCCTCTCCCAGGGTTGTATGAAACATTTCGCCTTAGACTCCCGAGCGGAGTGGATTCCCTACTGAGCGCGACTTGTGAACATCCAGAACTCTGAAGAACTTGGAAGTGAACCGGAACCGGACCACAAGCATTAAAACCCGAAGACCTAAGCCTGAACAAGTAACGACCGAACTCTGAAAAACCAAGCAACGAAGAACTGAAGATCTGAACCTTTAAGAACTGAAAACCAAGCCATCTGGAACCCGCAAGATCGAAGCACCTGAACCACATACAGTCCACTAAACCCGGGGGGATTCGTCTAATCCTGAATCCCTCCCCAACAATAATATAGTAGATTATTTAAGTGACAAAGATGTTTGGATTTTATTTGCACATGACAGCTAAATATATTGTAACCAACAAAAAATCTGTAAAGAGGTGACCGTCGAGTTTCTAGCCGGTTTCTTCTCAGCAGAATCAACAGAGTTATTCCTCTGAGCAGGTAGTAGATTTATGAACAATGGACAGTCTGACTGACGACGATTCAACATTGGTTTTTGGAGCCTACTTGAATAAAGAATATTTAGATTTTGACTGATATCTTTGCTTGGTGGTACGTCTTTTGATAGTTGGGTCATTAGCTATGTCCTAACAGACATATATTATATAGAGAACTGTGGAAGTAATTCTGTTAAATATAGAAAAAATTTAAAGATATATATTCAAATTGTTTCCAAAATAAATAGAACTTGTTCTCCACATAATTGTGCTACTTATAGAGCAATTTATTCGACATTAAAATTTCAGTCATTTGTACTGGCAGTCCCTTAGAATGTTTGAAATAACTAGTAGCATTTTAAGCCCCTGAGGGCTTTACGAATTTTAATGTGTCCAATTGTATTGTTATTATATTAATATACATAATATAATTGCTTGATTTGTTGCGAATGAATACAATATTGCTACATTCAAGAGAAAAGGTTGTTGCAAATCGTATATCTATATATAAAAATCAACTGATGTACGATAGTCTCTGTGAAAATTTGAGAATGGCTACACTAATTTAGTTACTTTTGGTTTTGAAATATTTGTGGAAAACCAGGGCTCGAAGACAAGTCACTTTCGAAGATTGCTAACGCTTAAAAAATGTATGGGAATGACGTTTCATATCGAAACTTATCGAATTTTTTAAGAGTTAGCAATCTTCGAAAGTGACTTGTTTAAATGGTGAATGTGTGAATGGTTTAAAAAGTAAGTGAATACGTAAAAAATGCTTGAAATAAAGCAAAACCAACAATTTCGCTTTACTTTAGAAACTATTTCCTACCTATCAAACATTTTATATTAGTCACGTCGTTTCGAAATCAATTGAATTTAAAAATCGTTCAGAAATCAAATGAAAAGAATACTTTTATTTTTAACATTTGTCATTGAGAAAAAACAATTTCTGCACGCAAATATAATATTTTACGGACATTTGCGGGAATCTGGGCGTAAAGGTCGCGTTCTTTTAATTACGAAGGTTAAGTTTTAATCACATTTCTTACTAAAATTGAAGCTCAGCCATTATCATTCAGCTTTTCTAGTTTTTGAATCTGAGGTGGTTTAAGTTAGGGATAGGCACAGACTACGACCTTCCACTTGCCACGATCCTTGCATATCTCCTTCGCTTCTTTCATTCTCACTAAACTTCTCATACAAGATCGTTAGTTTAGAGTACTCTTGACCTGGCCCATGTTTAAAATGACCTGGATTTGGTCCAGGAACGTTTGCCTTGGTCTTCCCCTTCCAACTTTCGCATTCACTATTGACTCGTAAATCCTTTTTATCAGTCTCCTTTCATTCATTCTCTCTACATGCCCAAACCATCTAAGCATACCTTTCTCAATTTTAGTCACTACGTCTTCTTTTATACCATAACGTTCTCTTCTCACACCATTTCTTACTGTGTCACTCTGTTTTAATCCACACATACTTCTCAACGCGCTCATCTCTACTGCATTTATTTTATTTTTGTACTTCTTCTGCCATACCCAACTTTCACTACCATACATAAGTGTACCAACACTCCTCTATACACAGCCAGGTTGGCCCTTTGAGACACTATCTGATTCATCCAAGTTAATTACACATGCAATATGAAAATTATAAACCAGAATCGGTTTTCTATATATAATTCAAGTGCAAAAGGCTGGGAAATTATTCTAAGTGGATAGACGAATGCGGATGTGCAATTTGAGATAAAAAGCTGTGTCAACTATAAAAGGCCCTAACGAGTCTCACGTTCCGTTATTACGAATAATTTTACTATTAAATGGCGGTATTTCAAATACGAAGATACGTGCTAATGCAAACGATTTCGTCGGCATATAATTTGTATTCGTATTGTACACTCAAATGTATCTTATTCGAAAAAGAGTATAAAGAAATTGTTTTTGTTGTTGTTGTTTTTCTTGAACTTATCCCACTAGGTGGGGTCGGCACAGCATGTTTCCTTTCGCCACTTCACTCTATCCGCAGTCATTTCTACATTCACACCCTTTATACACATATCCTCTTTCACACAATTCATCCACACTTTTTTTGTCCTGCCGCTTACCATCATATTTAGGACCCTCTTACATACATGGCTATCCTCCCTTCTCATTACATGTCCATACCAGGCTAACCTTCCACTCCTTAACTTCTCGGTCACTGGTGCTACTTTCACACTTCCTCTAATATACTCATTCTTAATCTTATCCAATTTTGTCACTCCACACATCCATCTCAACATTCGCATCTCCGCTGCATGCAATTTCATTTCATTCTCCCCTTTGGTAGCTCAACACTCTGATCCATACAGGATGACAGGTCTTACGATCGTCTTATAAATTTTCCCCTTTAGTTTAAGGGGCATTCTGGCATCGCAAATTGTTCCCGAAACCTGCCTATACTTCATCCAACCTGCATTTATCCTGCTAGTAACATCTCGGTCAATGCCACCGTCGTTTTGGAAGATAGAGCCGAGGTAGCGGAAATCGGAGCAGACTCGAAGGCAAACCCTGTTTTTGTAAACCCTGTAAAAAAAGTTCACAACGACCAACGTTTATCTTTTATACATTATTACCACTTTTATGGCAATCAACTTAATTGTTATTATATTAAGGAAGGCAACTTATGTATCGAATATTCTCGAAAACAGAGCCCGGCAACGTTTTCTTATAGAAGGACCACAAGTGTTATGAGCATATTGATGCGGGCCATAAACGTTATGAGGACATCGGCGCAGGTCACAAACGTTATGAAGATATTGACTATTGGAACGGGTACATACCACGATGGCGTTTTTTATTTTTTTATTTTTTATAATTTTGCCGATATTTCGACCCAGTTCCATGGATCGTGGTCACGACGTTACCACGATAACGTTGAGTAACGTCGTGACCACGATCCATGCAATTGGGTCGAAATATCGGCAAAATTATAAAAAATAAAAAACGCCATCGTGCTATGTACCCGTTCAAATAGTCAATATGTTAATAAACCACGAAAATTTAAGTTTAAAACAATTCGTTATGAAGATATTGACGCGAGCCACAAACATTATGAAGAGATTGACGCGTACCACAAATGTTATGACGATATTAATGCGAGCCACAAATGTTATGAGGATATTGGCACGTGCCACAAACGTTATTAGGATATTGACGTGGGCCATAAATGTTATGAGGAAACTGATACGGGCCACAAACATTGTGAGGATATTGACGCAGGTAACAAATGATATAAGGAACTTGATGCGAGCTACAAACGTTATGAGGATATTGATGCAGGCCATCCATAAATTTTATAAGAATATTGACACGGGACACAAATGTTATGAAGACATTGACGCGTGTCACAAACACTATGAGTATATTGATAAGAGCCACAAATGTTATGAGGAAATTGACACGGGTCACAAACATTATGAGGATATTGACGCAGGCCACAAATGTTATTTTGGTATTGAAGCGGGCGCAAACGTTATAAGAATATTGACGCATGCCACAAACTCTATCAGCATATTGACGCAGGCCACAAACTTTATGAGGACATTGACGCGAGTCACAAACGTTATGAGGACATTGACGCGGGCCACAAACATTATGAGGATATTTACGCGTATCACAAATGTTATGAGGATATTAATGCAAGCCACAAATGTTATGAGGAAATTGATACGAACCACAAACATTATGAGGATATTGACGCGAGTAACAAATGATATAAGGATATTGATGCGAGCTACAAACGTTATGAGGATATTGATGCAGGCCATCCATAAATGTTATGAGAATATTGATACGAGCCATGAATGTAATGAGGAAATTGATACGGGCCACAAACATTATGAGGATATTGACGCGGGTCACAAACATTATGAGAATATTGACACGGGCCACAAATGTTATTTGGATATTGAAGCGAGCACAAATTTTATAAGGATATTGACGCATGCCGCAAGCTCTATCAGCATATTGACGCAGGCTACAAACGTTGTGAAGACATTGACGCGGGCCACAAACATTATGAAGATATTGACGCGTACCACAAATGTTATGACGATATTAATGCGAGCCACAAACGTTATTAGGATATTGACGCGGGCCATAAATGTTATGAGGAAACTCATACGGGCCACAAACATTATGAGGATATTGACGCAGGTAACAAATGATATAAGGTACTTTATGCGAGCTACAAACGTTATGAGGATATTGATTCAGGCCATCCACAAATTTTATTAGAATATTGACACGGGTCACAAATGTTATGAGGACATTGACGCGTGTCACAAACACTATGAGTATATTGATACGAGCCACAGATGTTATGAGGAAATTGACACAGGTCACAAACATTATGAGGATATTGACGCGGGCCACAAATGTTATTTTGGTATTGAAGTGGGCGCAAACGTTATAAGGATATTGACGCATGCCACAAACTCTATCAGCATATTGACGCAGGCCACAAACATTATGAGGATATTTACGCGTATCACAAATGTTATGAGGATATTAATGCGAGCCACAAATGTTATGAGGAAATTGATTCGAACCACAAACATTATGAGGATATTGACGCGAGTAACAAATGATATAAGGATATTGCTGCGAGCTACAAACGTTATGAGGATATTGATGCAGGCCATCCATAAATGTTATGAGAATATTGATACGAGCCATGAATGTTATGAGGAAATTGATACGGGTCACAAACATTATGAGGATATTGACGCGGGTCACAAACATTATGAGAATATTGACGCGGGCCACAAATGTTATTTGGATATTGAAGCGAGCACAAACGTTATAAGGATATTGACGCATGCCGCAAGCTCTATCAGCATATTGACGCAGGCTACAAACGTTATGAGGACATTGACGCGGGTCACAAACATTATCAGTATATTGATACGTGCCACAAATGTAATAAGGATATTGTTGCAGGCCATCCATAAATGTTATAAGAATATTGACGTTAGCCACAAACGTTATGAGGATATTCAAGCTATATTAAGTGGTACATACCACGATGACAATTATAAATTTTGTCGTAATTTACGACGTAACTTCTGTAGTCAGTTGTGTCAGTGGTAGAGTATGTCTACCCTATGTCTTACTCTTTTAATATTGATTATCCAAATTTCTATCGCTTCCGCAAATTTTATGAGGATATTGAAGCAAGACACTATTCATCTAATTAACATTAGTTTTTAGATGAAACTCTTTTGTATTTCAACCATATTTATGGGTTACGGTCCTCTAGTTTCGGCCCCTGCTTTAAGTGACCCATAAAATACAAATTGTGTAGTATATGTAATACGAGTAAATTCTGATATTGACATCATACTGTATTTTCCTTGTCTGTGTCCTAGACACACCAAATTAAACAAAATGAATTAATTATGATACCTTAAGCACCTTATAACTGACCTGAGGCTGTAAAGGAATTATCATTTTATTGACAACAATCCCATTAAATTATTATTGTTACATTTATGATTTATAATTCTTCACATCTACAAATACAACTTTAAAAAAGTATTTTGATTATCAGCAAAGTTTTATACTATACTATTATAAAGCTGTAGAGTTTGTTTGCTTGATCGCGCTGATATTAGAAACTATTGCTCCGATTTGATAATTTTTCCATGTTAGATAGTTCATTCTTTGAAAAAGGCTGCTCATCATCACAATATAAACAATAGGAGCAGTGGACAAGTGGAAAATGTCTGAAAATAAAAGCTATTTTTCCTTTTCAGAGCTTTCACTGCGTAAACGGTTAAAGTTTCGCAAAATCCATCTATGACAAAATTATGCCCCTTTAAAAGTTCTAAAAAAAAGTACAGTACAGCATAAGTCTATCTTTAAAGGTAAGCTCACTATAACCTTTTTATGTTAAACGAGTTTGTTCTAAAATGCATTGCTTGCGAAGGTTTTTATAAACATGATATTAACCTTTATTGAAATAAATACGGTATCTATCAAAAGTATTTAATTTAAAACTTTACATTGATGTGGAGATAAATCCGGAGGGATAGCTAGTTTTACAACAAACTAAACTTTTTTTTAATTTTGTCGATATTTGCATGGATCGTGGTCACAACGTTACTGCTATCGTGGTATATATCCGTTAAAATAGTCAATATATCGATAAACCACGAAAATTTAACTTTAAAACTAAATTTGTATAATAAAGAGAGAGAGAAGTCAATTTCTACGTCACCTAGCACGAACTTCTTACACTGATGATACAGTACAAACCTTGAAAGCTTTTACTTTAAATATTTCAAATTTTCTTAACTTCTTTTACGTGGTAGACGTTATATATGTCCTCTCCTCCTTGATTCGTTTCCTCAGTTCCAATGGTCGTGACAACCACCTCTGATGAGCAATTTTCTCTGTATAATGGAACGACATTTGCTTCTGCTTTCCGCGGCGTTTAAGCCATCGTAGACGAAAGTCTGTAATGTGGTGCGGATCAGATCGGACCAACGCATTGGGCTCCGACCTCTTGCTCTGCTCTGCTTTTGCCATTAACTTTTCCAGTTATCACGAGCTTTTCGAGATTATCACCCTGTTTCCGAAGGCGAAAAGACGAGGCTTCGTAATAGTCTAATTTTAGTTTTAAGAGATATCCGCCTATCCTTCCAAGTTCTATGCAGCTGAGACATGGCGTTTTTCGCCACTCCAATACTTCGATTTCACATGATCCATTATTGCTGATATCGGAGCCGAGGTAGATGTAATTTTCCACGGTCTGAAGACTGAGTATTTTAGTCCGCTCCAAAGAGCTTGTCAGAAATAACACGATTAAGGGTATAAATAAAAAAAAGTAAATTAATAGGATTTTCATAATAAAAGATCGATATCCAAACTAAAATATTCTTTACTTCCTGTAAACTCTTTTTGTCAATGACTCTACCACTGGTTCACAACCTACAGACTAGATGGAGAAGAATCCGGCAAGAAACTCCATAGTCTTTAACTCTTTTGTTTTTATCCATGTTATATTTAATATAAATTACAGTAAAATACATCATCAACATCCATTATCATTAAACATAAAAACAAACATCACACAATTATCATTATGACATATTAAAAATACATCAGTTTTAATTTAAAGAAATACACTTAGCTTTGTATCGCAGAGCAGCCCTTTTTATGACACCACTAACTTAAAATACAATAATTCGTAGCTAACGTTGATTAAAAACTG